>SJYQ01003524.1:10311-26470 GCA_006410935.1 Redunca redunca
ACGCTGCATAATTTTGGATTATCCATTGATCTCTATGTACAACCAAAGGTATAAAAAGCTTTTCCAGACAATAAAGGATGGACCAGTTTCTCAGACCAGCTTTTGGAACTGGTTTCTTGGAAACCTGGCTCCCCCTGTGTCGAATTCCTCTCTCTGTCTTTCTCCCTCTCCATCCCTCTTCTTTTCAGGGTGAATTCTCATCTGGAGCATGGAGGCTCACCACGTCTATTTACGTACCCTGGCTTCTAAGACCCACATGAGAGGGAGCCTAATGCAGGGCAACCTCCGTTATTCAAGCAGACCCTGGTGGCCTAACGTAGATGGTGCAATCCTCTTGTTTCAAGGTTTTATTAGTTTTCCACGTAAACCAAGATATTCGGTCTCTATTCTCCATTAAATTTTACTACTACAATAATTTTTCATAATCTCTCTTATATTTCTAATTAAATAGTCCTTTCTCAGACTCCAGCTCCATCCTTGCTTTGAATTCCCTGGACCCACCGGGGCTGGACCCCAACAACAGCCCTGTGGCACTCCAAGAAAAAGCCACAAATCTCTATGTCAACTCGACAGGAAGCCTGACACTACTGTTATAGCTCGAGAGGAAAGAGGACTTGCATATCTCCACACGAGATGAGGCCTGACTTCCCTATTAAAACTCCATAGGAACCCTGAGATCCATGTCAGCACTGGAGAGGAAACCTGAGGTTCTGGCTTCAGTTCCAGATGAGGACCTAGGACCTGGCAAAGACTGGAGAGGAATCCCAAGAGGCCCCTCGCAATTTGCATGGAGGCTGACTTTTCCTGAGACAACACGAGCAGGTCCCTGAGGTCCCCGTCATAACTCGAGAGGAACCCCAAGTTTCCTGCCGCAACTTGAGAAAAACCAGGAGATTCTCCCCTCAATGAGAGATGAGGCCCTTTTCCGTGGTGGAGTCTTGCGAGAAATCCCACCTTCCCTCTTACACCTTGAAAGGGTCCTTGACACCCTTGATGCAACTCAAGAAGTTCCCAGACATACTCGTTTCCACTCAAGAGGAACACCAAGGATCCCGCCAGAACTCATTTTTCCCTCCTAATCTCGAGATGAGGGTCCCTTTTGCTGCTTCATCGGGAAAGGAATCCCGGCATTCCCGTTGCAATTCTAGAGGAGGCGGTCTCAATTTGAAAGTTGAGAGGAACTCCAGGGGTCGTGCCACCATTCCATAAGACCCCGATGTCCCAAACCACTCCAGATACAGCTGATTCCCCTGCACTGACTCAACTGTCACCCAGAGTATTGACTCAAAACACAATGGCACTGTGACAGCCATGTGGTACCTCGAGAGAGAGCCACAGATCCCTATGTCAACTCGACAGGAAGCCTGACACACCTGTTAAATCTCGAGAGGATAGAAGACTTTCATGTCTCCACATGAGACGAGGCCTGACTCCCCTGTTGAAACTCCATTAGAACCCTGAGATCCAGGTCAGCACTGTAGAGGAACCCTGAGATTTGGGCCTCAGCTCCAGATGAGGACCTAGGACCCTGCACCGACTGGAGAGGAATCCCTGAGGCCCCTCACAACTCGCATGGAGACTGGACTTTCTTGAGGCAACACGAGCAAGTCCCTGCGGTCCCCGTTGTAACTCGAGTGGAACCACAAGTTTCCTGCCACAATTCGGGAAAACCCAGGAGATACTCCCCTCAATGCAAGATGCAACCCTTTTCTGCTGTGGTGTCTCGAGTGAAATCCAACCTTCCCTCTTGAGCTTGAAAGGGTCCTTGACACCCTTGAGGCAACTCAAGAAGTTCCCCGACATAGCTGTCTCCACTCGAGAGGAAAACGGAGGGTCCCAGCACAACTTAAGAAGCGCTCTGTTTTTTCCTCCTCATCTCCAGATGTGGGTCCATTTCCCTGATCGTCAGGAAAGGAATCCTGGCGTTGCCGTCGCACCTCAGGAGGAGGCGGTCTCAACTTGATACTCAAGAGGAACTCCAGGGGTCGTGCCACCATTCCAAAAAACCCAGATGTCCCAATCCACTCCAGATACACCTGATGAACAATCCACTCCAGATACACCAGATTCCCCTGCACTGACTCAACTGTCAGCCCGAGTATCGAGTAAAAACACGATGGCACGTGTCACAGCCTGGTGACATCTTGAGAGAAAGCCATAGATCCCTATTTCAACTGGACAGGAAGCCTGACACTGCTGTTGCAACTCGAGAGGAAAGCGAACTTTCATGTCTCCATACGAGGTGAGGCCTGAATCCACTGTTGAAACTCTATAGGAAACCCGAGATCCATGTGAGCACTGCAGAGGAAACCTGAGGTTCCACCCTCAGGTCCAGATGAGGACCTAGGACCCGGCACAGACTGGAGAGGATTCCTGAGATTTCCCTCGCACGTCGCATGGAGAGTGGACTTTCCTGTGGCAACAAGAGAAGGTCCCTGAGGACCCCGTTGTAAAATGAGAGGATCTCCAAGTTTCATGCCGCAACTCGAGATACACCAGGAGATTCTCCCCTCAACAAGAGATGAGGCCCTTTTCCATGGCAGCGTCTCGAGAGACAACCTACCTTCCCTCTTGAGCCTCGAAAGGCTCCCTGACATACTAGATGCAACTCATGAAGTTCCCCGACATACCTCTCTCCACAACAGAAGAACACTGAGGGTCCTGCCAAAATTCAAGAAAAGCCCAGTTTTTCCCTCCTCATCTCAAAATGAGGGTCCATTTCCCTGCTTCGAGGGAAAGGAATCCCAGCGTTCCTATCACACTTCAAGAGGAGGCAGTCTCAAATTGAAAGTCGACTGGAACTCCAGGGGTCATGCCACCATTCCAAAAGACCCGATGTCCCAGTCCACTCCAGATACACCTGATTCCTCTGCACTGACTCGCCTGTCACCCTGAGTATCAACTCAAAAAACGATGGCACATGTGACAGCCCTGTGGCACCTTGAAAGAAAGCCACAGATCCCTATGTCAACTCGACAGGAAAACTGACACTGCTTTTCCAGCTCGAGAGGAAAGTGGACTTGCATGTCTCCACAGGAGTCGAGGCCTGACTCCCCTGTGGAAACTGCAGAGGAACCCCGAGATCCATGTCAGCACTGGAGAGGAATTGTGAGGTTCCGGCCTCAAATCCAGATGAGGACTGTGGCCACGGCAGCAACTGGAGAGGAATCCCGAGAGGCCCCTCACAACTCGCATGGAGACTGGACTTTCCTGAGGCAACAAAAGCGAGTCCCTGAGGTCCCTGTCGTAACTTGAGAGGAACCCCAAGTTTCTTGCCACAACTCGAGAAAAATCAGGAGATTCTCCCCTTGCGAGATGAGGCCTTTTTCCACTATGGCGTCTCAAGAGAAATACTACCTTCTCTCTTGAGCGTAGAAGGGTCCTTGACACCCTGGATGCAACTCGAGAATTTCCCCGAAATACCCTTCTCCACTCGAGAAGAACACTGAGGGTCCCCACCCAACTCAAGAAGACTCCTGTTTTTCCTTCCTCATCTCAAGATGAGGGTCCATTACTCTGCTTTGTTGGGAAAGAAATCCTGGCCTTCCCGTCACACCAAAATAGAAGTCCTTCTCAACTTGAAATTCAAGAGGAATGCCAGGGGTCGTGCCACCATTCCAAAATACCCAGATTGCTGGGAGCCAGCACAGGAGATCCCACCTTGGACAATGTCATGCTGAGAGACCTGATGGGGCAAGGCGAGTCAGGTCTCAAGGGGTCCTCTGCTGAGAATCTACCCTGAAACCAAAATCTGTTTCCTCTCTGCTATACTATACTCTTCTGACGTTACAGGGGGCTATCCCCAACCACCTTTCTATGGGAAAAGTTAACCTAGAGCTCCAACTGATCTCCTGAATATGAAATGAGTGTCTCAGCTCAAATCCCTCTGATGGCTCTCTAACTTGCCTGACAGGATCCCCTGGACTTTTACAACTTGTGATACAGCCCCCCAACCATGAGAGGCATGCAGCTTAAAGCATCTTAAAAATATAGAGCCTTTTCTAAAAACCTAGAAATTATATTTGTGATGGGTTCCACTGTTGAGTCAATGACTGCTTTCAGGCTTCCATAGTCTTTATCTTTTAGGCACCTGAGGAGATTAATCAATGTATTTGGAATATAGTAAATGGAATACAGTAGTTTTAATGTTAGCAACACTAGACTTTGAGTTAATAAATTTTCTCTTCTTTCCTTGTTATAAATTGTTGTGTCCTTGCTATGTAAGAATGTAACTTTATTTAGTGCTTTCTGAGAATGGCACCAGACTTTGGGAAGAACAACATTATTAAGGCAAGTAAGTTTTCTGGTCGACAGACCCTTATCAGAAAAGGGCCATAAAATGTTTATTGGCCTTCTGGCCAGAAGATGATGTAAATAACCTAAGACTTGTGTATACAGCTGGGTAGGCAGAGAGAAAGCCAGGTCTCAATAAGATTCAGGGCTGCTGACCCTGCATAATTTTGTATATCCATTGATCTCTATGTACAACCAAAAGTATAAAAAGCCTTTCCAGATAATAAAAGATGGGCTGGTCACTGGAAAGAGTGGTTTCTCCTGTGTTGACTCTCTCTCTCTCTCTTTCTCCCTCTCCCTCCCTCTCCTTTTCAGGCTGAATTCTCATCTGGGACCTGGAGGCTTACCATGTATGCTTACTTGCCCATGTCTTCTTACTTGCCCTTTCCTCTCCCACGAGAGAGGGAGCCCAAGGCGGGGCACCCTCCGCTATTCAAGCGGGTTCCGGTGGCCTACGCAGATGGTACAAACCTCTTGTCTCGGGGTTTATTTGTTCTCTGCATAACCCAAGTTATTCAGCCTCTTTTCTCCACTAATTTTCTGACTATTCTATTCTATCTTTATATTTTTAACTAAAAATTTTTTTTTCTAAATGCCAATTCTGTCTCCCCTTTGAATTCCCTGGATCCACTGGGGCTGGACCTCATCACCTGATGTCCCAATCCACTCCAGATGCACCTGATTCCCCTGATACTCGACTGTCACGCCGAGTATCAACTCATAACACAATGGCATGTGTGACAGCCCTCTGGTACCTCGAGAGAAAGCCACAGATCCCTATGTCAACTCGATAGGAAGCCTGACACTACTGTTACAGCATGAGAAGAAAGCGGACTTGCATGTTTCCACAAGAGACGAGGCCTGACTCCCCGGTTGAAACTCCATAGGAACCCTGAGATCCATGTCAGCACTGGATAGGAAACCTGAGGTTCCAGCGTCAGCTCCAGATGAGGACCTAGGACTCGGCAGCAACTGGAGACGAATCCCGAGAGCCCTCTTGCAACTCGCATGGAGACTGGACTTTCCTGAGGTAACATGAGCAGGTCCCTGAGTTCCCCGTCGTAACTCGAGAGCAACCCCAATTTTCACGCCACAACTCAAGAAAAACCAGAAGATTCTCCCCTCAACGCGAGATGAGGCCCTTTTCCGCTGCTACGTCTCGAGACAAATCCCACCTTCTCTCTTGAGCCTCGAAGGGTCCTTGACATCCTGGATACAACTCAAGAATTTCCCTGAAATACCCGTCTCCACTCGAAAGGAACACCGAGGGTCCCCACACAACTCAAGAAGACTCCCGTTTTTCCTTCCTCATCTCGAGATGAGGGTCCATTTCACTACTTTGTCAGGAAAGGGATCCGGCATTCCTGTCGCACCTCAAGTGGAGGCGGTCTCAACTTGAAAGTCGAGAGGAACGCCTTGGGTCGTGCCACCATTCCAAAAGACCACGATTGCCAGGAACCAGCACGGGAGATCCCACCCAGGACAAGGTCATGAGGAGAGACCTGACGGGGCAAGGCAAGTCAGGTCTCAAGGGGTCCTCTGCCTGAGCATCTACCTCAAAATCAAAATCTGTCTGTTTACTCTGCTATACTATACCCTTCTGACATTTACAGGGGGCTATCCTCAAACACCTTTCTCTGGAAAAAGCTAACTTACAGCTCCAACAGGTATCCTGCTTATGAAAGGAGTGTCTCAGCTCAAATCCCTCTGATGGCTCTCTAACTTGCCTGAGAGGATCCCCCGGACTTCTGCAAGTTGTGATACAGCCCCTAACCACGAAAGGCATGCAGTTTAAAGCACCTTAAAGATATAGAGGCTTTTCTAAAAATCTAGAAATTATATTGATGATGGGTTCTACCGTTGAGTCAATGACTGCTGCCAGGCCTCCATATTCTTTATCATTCAGGCACCTGAAGGATATTAATCAATGTAATTGGGATATAGAAAAAGGAATATAGTAGTTTTAATGTTAGCAACATTAGACTTTTGAGTTAATCAATTTTCTCTTTGTTATAAATCACTGTACTCCTCTTTCCTCATTATAAATTGTTGTGTCCTTGCTATGTAAGAATGTAACTTTATTTAGTGCCTTCTGAGAATGGCACCAGACTTTGGGAAGAACAACAGTATTAAGGCAAATAAGTTCTCTGGTTGACAGACCATTATCAGAAAAGGGCCATAAAATGTTAATTGGCCTTCTGGCCAGAAGATGATGTGAATAAACTAAGACTTGTGCATACTGCTGTGTATGCAGAGAAAAAGCCAGATCTCTGTAAGAGTCAGGGCTGCTGACACTGCATAATTTTGTATATCCATTGATCTCTATGTACAACCAAAAGTATAATAAGCCTTTCTTTACAATAAAAGATAGGCCAGTCACTGGAAAGGCTGGTTTTTCCCGTGTCGACTCTCTCTCTCTTTCTCCCTCTCCCAAAGTGGCGTCATGAGAGATATCCCAACTTCCCTCTTGAGCCTCGAAAGGGTCCTTGACACCTTTGAGGCAACTCAAGAAGTTCCCCGACAAACCCGTGTCAACTCCAGAGGAATACCGAGGGTCCCGGCACAACTCAAGAAGAGCCCGTTTTCCCTCCTCATCTCAAGATGCGGGTCCATTTCCCTGCTTCGTAGGGAAATGAATACCGGCATTCCCGTCTCACCGCAAGAGGAGGCGGTCTCAACTTGACACACGAGAGAAACTCCAGGGGTCGTGCAACCATTCCAAAAGGCCCCGATGTCCCAATCCATTCCACATACCCCTGATTCCCGTGCAATGACTCGACGGTCACGCCGAGGATTGACTCAAAACGCGATGGCAGGTGTGACAGCCCTGTGGCACCTCGAGAAAAAGACACTGATCCCTGTGTCAGCTCGACAGGAAGCCTGACACTGCTTCTTCAGCTCTAGAGGAGAGTGGACTTGCATGCCTGCATACGAGACGAGGCCTGACTCCCCTGTGGAAACTCCAGAGGAACCCCGAGATCCATGTCAGCACTGGAGATAAAACCTGAGGTTCCGGCCTCAACTCCAGGTGAGGACCTCGACCCGGGCAGCGACTGGAAAGGAATCCCGAGGTTCCCCTCGCAACTAGACTGGACATTCCTGAGGCCCCACAAGCGGGGCCTGAGGTCCCCATGATAACTCGAGAGGAACCCCAAGTTTCCTGCTGCTACTCGAAAAAAAACAGGAGATTCTCCCCTCAATGCGAGATGAGGCCCTTTTCCGCTGCGGTGTCTCGAGAGAAATCCCACCTTCCCTCTTGAGCCTCAAAAGGCTCCTTGACTCCCTTGAGGAAACTCAAGATGTTTCCTGACATACAACTCTCCAATCTAGAGGAACCCCAAGGGTCCTGACACAATTCAAGAAGAGCCCCGGTTTTACCTCCTCACCTCAAGATGAGGGTCCATTTCCCTGCTCTGTCAGGAAGGAATCCCGGGGTTCCTGTTGCCTCACAAGAGGAGGCAGTCACCACTTGACACTCGAGAGAAACTCCAGCGATCGTGCCACTATTCCAAAAGACCCTGATGTCTCAATCCACTCTAGATACACCTGCCTCCACTGCACTGACTCGACGGTCACCCCGAGGATCAACTCAAAGCACGATGGCATGTGAGACAGCCATGTGGCACCTAGAGAGAAAGCCACCGATCCCCATGTCAACTCGACAGGAAGCCTGACACTGCTTTTCCGGCTCCAGCTCGAGAGTAGAGCAGACTTGCATGTCTGCACAGGAGACGAGGCCTGACTCCCCTGTGGAAACTCCAGAGGAACCCCGAGAACAATGTCAGCATTGGAGACGAACACTGAGGTTCCAGCCTCAAATCCAGATGAGGACGTCGGCCCTGGCAGCAACTGGAAAGGAATCCCGAGAGGCTCCTCATAACTTGCATGGAGATTGGAAGTTCCAGAGACCCCATGAGCGGGTCCCTGAGGTCCCTGTCGTAACTCGAGAGGAACCCCAACTTTCCTGCTGCAAATAGAGAAAAACCAGGAGATTATTCCCTCAAAGTGAGATGAGGCCCTTTCCCCCTGTGGTGTCTCGAGAGAAATCCCACCTTCCCTCTTGAGCCTCGAAAGGCTCCTTGACACCCTTGAGGCAACTCAAGACATTCCCTGACATACACATGTCCACTCAAGAGGAACACCGAGGGTCCCACCACAACTCAAGAAGAGCCCCAGTTTTCCCTCCTCATCTCGAGAGGAGGGTCCATTTCCCTGATTCTTCAGGAAAGGATTCCCGGCATTGTCGTCGCACCTCAAGAGGAGGAGGTCTCCCCTTCACACTCGAGAGGAACTCAAGTGGTCGTGTCACCATTCCAAAAGACCCCGATGTCCCAATGCACTCCAGATACACTTGACTCCCCTGCACTGCCTCGACGGTCATCCCTAGAATCGAATCAAAACACAATGACAGTTGTGACAGCCCTGTGGCATCTCGAAAGAAAGACACCGATCCCTATGTCAACTCAACAGGAAGCCTGACAATGCTTTTCCAGCTCGAGAGGGGAGAGGACTTGCATGTCTGCACACAAGACAAGGCCTGACTCCCCTGTGGAAACTCCAGAGGAAATGCAAAATCCATGTCAGCACTGGAGAGGAACCCTCAGGTTCCTGCCTCAAATCCAGATGAGGAACTCGGCTCTGGAGGCGACTGGAGAGGAATCCCAAGAGGCCCTTTGCAACTCGCAAGGAGACTGGACTTTCCGGAGGACCCACGTTCTGGTCCCTGAGGTCACTGGTGTAACTCGAGAGGAACCCTAAGTTTCCTGCCACAACTCGAGAAAAACCAAGTGATTTTCCCCTCAGTGCAAGATGAGGATCTTTTCTGCTGCTGGGTCTCGAGAGAAATCCCACCTTCCTTCTTCAGCCTCGAAAGTCTCCTTGACACCCTTGAGGCAACTCAAGAAGTTCCCCAAAATACCTGTCTCCACTCGAGAGGAACACTGAGGGTCCATCCACGACTCAAGAAGAGCCCCAATTTTCCCTCCTCATCTCGAGATGAGGGGCCATTTCCCTGCTCCATCGGGAAAGGAATCCTGGCATTCCCGTTGCAACTCAAGAGGAGGCGGTCTCAACTTGACACTCGAGAGGAACTCCAGGGGTCATGCCACCATACCAAAGACCCCGATGTTCCAATCTACTCTAGATACAACTGACTGCCCTGCACTGACTCGACGGTCACACCGAGGATCGAATCACAACACGATGGCAGGTGTGACAGCCCTGTGGCACCTCAAGAGAAAGCCACCGATTCCTATGTTAACTCGACAGGAAACCTTACACTGCTTCTCCAGCTCGAGAGGAGAGCGGACTTGCATGTCTGCACACGAGAAGAGGCCTGACACCACTGTGGAAACTCCAGAGGAACCACGATACTGTCAGCACCGGAAAGGAAGCCTCAGGTTCTGGCCTGACCTTCAGATGAGGACCTCGGCCCCAGCAGCGACTGGAGAGGAATCCCAAAAGGCCCCTTGCAACTCGCACGGAGACTGGACGTTCCTGCGGCCCCATGAGCAGGTCCCTGAGGTCACCGTTATAACTTGAGAGGAAACCCAACTTTCCTGCCACAACTCAAGAAAAACAGGGAGATGCTCCCCCTCAACGCGAGATGAGGCCCTTTTCCGCTGCGACATTTCAAGAGAAATCCCACCTCCCCTCTTGAGCCTCAAAAGGCTACTTGACACCCTTGAGGCAACTGAAGACGTTCCCCGACATACCCATCTCCACTCGAGAGGAACAACGATGGTCCCACCACAACTCAAGAAGAGCCCCGATTTTCCCTCCTCATCTCGAGATGAGGGTCCATTTTCCTGATTCATTGGGAAAGGAATCCCGGCGTTCCCACTGCACCTCAAGAGGAGGCGGTTTCAATTTAACACTCAAGAGGAACTTCAGGGGTCATGAAACCATTTCAAAAGACTGCGATGTCGCAATCTACTCCAGATACACCTGCCCCCCCCGCAGTGACTCGACAGTCACCCCGAGGATCAACTCAGAACACGATGGCAGGTGTGACAGCCCTGTGGCACCTCGAGAGAAGCCACTGATCCCTATGTTAACTCGACAGGAAGCCTGACACTGCTTTTCCAGCTCAAGAGGAGAGCGGAATTTCATGTCTGCACACAAGACAAGGCGTGACTCCCCTGTGGAAACTCCAGAGGAACCCCAAGATCCATATCAGCACTGGAAATGAACTGTGAGGTTCCGACAGCCATGGGCCAGCATGAGGAATCCCGCCCGTGACAAGGTCACACGGAAGGAAGCCTGACGACACAAGGACGTGATCAGGATTCAGGGGTTCCCCCTGGAATTTCCTGAACATCCACCCCCCCAAAAAATAAGAATCTGCCTGCTTTTCCACTCTTCTGATAGTCTCTGGAAAAAGTCAAATCAGAGCTTTAGTCTTCTGCATTTGAAAGGGATGTTTCAGTTAAATCCCTCTGATAGCTCTCTAGCTTGCCGAACAGGTTCCCCGGACCTCTTACAGCTTGTGAATTGCTTACAGCCTCCCACCTGAGAGAGGCACAAAGCTTAAAAGCATCTTAAAGATACAGAGCCTTTTCTAAAGAGCTAAAAAATCATATTGGTGAGGGGTTTTCACTGTTGACTCAATGATTGCTGCCAGGCCTCTATATTCTTTAACTTTTAGGCACCTGGGAGGATTTAATCAATGTAAACGGGATATGGAAAAGGATATATAGTAGTTTTGATGTTAGAAGCACTAGACTTTTTAGTTAATTACTTTTCTTTGTTATATATCACTGCACTCCTCTTGTGTCCTTGCTATGTAAGAATGTAACTTTATTTAGTATTTTCTGAGAGTGGCACCAGACTTTGGGAAGATCAACACAAATAAGTCTTCTGATTGACAAACCAGTATCAGAAAAAAGGCTGTAAAATGTTAATTGGCCCTTTTAGGCCAGAAGATGATGTAAATCACCTAAGACTTGTGTATATAACTAGGTATGCAGAGAGAAAAGCCTGGTTTTGATAAGAGTCTGGACTGCTAACACTGCATAATTTTGTATTACCCATTGATCTCTATGTACAATCAAAAAGGTATAAAAGGCCTTTCTAGACAATAGAGGCCGGGGACAGTCGCTGGACTGGTTTCCCCCGTGTCTCTTCTTTACTCTAATTTCAGGCTGAATTCCCATCTGGAGC
Source organism: Redunca redunca (assembly GCA_006410935.1). Lineage (NCBI taxonomy): Eukaryota > Metazoa > Chordata > Mammalia > Artiodactyla > Bovidae > Redunca > Redunca redunca. Next base: position 21,766 of record SJYQ01003524.1, read on the forward strand.
AGGACGGCTCACTATGTCTACTTACTTGCCCTGGCTTTTAAGACCCGTGTGAAAGGGAACCTAAGGCGGGGCACCCTTCAATATTCAAGTGGGCACCGGTGGCCCAACGTAAATGGTGCAATCTCCTTGTCTGGAACTTTATTTGCCTTCCCCGTAAGCCAAGTTATTCAGCCTTCTTTCTCCACTTAATTTTCCTACTACAGTATTTCTTCTTAATCCCTTTTATACTTCTATATAAATAAGTTTTACTCGTCTACTCTGTCTCTCCTTCGAATCACACTGATTGCACTGGGGTTGGACCCTGGCATATGGCCTCAACTCCAGATGAGGACCTCGGCCCTGGCAGCTACTGGAGAGGAATCCCGAGCGTCCCCTCACAACCCAAATGGACACTGGATGTTCCTGAGGCTCCAGAAGCGGGTCCTGAGGTCCCCATCAAAACTCGAGAGGAACCCCGTTTCCTGCCACACCTTGAGAAAAGCCATGAGATTCTCCCCTCAACACGAGATGAGGCCCTTTTCCACTGTGGCGTCTCAAGAAAAATCCCACCTTCTGTCTTGAGCCTCGAAAGGCTCCTTGACACCCTTGAGGCAATTCACGAAGTTCCCCGACATACCCGTCTCCACTCGAGAGGAACACCAAGGGTCCTGCCACAACTCAAGAAGAGCCCCGGTTTTCCCTCCTCGTCTCGAGAGGAGGGTCCATTTTCTGCTTCGTCAGGAAAGGAATCCAGGTGTTCCTGTTGTAACTTAAGAGGCGGTCTCCACTTGACACTCAAGAGGAACTCCAGGGGTTGTGCCACCATTCGAAAAGAACCCGATGTCCCAATCCACTCCAGATACACCTAACTCTCGTGCACTGACTCGACGGTCATGCTGAGGATAGACTCAAAACAGCCCTGTGGCACCACGAGAGAAAGCCATTTATCCCTATGTAAACTCGACCGGAAGCTGACACTGCTTATCCAGCTCAAGAGGAAACCAGAATTGCATGTCTGCACATGAGGCGAGGCCTGACTCCCCAGTGGAAACTCCAGAGGAACCCTGAGATCCATGTCAGCACTGAAGAGGAAACGTGAGATTCCGGCCTCAACTCCAGATGAGGACCTAGGCCCTGGCAGCGACTGGAGAGGAATCCCGAGAGGCACCTCGCTACTCGCATGGAGAATGGACGTTCCTGAGGCCCCACGAGCGGGTCCCTGAGGTCCCTGTCTTAACTTGAGAGGAACCTCACTTCCTGTCACAACTCGAGAAAAACCAGGAGATTCTCCCCTCAACGCGAGAAGAGGCCCTTTTCTGCTGTGGCATCTCCTTAGAATTCCCACCTTCCCTCTTGACCCTCCAAAGGCTCCTTGACACCCTTGAGGCAACACATGAAGTTCCCCGACATACCCGTCTCCACTCGAGAGGAACACCAAGCGTCCCACCACAACTCAAGAAGAGCCCTTGTTTTCCCTCCTTATCTCGAGATGAGGATCCATTTCCCTGCTAGTCGGTAAAGGAATCCCGACGTTCACGTTGCACCTCAAGAGGAGGCGGTCTCCACTTCACACTCGAGAGGAACTCCAGGGATCATGCCACCATTCCAAAAGACCCCGATGTCCCTATCCACTCCAGATACACCTGACTCCCCTGCACAGACTCGACGGTCACCCTGAGGATCGACTCAAAACAAGATGGCAGATGTGACAGCCCTGTGGCATCTCGAGAGAAAGCCGCCAATCCCTATATCAACTCGACAGGAAGCCTGACACTGCTTTTCCAGCTCGAGAGGAGAGCGGACTTGCATGTCTGCACACGAGATGACGTCGGACTCCCCTGTGGAAACTCCAGAGGAACCCCGAGATCCAAGTCAGCACTGGAGACGAAACCTGAGGTTCCGGCCTCAATTTCAGATGAGGACCTCGGCCTCCACAGTGACTGCAGAGGAATATAGAAGGCCCCTCGCAACTCGCATCAAGACTGGACATTCCTGAGGCCACACGAGCGAGTCCCTGAGGTCCCCATCATAACTCGACAGGAACCCCAAGTTTCCTGCTGCTACTGGAGAAAAACCAGGAGATTCTCCCCTCATAGCGAAATGAGGCACTTTTCTGCTGCAGCCTCCCGAGAGAAATCCCACCTTCCCTCTTGAGCCTCGAATGGCTCCTTGACACCCTTAAGGCAATTCAAAAAGTTCCCCAACATACTCATCTCCACTCGAAAGGAACACCAAGCGTCCCGCCACAACTCAAGAAGAGCCCCAGTTTTCCCTCCTCATCTCGAGATGATGGTCCATTTCCCTGCTTCATCGGGAAATGATTTCTGGCATTACAGTCGCATCTCAGGAGGAGGCATTCTCAACAGAAAAGTCGTGAGGAACTCCCGAGGTCATGCCATCGTTTCAAAAGACCACAGAAAGTTTCAGTCCACTTGAGATGAACCTGATTTCCCTGCACTGACTCGACTATCACTTTGAGTATCGACTCACACCACGGTGGCACGTGTGACAGCCCTGTGGCACCTCGAGGGAAAGCCACATATCCCTGTGTCAACTTGCTGGGAAGCCTGACACTGCTGCTACATCTCGGGAGGTCAGCGAATGTGCATGTCTCCCCTTGAGACGAGGTCTGACTCCCCTATAGAGACTCCAGAGGAACCCCAAGACCCATGTCAGCACTGGAGAGACAACCTCAGGTTCTGGCCTCAGCTCCAGATGAGGAATTAGTACCCGGCACCGACTGGAGATGAATCCTGAGAGGCCCCTCACAACTCCATGGAAACTGGCCTTTCCTGAGGCCACACCAGTGGGTCCCTGAAGTGCCTGTCGTAACTCGAGAGGGACCTGGTGCAACTCGAGAAACACCAGGAGATTCTCCACTCCAGGTGACATGAGGCAGTTTTCCGCTGCAGCGTCACGAGAGAAATCACATCTTCCCTCTTGGACTGCGAAAGGGTCCTTCACACCCTTGCTGCAACTCAAGAAGTGCCCCGACATACCCGTTTCCACTTGAGAGGAACACAGAGGGTCGTGCCACAACTCAAGAGGAGCTCCGTTGTCCCCTCCTCAGCTCGAGAGGAAAGTTCCTTTCTCTGCTTCATACGGAAAGGATTCCCGGCGTTCCCGTTGCATCTCAGGAGGAGGCATTCTCACCAGGAAAGTTGTGAGAAACTCTAGGGGCCATGCCACCATTCCAAAAGACGCCCAGATGTCTCGGTCCACTCCAGATGAGCCTGATTTCCCTGCACTGCCTCGACTATCACCCCGAGTATCGACTCACACCACGGTGGCACGTGTGACAGCCCTGTGGCACCTTGAGAGAAAGCCACAGATCCCTGGGTCAACTCACCGGGAATCTGAAACTGCTGCTACAGCTCGGGAGGAAAGCAGAAGTGCAAGTCTCCACTCGAGACGAGGCCTGACTCCCCTGTGGAGACTCCAGAGAAACCCCAAGTTCCATGTCAGCACTGGAGAGGAAACCTCAGGTTCCGGCCTCAGCTCAAGACAAGGACTTAGTACCTGACACTGACTGGAGAGGAATCTCGAGAGGCCCCTCGCAACTCGCATGGAGACTGGCCTTTCCTGAGGACACAAGAGCGGGTCCCTGAGGCCCCTGTCATACTTTAAGAGGGACCTGCTGCAACTCGAGTAAAACCAGGAGATTCTCCCCTGCGAGTGAGATGAGGGCCTTTTCCTGTGTGGCCTCTCGAGGAAAATAACACCTTCACTCTTGGACCTCTAAAACGTCCTTCACACCCTTGCTGCAACTCAAGAATGCCGGGGGCCAGCATGAGGAATCCCACCCATGACAAGTTATGCGGAAATAAGCCTGACAAAACTCAAGGACGTGATCGTCTTCAGGGCTTCCCCCTGGCATTTCCTGAGCATCCAACCCCCAAGACCAGAGTCTGCCTGCTTTACTGTGTTATGCTTTCCACCTACTCTTCTGTCATTAACAGGGGGCTGTCTCCCCACCACCTTTTTCTGGAAAAAAATATTGCTTTTAGATGATAAATCTCCTGGGCATAATATGAGCGTTTCAATCCAAAAAACCCTCTGATAGCTTTCTAGCCTGCATGTAGGACTCGTACAGCTGCACATGGGATTGTTTGAGGCCTCCTGACCACAGGAGAAGCTTAAAACACCCTAGGAATGTAGGGGCTTCTGAGGAGTCAAAATCATTAGAATAGGACTGATTAAAGGTTTCATTTGTTGAGCCAATACATGCTGCCAAATTTTCATATCTTTTACTTGTTGATATAGTTGGTGTATAGGAAAAACAAGGAGCAACATTAAATCTTTTAGTTAAATACCTTCTTTGTTATAACCCACTGTGCCTCTGTTCTATGGAGATGTAACTTAGGTGCTTTAAGGAGATGCAGATTAAAGAAAAACACTTCAGGGGAAAAGAAAGTAACATTCATTAAGGAAGAGAGCCAAAAGTGTTAGCAAGCTTCTTGGCCAGAACATAATGTAAATCACCTGAGACATTTTGTATACAAAAAGATATACATAAGAGTCTAGGCTGCTAACGCTACATAATTTTGTATTACCCATTGATCTCTATGTATAACCAAAGTATAAAAGGCCTTGAAGGACAATCGAGGTGGGGCCAGTCATTGGAAGGACTGGTTTCCCCCATGTCTCCTCTTTATTTCAGGCTGAATTCCCATCTGGGGCGTGGAGGCTCACCATGTCTACTTACTTGTCCTGGCTTCTAAGATCC
>SJYQ01003524.1:28262-78451 GCA_006410935.1 Redunca redunca
TCCAAGTGAGATGAGGCCCTTTTCCACTGCGGCGTCTCGGGAGCAAGCACACCTTCCTTCTTGAACCTAGAAAAGGTCCTTCGCATCCTTGCAGCAACTCAAGAAATTCCCCAACATACCCGTCTCCACGCGAGAGGAAAACCGAGGGTCCCGCCACAACTCAAGAGGAGCCCTATTTCCCCCTCCTCCGCTCGAGATGATTGTCCCTTTCCCTGCTTCGTCGGGAATGGATTCCCGGTGTTCCCGTCCCATCTCAAAAGGAGGCGCTCTCAACAGGAAAGTCGAGACGAAATCCAGTAGTCGTGCCACCATTTCAAAAGACCCTCAAATGTTTAAGTCCACTCCAGATAAACCTGATTTCCCTCCACTGCCTCAAATGTCTCCCCGATTATCGACTCACACCACGGTGGCACGTATGACAGCCCTGTGAGAAAGCCTCGAGGGAAAGCCCCATATCCACCTGTCAACTCGACGGGAAGCCTGACACTGCTGCTACAGCTTGGGAGGAAAGCAGATGTAAAGGTGTCCACTCGAGACGAGGCCTGACTCCCCTGTGGAGACTGCAGAGGAACCCCTCGATCCATGTCAGCCCTGGAGAGGAAGCCTCAGGTTTCGGCCTCGGCTCCAGTCAAAGATTTACGACAGCACCTAATGGAGAGGATTCCCGAGAGGTCCCTCGCAACTCGCATGGAGCCTGGCCTTTCCTGAGGCCACATGAGCCGGTTCCTGAGGTCCCCGTCGTAACTCAAGGGGAACCTGCCACAACTCGAGAAAAACCAGGAGCTTCTCCCCTCCAGGCGTGATGAGGCCCTTTTCTGCTGCGGCGTCTCAAGGGAAATCACAACTTCCATCATGGTCCTCAGAAAGTTCGTTCACATCCATGCAGCAACTCAATAAGTTACCAACATACCCGTCTCCATTGCTGAGGAACACTGAGGGTCCCGCCAAAAATCAGAGGAGCCCAGTTTGCCCCTCTCTGCTTGCGATGATTGTTCCTTTCTCTGCTTCGTCTGGAATGGATTCCCGTTGTTCTTGTCCCATCTCAAGAGGAAGCGCTCTCAACAGAAAAATCCAGAGGAACTCCAGGGTTCGTACCACCATTCCAAAAGACCCCCAAATGTCTCAGTCTACTCCAGAGGAACCAGATTTCCCTGTAGTGCTTCGAATATCAACCTGAGTATCGACTCACACCACGATGGCACGTGTGACAGCCCTGTGGGAAAGCCTCGAGGGAAAGACAGATCCCAGTGTCAATGCGCGGAGAAGACTGACACTGCTGCTACAGCTCAGGAGGGAAACTAACGTGCATGTCTCCACTCGAGATGAGGCCTGACACCCCTGTGGAGACTCCAGAGGATCCCCAATATCCATGTCATTACTGGAGAGAAAACTTCAGTTTCCAGCCTCCGCTCCAGAGGAGGACTTAGGACCCGGAACCGACTGGAGAGGAATCCCGTGAGGCCCCTCGCAACTCGCATGTAGACTGGCCTTTCCTGAGGCCACACCAGCAGGTCCCTGAGGTCCCCATCCTAACTGGAGAGGAACCTGCCACAACTCTAGCAAAACTCAGAGGCTCTCCCCTCCAGGCGAGATGAGGCCTTTTTCTGCTGTGGCATCTTGTGGGAAATTATATCTTCCCTCGTGAACTTCGAAAAGGTCCTTCACACGTTTGCCGCAACATGAGAAGTTCCCTAGCATACCCTTCTCCACTCGAGAGGAACATCTAGGGTCCTGCCACAACTCACGAGGAGCCCGGTTTCCCCCTCCTATGCTCGAGATGATTGCTCCTTTCCCTGCTTCGTCGGAAATGGATTCCCGGTGTTCCCGTCCCATCTCAAGAGGAGGCGCTCTCCACAGAAAATTTGAGAGGAACTCCAGGGTTCTTGCCACCATTTCAAAAGACCCCCAAAAATCTAAGTCCACTACAGATGAACCCGATTTTCCTGCACTGCCTGAACTCTTATGCGTGTATTGACTCACACCACGGTGGCACGTGTGACAGCCCTGTGGGAAAGCCTGGAGGGAAAGACATAGATCCCTGTGTCAACTCGCCGGGAAGACTGCCACTGCCACTACAGCTTGGGAGGAAAGCGGATGTAAAGGTCTCCACTCGAGACGAGGCCTGACTCCCCAGTGGAGACTCCAGAGAAACCTCAAGATCCATGCCAGCACTGAAGAGGAATCCTCAGGTTCTCCCTCCTATCCAGACGTGGACTTTGGACCCGGCACCGACTGGAAAGGATTCCTGAGAGGCCCATCGCAACTCACATGGAAACTTGCCTTTCCTGAGGCCACACGAGCAGGTCCCTAAAATCCCCATCGTAACTCGAGAGGAACCTGCAGCAACTCGAAATAACAAGGAGGCTCTCCACTCCAGGCGAGATGAGGCCCTTTTCCTCTGTGGGGTCCCGTAGAAAATCACATCTTCCCTCTTGAACTTCAAAGGGAACCTTAACACCGTTTTAGCAATCGAGAAGTCCCCCGACATACCCCTCTACACACGAGAGGAACACCGAGGGTTCCACCAAACTCAGTAGGAGCCCTGCTTCCTCCCTCAGCCTCGAGATGCAGGTTCCTTTCCCTGCTTCGTCGGTAAAGGAAACCCGGTATTCCTCTCGCATCTCAAGTGAAAGCGCTCTCATCAAGAAAGGCGAGAGGAACTCCAGGGGTCGTTCCAGCATTCCAAAAGACCCCCACACGTCTCAGTCCACTCCAGAGGAACCTGAATTCCCTGTTCTGCCTCGAATGTAACCCTGAGTATGGACTCTCACTACGCTGGCACGTGTGACTGCCCTGTGGGAAAGCCTCGAGGGAAAGACACAGATCCCTGTGTCAACTGGACGGGAAGCCTGACACTGCTGCTACAGCTCGGAAGGAAAGCGGACGTGCATGACTCCACTCGACACGTGTCCTGACTCCCCTGTGGAGACTCCAGAGGAACACCGAGATCCATATCAGCCCTGGAGAGGAAACCTCAGGTTCCGGCCTCAGCTTCAGTCGAGGACTTAGGACCCAGCACTGACTTGAGATGACTCCCGAGAGGCCCTTCGCAACTCGCATGGTGTCTGGTCTTTCCTGAGTCCACAGGAGCGGGTCCCTTAGGTCCCTGTCGTAACTCGAGAGAAACCTGCCACAACTCAAGAAAAACCAGGAGGCTCTCCCTTCCAGGCAAGTGAGGCCCTTTTCCACTGAGGCGTCTAGAGGGAAATCACACTTTCCCTCTTTAACCACAAAAATGTTCTTCTCACCCTTGCAGCAACTCAAGAAGATCTCGACAAACCCGTGTCAACACAAGAGGAACACCGAGGGTCCCGCCACAACTCAAGAGGAGCCCCGTTTGCCCCTCCTCGCTCGAGATGATTGTTCCATTCCCTGCTTCGTCAGAAATGGATTCCCGGTGTTCCTGTCCCATCTCTAGAGAAGGCGCTCTCAACAGGAAAGTCTAGAGGAACTCCAGGGGTCGTTCTACCATTCCAAAAGACCCCCGAATATCACAGCCCTCTGCAGAGGAACCTGATTTTCCTTCGCTGCCTCAACTGTCACACAGAGTATCGATTCACACCATGATACACATCTGACAGCCCTGTGGAAAAGCCTCGAGGGAAAGACACAGATCCCTGTGTCAATACACTGGGAAGACCGACACTGCTGCTGCAGCTCAGGAGGCAAACTGACGTGCATGTCTCCACTGTAGACAAGCCCTGACACCCCTATGGAGACTCCAGAGGAACCCCATGGAGAGGCCTGACTCCGAGAGGAAACCTCATTTCCGGTCTCCGCTCCAGACGAGGACTTAGGACCCGGCACTGGCTGGAAAAGAATTCCGAGAAGCCCCTCGCACCTCGCATGGTGTCTGGCCTTTCCTGAGGCCACATGAGCAGGTCCCTGAAGTCCCTGCAGAAACTCGAGAGGAACCTGCCACAACTCAAGAAAAACCAGGAGGCTCTCCCTTCCAGGCGAGATGAGGCCCTTTTCCGCTCTGGAATCACGAGGGAAATCACACCTTCCCTCTTGAACCTCGCCAGGGTCCTTCACAGCCTTGTAGCAAATCAAGAAGTTCTCTGACATACCCCTTTTCACTCGAGAGGAACATGGATGGTACCACCAAACTCAAAAGGAGCCCCATTTCACTGATATCCCTCAAGATAAGAGTTTCATTCCCTGCTTCGTTGGTCAAGGTTTCCTGGCATTCCCGTCACACCTCAAGTGGAGGCTCTCTCAACAGGAAAGAGCAGTGGAACTCCAGGTGTAGTGTCACCATACCAAAAGACCCCCAAATTCTCAGTCCCCTCCAGAGGAATCTGCTTTCCCTGTACTGCCTCGAATTTCATGCTGAGTATGTGACAGTCTATGGGAAAGCCTCGAGGGAAAGATACAGATCCCTATGTCAACAAGACAGGAAGCCTGACACTGCTGCTACAGCTCCGAAGTAATTCGGACACGCAGGGCTCCATTCGAGACGAGGCCTGATTACCCTCTGCAGACTCCAGAGGAACCCCAAGATCCATATTAGCCCTTGAGAGGAAACCTCAGGTTCCGGCCTCAGCTCCAGTCGAGGACTTAGGATCCGGCACCGACTGGAGAGGACTCCCGGGAGGCCCCTCGCAATGCGCACGGTGTCTGGCCTTTCCTGAGGCCATAGGAGCGGGTCCCTTAGGTCCCCGTCTTAACTCGAGATAAACTGACCGCAATTCGGGAAAAACCAGGAGATTCTCCCCTCCAGGCGAGTGAGGCCCTTTTCCGCTGTGGCATCTCCAGGGAAATCACAGTTTCCCTCTTGAACCACAAAAATGTTCTTCACACCCTTGCAGCAACTCAAGTAAATCTCGACATCCCCGTCTCCACACAAGAGGAATCCGTGGGTCCCGCCACAACTCAAGAGGAGCCCGGTTTTCCCCTCCTCACTCAAGATGATTGTTCCTTTCTCTGCTTCGTCAGAAATGGATACCCGGTGTGCCCATCCCAACTCAAAAGGAGGCGCTCTACAGAGGAAAGTCAAGAGGAACACCAGGTATCCTGCCACCATTCCCAAAGACACCGAAATATCACAGCTCTCTCCAGAGGAACATGATTTCCGTGCACTTCCTCAACTGTCACACCGAGGATCGACTCACATCACCGTGAAACGTGACATCCCTGTGGAAAAGCCTGGAGGGAAAGACACAGATCCCTGTGTCAACACGCCGAGAATTCTGACACTGCTGCTACAGATCAGAAGGCAAACTGACGTGCATGTCTCCACTCGAGACGAGGCCTGACACCCCTATGGAGACTCCAGAGGAACCCCAAGATCCATATCAGCCCTGGAGTGGAAACCTGATTTCCGGTCTCTGATTCAGACTAGGACTTAGGACCCGGCACAGACTGGAGAAGAATCCCGAGAGGCACCTCGCACCTCGCATGGTGTCTGGCCTTATCTGAGGCCACACGAGGAGGGCCCTGAGGTCCCCATCGTAACTCGAGAGGAACCTGCTGCAACTCGAGAAAAACCAGGAGGCTCTACCCTCCAGGCGAGATAAGGCCATTTTCTACTGTGGCGTCACGAGGGAAATCACACCTTCTCTCTTGACCTTCGAAAGAGTCCTTCACACCCATGTAGCAACTCAAGAAATTCCCCGACATACAGGTCTCCACTCGAGAGGAACACCGAGGGACCTGCCACAACTCAAGAGAAGCCCAGTTTCCCCCTCCTCCTCTCTAGATGATTGTTCCTTTCCCTGCTTCTTTGGGAATGGATTTTCAGTGTTCATGTCCCATCTTATGAGGAGGCGCTCTCCACAGGCCAGTCGAGAGGAACTCCAGGGGTCGTGCCACCAATCCAAACGACCCCAAATGTCTAATTCCACTCCAGATGAACCTGATTTCCCTGCACTGTCTCAACCGTCCCCCCGAGTATCAACTCACACCACTGTGGCACCTGTGACAGCCCTGTGGGAAAGCCTCGAAAGAAAGACACAGATACCTCTGTCAACTCGATGGGAAGACTGACACTGCTGCTGCAGCTGGGGAGGAAAGCAGACATGCAGGTCTCCACTCGAGAGGAAGCCTAACACCCCTGTGGAGACTCCAGAGGAACCCCAATATCCATGCCAGGACTGGAGAGGAATCCTCAGGTTCTGACCTCGGTTCCAGACGTGGACTTTAGACTCGGCACCGACTGAAAAGAATACCTGATAAGCTCCTCGCAACTCTCATGGAGACTGGCCTTTCCTGAGGTAACAGGAGCGGGTCCCTGAGGTCCCCGTCATAACTCAGGAGAAACTGGACTGGCCGCAATTCGAGAAAATCCAGGAGGTTCTCCCCTCCAGGCGAGTGAGGCACTTTCCCTCTGCCGTGTCTCCAGCGAAAACACACTTTCCCTCTTGAACCACAAAAATGTTCTTCACACCCTTGCAGCAACTGAAGAAGGTCTCGACATAACCGTCTCCACATGAGAGGAACACCGAGGGTCCCGCCACAACTCAAGAGGAACCCCGTTTGCCCCTCCTCACTCGAGATGATTGTTCCTTTTCCTGCTTCATCAGAAATGGATTCCCGGTGTTCCCAGCCCATCTCAAGAGGAAGCGCTCTCAACAGGAGAGTTGAGAGGAACTGCAGGGGTCGTGCCAGCATTCCAAAAGAACCTGAGATATCACAGCCCTCTGCAGAGGAACCTGATTTCCCTGCACTGCCTCAACTGTAACACCAAGGATCGACTATCAACTCACACCATGGTGACACGTGGGACAGCCCTGTGGAGAAGCCTCGAGGGAAAGACACAGATCCCTGGGTCACCACGCCTGGAAGACTGACACTGCTGCCACAGCTCAGGAGGCAAGCTGACGTGCATGTCTCCACTCGAGACGAGGCCTGACACCCCTGTGGAGACTCCAGAGGAACCTCACGATCCATGTAAGCCCTGGAGAGGAAACCTCATTACTGGTCTCTGCTCCAGACTTGGACTAGGACCCAACATGTACTGGAAAAGAAACCCTAGAGGCCACTCACAAATCGCATGGTGTCTGGCCTTTCCTGAGGCCACACGAGCAGGTCCCTGAGGTCCCCGTCGTAAACTGAGTGGAACCTACCGCAACTCGAGAAGAATCAGGAGGCTCTCCCCTCCAGGCGAGGTGAGGCCCTTTTTTACTGTGTTGTTTCGAGGGAAATCACACCTTCCCTCTTGAACCTCGTAGGGGTCCTTCACACCCTTGTAGCAACTCAAGAAGTTCCAAGAAATACCCCTCTCGACTCGAGAGGAACACCGAGGGTCCCACCAAACTCAAGAGGAGCCCGGTTTCACCCCTCACCCTCGAGATATAGGTTCCTTTCCCTGCTTCATCGGGAAAGGACACCCGGCATTCCCATCACATCTCAAGTGGAAGCGCTCTCAACAGGAAAGTCGAGAGGAATCCAAAGGTCATGCCAGCATTCAAAAAGACCCACAAATATTTCAGTCCACTCCAGAGGAACCTGATTTCCCTGTTCTGCCTCGAATGTCACCCTGAGTATCCACTCTCACCATGGTGGCACGTGTGACAGTCCTGTGGGAAGCATCGATGGAAAGCCCCAGATCCCTGTGTCAACTCGATGGGAAGCCTGACACTGCTGCTACCGCTCGGAAGGAAAGCGGACGTGCATGACTCCACTGGAGACGAGGCCTGACGCCACTGTGTAGACTCAAGCAGAACACCAAGATCCATATCAGCTCTGGAGAGGAAACCTCAGGTTCCGGCCTCAGCTTCAGTCGAGGACTTAGGACCCAGCACCGACTGGAGAGGACTCCCGAGATGCCCCTCACAACTCGCATGGTGTCTGGCCTTTCCTGAGGCCACAGGAGTGGGTCCCTTAGGTCCCCGTCGTATCTCTAGGGAAACAGGGGTCCCCGCCATATCTCTAGGGAAACAGGCAGCAATTAGAGAAAAACCAGGAAGTTCTCCCTTCCAGGCGAGTGAGCCCTTTTCCACTGCGGCGTCTCCAGGGAAATCACAGTTTCCCTCTTGAACCAAAAAAATGTTTTTCACACCCTTGCAGCAACTCAAGAAGATCTCGATATACCCGTCTCCACAAGAGAGGAACACCGAGGGTCTCAGTATCAACTCGATGGGAAGACTGATACTGCTGCTACAGCTCGGGAGGAAAGCAGATGTAAAGGTCTCCACTCGAGACGAGGCCTCACTCCCCAGTGGAGACTCCAGAGGAACCTTAAGATCCATGCCAACAGTGGAGAGGAAAGCTCAGGTTCTGGCCTCGGCTCCAGACTTGGACTTTGGACCCGGCACCAACTGGAAAGGTTTCCTGAGAGGCCCCTCGCAACTCTCATGGTACTTGCCTTTCCTGAGGCCACACGAGGGGGTCCCTGAAGTCCCCATTGAAACTCGAGAGGAACCTACCGCAACTCAAAATAACCAGGAAGCTCTCCCCTCTAGGCGAGATGAGGCCCATTTCCGCTGTGTCGTCTCGAAGAAAATCACACCTTTCCTCTTGAATCTCAAAGGCAAACTTCACACCCTTTTAGTAATGAAGAAGTTCCCCGATATACCACTCCCCACCCGAGAGGAACACAGAGGGTTCTAACAAACTCAAGAGGAGCCCCGTTTCCTCCCTCACCGTCGAGTTGCAGGTTCCTTTCCCTGCTTCGTAGGGCAAGGAAACCCGGCATTCCCGTCGCATCTCAAGTGGAAGCGCTCTCAAAAGGAAAGTCGAGAGGGTCTCTAGTGGTCATGCCAGCATTTCAAAAGACCCCCAAATATCACAGCCCTCTCCAGAAGAACATGATTTCCCTGCACTGCCTCAACTATCACACCGAGTATCGACTCACACCACGGTGACACGTGTGACAACCCTGTGGAGAAACCTCGAAGAAAGACACAAATCCCTGGGTCACCTGGCCTGGAAGGCTGACACTGCTGCTACAGGTCAGGAGGCAAACTGACGTGCACGTCTCCACTCGAGATGAGGCCTGACACCCCTGTAGAGACTCCAGACAAACCTCAAATTCCCTGTCAGCCCTGGAGAGGAAACCTCATTTCTGGTCTCTGCAACAGGTGAGGACTTAGGACCCGACACTGACTGTAGAAGAATCCCGAGAGGACCCTCGCAACTCGCATGGTGTCTGGCCTTTCCTGAGGCCACACGAGCAGGTCCCTGAGGTCCCCATTGTAACTTGAGAGCAACTTGCCTCAACTCGATGAAAACCATGTGGCTCTCCTATCCAGGCGAGAGGAGGCCTACTGCAGCATCTCGAGGGAAATCACACCTTCCCTCTTGACCCTTGAAGGAGTCTTTCACACCCTTGTAACAACTCAAGATGTTCCCCGACATACCCCTCTCCACTCGAGAGGAACACCGAGGGGCCCACCACACTCAAGAGGAGCTCCGTTTCCCCCTTTTCCCTCGAGATAATGGTTTCATTCCCTGCTTCGTCGGTCAGGTTTCCCGGCATTCCCGTCACAGCTCAAGTGGAGGCGCTCTCAACAGGAAAGTCGAGAGGAACTCCAGGTGTATTGCCACCATTCCAAAAGACCACCCAAAGTCTATGTCCATTCCAAGGGAACCTGATTTCCCCATACTGCCTTGAATGTCACCCTGAGTATCGACTCACACCACCGTGGCACGTGTGACAGCCCTGTGTCAAAGCCTCGAGGGAAAGCCCCAGATCCTTGTGTAAACTCTACGGGAAGCCTGACACTGCTGCTACCGCTCGGAAGCAAAGCGGACATGCAGGGCTCCATTTGAGACGAGGCTTGACTCTCCTGTGGAGACTCCAGAGGAACCTCAAGATCCATGCCAGCACTGGAGAGGAATCCTCAGGTTCCGACCTCGGATCCAGATGTGGACTTTAGACTAGGCACTGACTGGAAAGAATTTGTGAGAGGCCTCTCCCAACTCTCATGGAGACTGGCCTTTCCTGAGGCCACACGAGGGGGTCCCTGAAGTCCCCATCGAAACTCAAGAGGAACCTACCGCAACTCAAAATAACCAGGAAGCTCTCCCCTCCAGGCGAGATGAGGCCCATTTCCGCTGTGTCATCTCGAAGAAAATCACACCTTCCCTCTTGAATCTCAAAGGCAAACTTCACACCCTTTTAGAATTCAAGAAGTTCCCGGATATACCACTCTCCACTCGAAAGGAACAGCGAGGGGTCCACCAAAGTCAAGAGGAGCCCCGTTTCTCTCTTCACCCTCGAGTTGCAGGTTCCTTTCCCTGCTTCGTAGGGCAAGGAAACCTGGCATTCCCGTTGCATCTCAAGTGGAATCGCTCTCAACAGGAAAGTCGAGAGGAACACCAAGGGTCCTGCAAGCATTCCAAAAGACCCCCACATGTCTCAGTCTACTCCAGAGGAACCTGATTTCCCTATTCTGCCTCGAATGTCACCCTGAATATCGACTCTCACCACGGTGGCATGTGTTACAGCCCTGTGGGAAAACTTTGAGGGAAAGACGCAGATCCTTGTGTCAACTCGACAGGAAGCCTGACACTGCTGCTACAGCTCGGAAGGAAAGCGGACGTGAAGGACTCCACTCGAGAAGAGGCCTGATGCCCCTGTGGAGACTCTAGAGGAAACCCAATTTCCATATTAGCCCTGGAGAGGAGACCTCAGCTTCCTGCCTCAGCTTCAGTCGAGAACTTAGGACCCGGCACCGACTGCAGAGGACTCCTGAGAGGCCCTTCCGAACTCCCATGGTGTCTGACCTTTCCTGAGGCCATAGGAACGGGTCCCTGAAGTGCCCGTCCTAACTCGAGAGAAACGGGCCGCCATTCGAGAAAAACAAGGAGGTTCTCCCCTCCAGGCGAGTGAGGCGCTTTTCTGCTGCAGAGTCTCCAGCGAAATCACACTTTCCCTCTTGAACCACAAAAATGTCCTTCACACCCTTGCAGCAACTCAAGACAATCTCGACATACACGTCTGCACACGAGAGGAACACCGAGGGTTCCGCCACAACTCAAGAGGAGCCCCGTTTGCCCCTCCTCGCTCGGGATGATTGCTCCTTTCCCTGCTTCGTTGGAAATGGATTCCCGGTGTTTTTGTCCCATCTCAAGAGGAGGCGCTCTCTACAGGAAAGTCGAGAGGAACTCCAGGGGTCGTGCATCTCTTCTAAAAGTCCCCCAAATATCAAAGCCCTCTCCAGAAGAACCTGATGTCCCTGCACTGCCTCAACTGTCACACCGAGTATCAACTCACACCACAGTGACATGTGACAACCCTGTGGAAAAGCCTCGAGGGAAAGACACAGAACCCTGGGTCAACACACAGGGAAGGCTGACACTGCTACAGGTCAGGAGGCAAACTGACGTGTATGTCTCCACTCGAAACGAGGCCTGACACCACTGTAGAGACTCTAGACAAACCCCAGGATCCATGTCAGCCCTGAAGAGGAAACCTCATTTCCGGTGTCCCCAACAGGCGAAATTTAGGACCCGGTACTGACTGTAGAAGAATCCCGAGAGGACCCTTGGAAATCACATGGTGTCTGGCCTTTCATGAGGCCACACGAGCAGGTCCCTGAGGTCCCCGTCGTAACTCGAGAGCATGAGAGAAAAACCATGGGGCTCTCCCGTCCAGGCGAGATGAAGCCCATTTCCGCTGTGTCATCTCGAAGAAAATGACACCTTCCCTCTTGAACCTCAAAGGGAAACTTCATACTCTATTAGAAATCAAGAAGTTCCCCGACATACCCCTCTCCACTCGAGAGGAACACCGAGGGTTCCACCAAACTCAAGAGGAGCCCTGTATCCCCCCTCACCCCTGAGGTGCAGGTTCCTTTCCCTGCTTCGTCGGGAAAGGAAACGTGGCATTCCCGTCACATCTCAAGTGGAAGCGCTCTCAACAGGAAGGTCGAGAGGAACTCCAGGGGTCGTTCCAGCATTACAACAGACCCCCAAGGTCTCAGTCCACTCCAGAGGAACATGATTTCCCTGTTCTGCCTCGAATGTCACCCTGAGTATCGACTCTCACCACGGTGGCCCTTGTACAGTCCTTTGGTAAAGCCTCGAGGGAAAGACACATTTCCCTGTGTCAACTCGACAGAAAGCCAGACACTGATGCTACAGCTCGGAAGGAAAGCGGACGAGCATGACTCCGCTCAGACAAGGCCTGACCCCCTGTGGAGACTCCAGAGGAGCCCCAAGATCCATGCCGGCCCTGGAGAGGAAACCTCAGGTTCCTGCCTCAGCTTCAGTCTAGGACTTAGGACACGGCACCGACTGAGAGGACTCCAAAGATGCCCCACACAACTCGCATTGTGTCTGGCCTTTCCTGAGGCCACAGGAGCTGGTCCCTGAGGTCCCCTTCCTAACTCGAGAGAAACAGGCCGCAATTCGAGAAAAACCAGGAGGTTCTCCCCTCCAGGCGAGTGAGGCTCTTTTCCGCTGCAGCATTTCCAGGGAAATCACACTTTCCCTCTTCAACCACAGAAACGTTCTTCACATCCTTGCAGCCACTCAAGAAGTTCTCGACATACCCATCTCCACACGAGATGAACACCGAGGGTTCTGCCACAACTCAAGAGGAGACGCGTTTCCCCCTCCTTGCTCAAGATGATTGTTCCTTTCCCTGCTTCGTCGGAAATGGATTCCCGGTGTTCCCATCCCATCTCAAGAGGAGGCCTCTCCACAGGAAATTCGAGAGCTCCAGGGGTCGTGCCACCATTCCAAAAGACCCCCAAATATCACAGCCCTCTCCAGAGGAACCTGATTTCCATGCACACCTTCAACTGTCACACCGAAGATCAACTCACAAGACGGTGGCACGTGTGACAGCCCTGTGGAAAAGCCTCGAGGGAAAGACACAGATCCCTGTGTCAACACGCAGGGAAGGATGACACTGCTGCTACAGGTCAGGAGGCAAACTGACGTGCATGTCTCCACTCGAGACGAGGCCTACAGCCCTGTGGAGACTCCAGAGGAACTCCATGATCCATGGCAGCCCTGGAGAGTAAGCCTCATTTCCGGTCTCCGCTTCAGACGAGGACTTAGGACCCGGCACCGACTGGAGAAAAATCCCGAGAGTCCCCTCCCAACTCGCATGCTTCCTGGCCTTTCCTGAGGCCCACACGAGCATGTCCCTGAGGTCCACGTCATAACTCGAGAAGAACCTGCCGCAACTCGAGAAAAGCCAGGAGGCTCTCCCCTCCAGTCAAGATGTGGCCCTTTTCCTTTGTGGCATCTCAGGAGAAATCACACCTTCCCTCTTGAACCTCGAAGGGGTCCTTCAATCCCTTGCAGCAACTCAAAAAGTTCCTCGACAGTTTCCCCCTTCTCCCTCGAGATAAGGGTTTCATTCCCTGCTTCATCGGTCAAGGTTTCCCGGCATTCCCGTCACACCTCAAGCGGAGGCGCTCTCAACAGGAAAGTCGAGAGGAACTCCAGGTGTAGTGCCATCATATCAAAAGACCCCCAAGAGTCTCAGTCCACTCCAGAGGAACCTGATTTCCTTGTACTGCCTCGAATGTCACCCTGAGTATCGACTCACACCACCGTGGCACGTGTGACAGTCCTTGGGGAAAGCCTCGAGGGAAAGCCCCAGATCCTTGTGTCAACTTGACAGGAAGCCTGGCACTGCTTCTACAGCTCGGAAGCAAAGCGGACATGCAGGGCCCCGTTCGAGACAAGAACTGACTACCCTGTAGAGACTTCAGAGGAAACCCAAGATCCATGCCAGCACTGGAGAGGAAACCTCAGGTTCCAACCTTGGCTCCAGAAGAGGACTCAGGATCCGGCACTGAATGGAGTGGATTCCCAATAGGTCCTTTGCCACTCACACAGAGATTGGCCTTTCCTGAGGCCATGGGAGCGGGTCGCTGAGGTCCCCATCGTAACTCGAGAGGAACCTGCTGCAAGACGAGAAAAACGAAGAGGTTCTCCACTCCAGGCCTGATGAGGCCCTTTTCCACTACGGCATCACGGGAGAAACCCCACCTTCCCTCTTGAACAATGAAACGATCTTTCAAACCCTCGCAGCAACTCAAGAAGTTCCCCAACATACCCGTCTCCTCTCGAGAGGAACACTGAGGGTGCCACCACAACTCAAGAGGGACCTCGTTTCCCAGTCCTCCTCTCGAAATGATTGTTCCTTTCCCTGCTTTGTCGGCAATGGATTCCCAGTGTTCCAGTCCCATCTTAAGAGGAGGCGCTCTCCACAGGCAAGTCGAGAGGAACTCCAGGGGTCGTGCCACCAATCCAACAGAACCCCAAATATCTAGTTCCACTCCAGATGAACCTGATTTCACTGCAATGCCTCAACTGTCACCCCTAGTATCGACTCACACCACGGTGGCACATGTGACAGCCCTGAGGGAAAGCCTCGAGCGAAAGCCCCAGATCACTGTGTCAACTTGATGGGAAGCCTGACACTGCTGGTACAGCTTGGGTCGAAAGCAGACGTGTAGGTCGCCACTCGAGATGAGGCCTGACTCCCCTGTAGAGACTCCAGAGCAACCTGAAGATCCATGCCAGCACTGGAGAGGAAACCTCAGGTTCTGATCTCGGCTCCAGAAGAGGACATAGAACACGGCACAGATTGGAGTGGATTCCCGAGAGGTCCCTCGCCACCAGTATGGAGATTAAACTTTCCTGAGGCCACACGAGCGGGTCCCTGAGGTCCCCGTCATAACTCTAGAGGAACCTGCCACATGTCCAGAAAAACGAGGAGGTTCTCCACTCCAGGCGAGGTGAGGCCATTTTCCGCTGAGGCGTCACGAGAGAAACCACACCTTCCTTCTTGAACCTCAAAGGGAATCTTAGCACCCGTTTAGCAATCAAGAAGTTCCACGACATACCCCTCTCCACTTGAGAGGAACACCGAGGTTTCCACCAAACTCAAGAGGAGTCCCGTTTCCCCCCTCACCCTGAGATGCAGGTTCCTTTCCCTGCTTTGTCCCTAAAGGAAACCGGGCATTCACGTCGCATCTCAAGTGGAACTGCTCTCAACGGAAAAGTCGAGAGGAATTCCAGGGACCATGCCAGCATTCCAAAAGACCCCCAAATGTCTCAGTCGACTCCAGAGGAACCTGATTTCCCTGTTCTGCCTCGAATGTCACCCTGAGTATCGATTCTCACCACGGTGGCACGTGTGAGAGCCCTGAGGGAAAGCCTCGACGGAAAAACACAGATCCTTGTGTCGACTCGACGGGAGGACTGACACTGCTGCTACATCTCGGAAGCAAAGCGGATGTGCATGACTCCACTCGAGACGAGGCCTGACTCCCCTGTGGAGACTCCAGAGGAACCCCAAGATCCATATCAACCTTGGAGAGAAAACCTCAGGTTCTGGCCTCAGCTTCAGTCGGTGACTTAGGACCTGGCACCGACTCAAGAGGACTCCTGACAGGCCCCTCGCAACTCGTTTGGTATCTGGCCTTTCCTGAAGCCACAGGAGCGGGTCTCTGAGGTCCCCATTGTAACTCGTCAGAGACCAGCCTCAATTCGAGAATAACCAGGAGGTTCTCCACTCCAGGCTAGTGAGGCCCTTTTCCGCTGGGTTGTCTCCCGGCTAATCACACTTTCCTTCTTGAACCACAATAATGTTCTTCACAACCTTGCAGCAACTCAAGAAGATCTCGACATACCCGTCTCCACACGAGAGAAACACCGAGGGTCCCACCACAACTCAAGAGGAACCCCGTTTCCTCTTCCTCGCTCAAGATGATGGTTCCTTTCCCTGCTTCGTCGGAAATGGATACCCGGTGGCCCATCCCATCTCAAGAGGAGGCGCTCTCCACAGGAAAGTCGAGAGGAACTCCAGAGGTCGTGCCACCATTCCCAAAGATCCCCAAATATCACAGCCCTCTCCAGAGGAACCTGATTTCCCTGCACTGCCTCAACTGTCACACTGAGGATTGACTCAGACCATGGTGACACGTGGGACAGCCCTGTGGAAAAGCCTCGAGGGAAAGACACAGATCCCTGGGTCACCACGCCTGGAAGACTGACACTGCTGCTACAGGTCAGGAGGCAAACTGACGTGCATGTCTCCACTAGAGACGAGGCCTGACACCCCTGTGGAGACTCCAGAGGAACCCCAAGATCCGTGCCAGCACTGCAGAGGAAACCTCAGGTTCTGACTTCGGCTCCAGAAGAGGACATAGGACCCAGCACCGACTGGAGTGGATTCCTGAGAGGTCCCTCACCACTCGCATGGAGACTGGCCTTTCCTGAGGCCACGCGAGTGGGTCTCTGAGGTCCCCATCGTAACTGGAGAGGAACCTGCTGCAAGTCGAAAAAAACGAGGAGGTTCTCCACTCCAGGCGAGATGAGGCCCTTTGCTGCTGTGGCGTCACGAGAGAAACCACACCTTCCGTCTTGAACTTCGAAAAGGTACTTCAAACCCACGCAGCAACTCAAGAAGTTCCCCGACATACCCATCTCCACTCGAGAGGAACACCGAGGATCCCGCCACAACTCANTTCCTTTCCCTGCTTCGTCGGGAATGTATTCCTGGTGTTCCTGTCCCATCTCAAGAGGAGGCACTCTCCACAGGCAAGTTGAGAGGAACTCCAGGTGCCGGGGTCAAGCCCCGGTGGATCCAGGGAATTCGACGGTGGGGATGGTGTCGGCGTCTTTGGAAAAATACATATTTAGTCACAGATATATAGAGATATTAGAAACAGATAGTGTAGTATGAAAATTAATGGAGGAAAAGAGGCTGAATACCTTGGTTTACATGGAATAGCATCCATGCTCCAGATGGGAAACGACATGGGGGAATTAGTTTTCTTGGAAAGTGATCCGATTTCTTTATTTTTGGGTTTTCTTATATACCTTTTGTTACACATAGGGATGAATACAGAGTCATGCGGGGGTCAGCAGTCCTGACCTTTATTAAATCAGGTGCTTCACATAAATGTATAAAAAAAGGTCTTAGGGAATTTACATCACCTTCTGGCCATGAGACCTGCTGACATTTTATAATCCTTTCTTTCTGATAACCAAAAAAAAAAACTTATTTCTTCCAAGGGTGTTTTTTCTTAAACCAGGCACCACCCTCCAAATAAAGTTACATTCCTATAGGGTGTGGGTGTAGTGAGTTACAATCAGGAAAGGCATTTATTTAACCCAAGGTTAACATGATTAATCTTAAAGGTTAATACTTATCTCTCCTAAATGCTTAAAGGTTAATACTTATTTCTCCTATATGCTAGTTATATTCATTATAAGGGCAGGGAACATGGAGATTTAGCAGCAAACATCAACCCAGCAAATGAAAATCCCTTCACCAATGTTCCCCTTAAGATCTATTTAGTCTTAGGATAGTGATAAAGTTACATTTTTACATAGCAAGGACACAGTGATTCATAAAATAGTACAGTGATCTATTACAAAAGAGAAAATTCATTAACTCAAAAAGTCAAGTATTGCTAACCTTCAAAACTACTATATTTCATTTTCTATATTCCAAATACATTGATCAATATATTCCCAGGTGCCTAAGGATACGGAGGCCTGGAGGCAATCATTGACTCAACAATGAGAAAAGCCCTATGCTAATTAAGACTTTAAAATACTCCAAAACTCTCTGTGCTGTTTATGGTTGAGAGGTAGTAAACAATCATGTGCGTAGTGGCAGGAGTATGGATAATCCTGTCACATAAGCTAGTCTGTCAGCAGAGAGGTTTGACCTGAGACACACTTGTCACACCCAGGGCAGGGAATTAGCAGCAATTATTGATACAACAAATGAAAAACCCTTCACCAATATAATTTCTAACCAACCCACTATACTAATAATTTCCAACTCCCCAAAAGAATTTGCCTTTAGTAAGTCTAAAACATCTCGTGCCTCTCAGGTTGGGAGGCTGTAAACACTCACATGTGACCGGACAAACCTATACAGGTGAGCTAGATAACCTTCAGAGGAGTCCGTAAGCTGAAACACTTGTCACGCCGAGGAATTTTTATTGCCTTGGAGCTGCACGTTAACTCCTTCTCTGAGAGAAATGGTTATAGGGGAGAGCCCCACGTAAAGTCAGAGGTGTAGCTGAGAGCATAAAACAGACTCTGATTTTGGGGTAGATGCTTGGGAACAGGGGGTTTCCTGAGGCTCGGTCACGCCTTTGTGAATGCCAAGCCACCTTCCTCATGACCATTGCCATGGGCAGAGTTCCTCACTCTGGCTCCTGGCATCCAGGTGTCTTGCCACCAATTCAAAAGACCCCCAAATGTCTAATTCCACTCCAGATGAACCTGATTTCCCTGCACTGCCTCAATTGTCACCCCGAGTATCAACTCACACCACAGTGGCACGTGTGACAGCCCTGTGGGAAAGCCTCGAGGGAAAGCTCCAGATCCCTGTGTCAACTCGACGGGAAGCCTAACACTGCTGCTACAGCTCAAGACGAAAGCAGGCGTGCAGGTCTCCACTGCAGACGAGGCCTGAATCAACCGTGGAGACTCCAGAGGAACCCCAAGATCCATGCCTGCGCCGGAGAGGAATCCTCAGGTTCCGGCCTCGGCTCTGGACGTGGACTTTGGACCCGGCACCGACTGGATAGGATTCCTGAGAGGCTCCACGCAACTCACATGTAGACTGACCTTACCTGACGTCACACAAGCGGGTCCCTGAAGACCCCGTAGTAACTCGAGAGGAACTTGCCTCAACGCGAACTAACCAGGAGGCTCTCCCCTCCAGGCGAGATGAGGCACTTTTCTTCTGTGGCGTCTCGAAGAAAATCACACCTTCCCGCTTGAACCACAAAGGGAACCTTCACAACTCTTTAGCAATCAAGAAGTTCCCTGACATACCCATCTACAATTGAGAGGGACACCGAGGGTTCCACCAAACTCAAGAGGAGTCCCGTTTCCCCTCACCCTCGAGATGCAGGTTCCTTTACCTGCTTCATCCCGAAAGGAAACCCGGCATTCCTGTCCCACCTCAAGTGGAAGCGCTCTCAACAGGAAAGACGAGAGGAACGCCAGGGGTCATGCCAGCATTCCAAAAGAACCCCAGATGTCTCAGTCCACACCAGAGGAACCTGATTTCCCTGTTCTGCCTCGAATGTCACCCTGAGAATCGACTCTCACCACGGTGGAACGTGTGACAGCCCTGTGGGTAAGCCTCCAAGGAAAGACACAGATCCCTTTGTCAACACGACGGGAAGCCTGACACTGCTGTACAGCTCAGAAGGAAAGCAGACGTGCATGAGTCCACTCGAGATGAGGCCTGACTCCCCTGTGGAGACTCCACAGGAACCCCAAAATCCATATAGCCCTGGAGTGGATACCTCAGGTTCCAGCCTCAGCTTCAGTCGAGGACTTAGGACCCGGCACCAACTCGAGAGGACTCCCGAAAGGCCCCTCGCAACTCACATGGTGTCTGGCCTTTCCTGAGGCCACAGGAGTGGGTCGCTGAGGTCCCCATCGTAACTCGACAGAAACCGGGTGCAATTCGCGAAAAACCAGGAGGTTCTCTCCTCCAGGCGAGTGAGGCCCTTTCCGCTGCGGTGTCTCCAGGGAAATCACACTTTCCCTCTTAAAACACAAAAATTTTCTTCACACCCTTGGAGCAAGTCAAGAAGATCTCGACATACCCGTCTCCCCACGAGAGGAAAACCGGGGGTCCCACGACAACTCAAGAGGAGCCTCGTTTCCCCCTCCTCACTCGAGATGATTCTTCCTTTCCCTGCTTCGTTGGAAATGGATTCCCGGTGTTGCCATCCCATCTCAAGAGGAGGCGCTCTCCACAGGAAAGTCGAGAGGAACTCTAGAGGTCGTGGCACCATTTCCAAAGACCCCCAAATATCACAGCCCTTTCCAACGGAACCTGATTTCGCTGCACTGCCTCAACTGTCACACTGAGTATCGACTCACACCAAGATTACACGTGTGACAGCCCTGTGGAAAAGCCTCAGGGAAAGACACAGATCCCTGTGTCCACACGTCGGGAAGCCTGCCACTGCTGCTACAGCTCAGGCGGCAAACAGACGTGCATGTCTCCACTCGAGACGAGGCCTGACACCCCTGTGGAGACTCCAGAGGAACCCCAAGATCCATGTCAGCCCTGGAAAGGAAACCTCCTCTCCGGTCTCTGCTCCAGACGAGGACTTAGGACCCGGCACCGACTGGAAAGGATTCCTGAAAGGTCCCTCGCAACTTGCTTGGAAACTGGCCTTTCCTGAGGTCACATGAGCGGGTCCCTGAAGTCCCCCTCATAACTCGATAGGAACCTGCCACAACTTGAAATAATCAGGAGGCTCTCCCCTTCAGGCGAGATGAGGCCCTTTTCTGCTGTGGCATCTGGAAGAAAATCACACCTTCCCTCTTGAACCGCAAAGGGTACCATCACACCCTTTTAGCAATCAAGAAGTTCCGCGACATACCTCTCTCCACTCGAGAGGAACACCGAGTTTTCCACCAAACTCAAGAGGAGCCCCGTTTCCCCCTCACCCTCGAAATTCAGGTTGCTTTCCCTGCTTCGTCGATAAAGAAACCCGGCATTCGCATCGCATCTCAAGTGGAAGCGTTCTCAACAGGACAGTTGAGAGGAATTCCAGGGGTCTTGCCAGCATTCCAAAAGACCCCCAAATTACTCAGTCCACTCCAGAGGAACCTTATTTCCCTGTTGTGCCTCGAATGTCACCCTGAGTATTGACTCTCACACTGTGGCACGTGTGACAGCCCTGTGGGAAAGCCTCGAAAGAAAGACACAGATCCCTGTGTCAAGCGGATGGGAAGCCTGATACTGCTGCTACAGCTCGGTAGGAAAGCGGACGTGCATGACTCCACTCGAGATGAGGACTGACTCCCCGGGGGAGACTCCAAGGAACCCCAAGATCCATATCAGCCCTGGAGAGGAAACCTCAGGTTCCGGCCTCAGCTTCAGTCGAGGACTCAGGACCCGGCACCGACTGGAGAGAACTCCCGAGAGGCCACTGGCAACTCGCATGGTGTCTGGCCTTTCCTGAGGCCACAGGAGCGTGTCTGTGAGCTCCCCATCATAACTGGAGAGAAACCAGTCGCAATTCAAGAAGAACCAGGAGGTTCTCTCCTCCAGGCGAGTGAGGCCCTTTCCGCTGCGGCATCTCCAGGGATATCACACTTTCCCTCTTGAACCACAAGAATGGTCTTCACACACTTGCAGCAACTCAAGAAGATCTCGACATACCCGTCTCCACATGAGAGGAACACCTAGGATCACGTCACAACTCAAGAGGTGACCCGTTTCCCCCTCCTCACTCGAGATGATTCTTCTTTTCCCTGCTTCGATGGAAATGGATTCCCGCTGTTCCCATCCCATCTCAAGAGGAGGCGTTCTCCACAGGAAAGTCGAGAGGAACTCCAGGGGTCGTGCCACCATTCCAAAAGATCCCTAAATATCACAGCCCTCTCCAGAGGAACGTGAGATCCCTGCACTGCCTCAAGTGTCACACCGAGGATTGACTCACACCACGGTGACACGCGTGACAACCCTGTGGGAAAGTATCGAGGGAAAGACACAGATCCCTGTGTCAACATGGGGGGAAGACTGACACTGTTGCTACAGCTCATGAGGCAAACTGACGTGCATGTCTCCACTCGAGATGAGGCCTGAAACCCCTGTGGAGACTCCAGAGGAACCCCAAGATCCATGTCAGCCCTGAAGAGGAAACCTCCTTTCCAGTCTCCGCTGAAGAGGAGGACTTAGGACCCGACACCGACTGGAGAAGAATCCCGAGAGGCCCCTCGCGCCTCGCATGATGTCTGGCCTTACCTGAGGCCACAGGAGCAGGTCATTGAAGTACCCGTCGTAACTCGAGAGGAACCTCTCGCAACTCGAGAAAAACCAGGAGGCACTCCCCTGAGGCGAGATGAGGCCCTTTTCTGCTGCGGCATCTCGAGGGAAATCACACCTTCCCTCTTGAACCTCCAAGGGTTCCTTCACCCCCTTGTAGCAACTCAGGAAGTTCCCCAGCTTACCCCTCTCAACTCGAGGGTTCCACCAAATCAAGAGGAGCCCCGTTTCCCGCTTTTCCCTCGAGATAAGGGTTTCATTCCCTGCTTCGTCCATCAAGGTTTCCCGGCATTCCCGTCACAGCTCAAGTGGAGGCTCTCTCAACAGGAAAGTCGAGAGGAACTCAAAGTGTAGTGACCCCATTCCAAAAGACCCCCAGTCTCAGTCCACTCCAGAGGTACCTGATTTCCCTCTACTGCCTCGAATGTCACCCTGAGTATGGACTCACACAACGGTGGAACGTGTGACAGCCCTGTGGGAAAGCCTCGAGAGAAAGACCCAGATCCCTGTGTCAACTCGACGGGAAGCCTGACACTGCTGCTACACCTTGGAAGCAAAGCGGACATGCAGGGCTCCATTTGAGATGAGGCCTGACTCCAATGTGGAGACTCCAGAGGAACCACAAGATCCATGCCACCACTGAAGAGAAAACCTCTGGTTCCCACCTCAGCTCCAGAAGAGGTCACAGGACCCGGCACCGACTGGAGTGGATTCCCGAGAGGACCCTCGCCACTTGCATGGAGACTGCCCTTTCCTGAGGCCACGTGAGCGGGTCCCTGAGGTCCCCGTTGTAACTCAAGAGGAACGTGCTGCAAGTCGACAAATACGAGGAGGTTCTCCACTCTAGGCGAGATGAGGCCCTTTTCCACTGAGGTGTCACGAGAGAAACCACACCTTCCCTCTTGAACCTCGAAAAAGTCCTCCAAACCCTCGCAGCAACTCAAGAAGTTTCCCGACATACCCATCTCCCCTCGAGTGGAACACCGAGGGTCGCGCCAGAAATCAAGAGGAACCCCGTTTCCCCCTCCTCCGCTCGAGATGATTGTTCATTTCCCTGTTTCGTCGGGAATGTGTTCCTGGTGTTCCTGTCCCATCTTAAGAGGAGGAGCTCTCCACAGGCAAGGTAGAGGAACTCCAGGGGTCGTGCCACCAATCCAAGAGACCCCAAAAGTCTAATTCCACTCCAGATTAACCTGATTTCCCTGCTCTGCCTCTACTGTCTCCCCGAGTATTGACTCACACCATGGTGGCACGTGTGACAGCCCTGTGGGAAGCCTCGAGGGAAAGCCCGAGATCCCTGTGTCAACTTAACGCAAAGCCTGACCCTGCTTCTACAGCTTGGGAGGAAGCCGGACGTGCATGTCTCCACTCGAGACAAGGCCTGACTCCACTGGGGAGACTCCAGAGGAACCCCAAGATCCATATCAGCCCTGGAGAGGAAACCTCAGGTCCTGGCCTCAGCCCCAGACATGGACTTTGGACCCGGCCCCGAATGGAAAGGATTCCTGAGAGTCCTCTCCAACTTGCATGGAGACTGGCCTTTCCTGAGGCCACACGAGCGGGTCGCTGAAGTCCCCGTCGTAACTAGAGAGGAACCTACCGAAACTCGACATAACAACGAGGCTCTCCACTCCAGGCTAGATGAGGCCCATTTCCACTGTGGTGTCTCGAAGAAAACCGCACCTTCACTCTTGAACCTCAAAGGGAAACTTCACACCCCTTTAGCAATCCGGAAGTTCCCCCACATACCCCTCTCCACTCGAGAGGAACACCGAGGGTTCCACCAAACTCAAGAGGAGCTCCGTTTCACCCCTCACACTCGAAATGAAGGTTCCTTTCCTTGCTTCGTTGGTAAAAGAAACACAGCATTCCCGTCGCATCTCAAGTGGAAGCGCTTTCAACAGGAAAGTCGAGAGGAACACCAGGGGTCGTGACAGCATTCCAAAAGACCCGGAAATGTCTCAGTCCACTAAGACGAACCTGATTTCCCTGTTCTGCTTCGAATGTCACCCTGAGTATCGACTCTCACCACGGTAGCCCATGTGACATGCCTGTGGGAAAGGCTCAAGAAAAAGACAAAGATCCCTGTGTCAACTCGATGGGAAATCTGACACTGCTGCTATAGCTCGGAAGGAAAGAGCACGTGCATGACTCCACTCGAAACGATGCCTGACTCCCCTGTGGAAACTCCAGAGGAACCCCAATATCCATGCCAGCACTGGGGAGGAATCCTCTTTTTCCAGGCTCATCTCCAGACATGGAATGTGGAACCGGCACTGACTGGAAAGGATTCCTGAGAGGCCCCTGGCAATGCTAATGGAGACTGGACTTAACTGAGGCCACACGAGTGGGTCCCTGAAGTCCCCGTCGTAAATCGAGAGGAACTTGCCACAATTCAAAATAACCAGGAGCCTCTGGCCTCCAGGCGAGATGAGGCCCTTTTCAGCTGTGGCATATCTAAGAAAATCACACCTTCCCTCCTGAACCTCGAAAAGGTCCTTCAAACCCTCACAGCAACCAAAACATTCCTGACATACTCGTCTCCACTCGAGAGGAGCATCGATGGTCCCGCCACAACTCAAGAGGAGCCCCGTTTCCCTCTCCTCCGCTCGAGATGATTTTTCCTTTCCCTGCTTCATCGGGAATGGATTCCCGGTGTTCCTGTCCCATCTTAAGAGGAGGCGCTGTCGACAGGCAAGTCGAGAGGAACTGCAGGGGCCATGCCACCAATCCGAAAGACCCCCAAATGTCTAATTCCAATCTAGATGAACCTGATTTCCCTGCACTGCCTCAGCTGTCACCCTGAGTATCGACTCACACCACGGTGGCACGTGTGAAAGCCCTGTGGGAAAGCCTCGAGGGAAAGACACAGATCCTTGTGTCAACACGACGGGAAGCCTGACACTGCTGCTACAGCTCGGGAGGAAAGCGGACATGCAGGTTTCCACTCGAGACGAGGCCTGACTCCCCTCTGGAGACTCCGGAGGAACCCCAAGTTCCATGCCAGCACTGGAGAGGAATCCTCATGTTCCGGCCTCAGCTCCAGTCGTGGAATTTGGACCCAGCAACGACTGGAAAGGATTCCTGAGAGGCCCCTCGCAACTTGCATGCAGACTGGCCTTACCTGAGACCACACGAGCAGGTCCCTGAAGTCCCTGTCGTATCTCAAGAGGAACCTGCCACAACTCGAAATAACCAGGAGGCTCTCCCTTCCAGGCAAGATGAGGCCATTTTCTTCAGTGGCGTCTCGAGGAAAATCACACCTTCCCACTTGAACCTCAAAGGGAAACTTCACACACTTTTAGCAATCCAGATGTTCCTGGACATACCCCTTTGCAGTCGAGAGGAACACCGAGGGTTCCAACAAACTCAAGAGGAGCCACGTTTCTCCCCTCACCCTCGAGACACACGTTCCTTTTCCTGCTTCTTCGGGAAAGGAAACCCAGCATTCCCGTGGCAACTCAAGTGGAAGTGCTCTCCACTCGAGAAAAACCAGGAGGCTCTCCCCTCCAGGCGGGATGAGGCCCTTTTCTGCTGCGGCGTTTCCAGGGAAATCACACCTTTCCTCTTGAACCTCCAAGGGGTCTTTCACACGCTTGTAGCAACTCAAGAAGTTCCCTGACATACCCCTCTCCACTCGAGAGGAACACCGAGGGTTCCACCTAACTCAAGAGGAGCCCCGTTTGCCCCTTATCCCTCGAGATAAGGGTTTCATTCCCTGCTTTGTCTGTAACGGTTTCCCGGCATTCCCGTCACACCTCAAGAGGAAGCGCTCTCAACAGGAAAGTCAAGAGGAACTCCAGGTGTAGTGCCACCATTCCAAAAGACACCCAAAACTCAGTCCACTCCAAAGGAAACTAATTTCCCTGTACTACCACGAATGTCACCCTGAGTATCGAGTCTCACCACGGTGGCACGTGTGACAGCCCTGTGGGAAAGCCTCAAGGGAGAGACACAGATCCATGTGTCAACTAGACAGGAAGCCTGACACTGCTGCTACAGCTTGGAGCAAAGCGGACATGCAGGGCTTCATTCGATACAAGGCCTGACTCCAATGTGGAGACTCCAGAGGAACACAAGATCCATGCCAGCACTGAAGAGGTAANAGGCCTGACTCCAATGTGGAGACTCCAGAGGAACACAAGATCCATGCCAGCACTGAAGAGGTAACCTCAGGTACGGACCTCGTCTCCAGAGGAGGATACAGGACCTGGCACAGACTGGAGTGGATTCCCGAGAGGTCCCTTGCCACTCGCATGGAGACTGGCCTTTCCTGAGGCCATGCGAGCAGGTCCCTGAGGTCCCCGTCATAACTCGAGAGGAACGTGCCCTAAGTCTAGAAAAAAGTGAAGGTTCTCCCCTCCAGGCGAGATGAGGCCCTTTTCTGCAGTGGCCTCATGGGAGAAACCACACCTTCCCTCTTCACCTTGAAAAGGTCCTTCAAACCCTCGCAGCAACTCAAGAAGTTCCCCGACAACCCGTCTCCACTCGAGAGGAACACCGAGGGTCCCGCCACAACTCAAGAGGAGCCCCATTTCCCCCTCCTGCGCACGAGATGATTGTTCCTTTCCCTGCTTCGTCAGGGATGGATTCCCAGTGTTCCTGTCCCATCTTAAGACGAGGCGCTTTCCACAGGCAAGTCGAGAGGAACTCCAACGCCCATGCCACCAATCCGAAAGACCCCCTAATGTCTAATTCCACTCTAGATGAACCTGCTTTCCCTGCACTGCCTCAACTGTCACACTGAGAGTCGACTCACACCATGGTGGCACGTGTGACAGCCTGGTGGGAAAGCCTTGAGAGAAAGCCCCATGTCCCTGTGTCAACTCGACAGGAACCCACACTGCTGCTACAGCTCAGGAAGAAAGCGGACGTGCTGGTCTCCACTTGAGATGAGGCCTGACTGCCCAGTGGAGACTCCAGAAGAAACCCAAGATGATGCCAGCACTGGAGAAAAATCCTCAGGTTCCGGCCTTGACTCCAGATGTGGACTGTGGACCCGGCCCGACTGGAAAGGATTCCTGAGAGGCCCCTCGCAACTCGCATGGAGACTGGCCTTTCCTGAGGCCACACGAGAGGATCCCTGAAGTCCACGTCGAAACTCGATAGGAACCTGCCGCAACTCGAAATAATCAGGAGGCTTTCCCCTCCAGGTGATATGAGGCCCTTTTCCAATGCTGCGTCTCGAAGAAAATCACACCTTCCCTCTTGAATCTCAAAGGGAAACTTCACAATCTTTTGGCAATCAAGAAGTCCCCCGACATACCCCTCTCCACTCGAGAGGAACACCGAGGGTTCCACCAAACTCAAGAGGAGCCCCGTTTCCCCCCTCACACTCGAGTTGCAGGTTGCTTTCCCAGCTTCGTCGGGAAAGGAAACCCGGCATTCCTGTCACATTTCAAGTGGAAGTGCTCTCAACAGCAAAGTCGAGTGGAACTCCAGGGGTTGATCCACGATTCCAAAAGAACCCCAAATGTCTCATTCCACTCCAGAGGAACCTGATCTTCCTCTTCTGCCTCGAATGTCACCCTGAGTATCGACTCACACCACGGTGGCACATGTGACAGCCGTGTGGGAAAGCCTAGAGGGAAAGACCCAGATCCCTGTGTAGACTCGTCGGGAAGCATGACACTGCTGCTACCGCTCGGAAGGAAAGCGGACGTGCATGACTCCACTCCAGACGAGGCCTAACTCCCCTGTGGAGACTCCAGAGGAATCCCAAGATCCATATCAGCCCTGGAGAGGAAACCTCAGGTTCGGGCCTCAGCTTCAGTCGAGGACATAAGACCCGGCACCGACTGGAGAGGACTCCCGAGAGGCCCCTCATGATGCGCATGGTGTCTGGCCTTTCCTGAGGCCACAGGAGCGGGTCCCTGAGGTCCCCGTCGTAACTGGGGAGAAACCGGCCGCAATTTGAGAAAAACCAGGAGGTTCTCTCTTCCAGGAGAGTGAGGCCCTTTTTGGCTGTGGCGTATCCAGGATAATCACAATTTCCCTCTTGAACCAAAAAAATGTTTTTCACAACCTTGCAGCAACTCAAGAAAATCTCGACATACTATCTCCACACGAGAGGAACACCGAAGGTCCCACCACAACTCAACAGGAGCCCCGTCTCCCCGTCCTCACTCGAGATGTTTGTTCCTTTCCCTGCTTCCTCGGAAATAGAATCCTCGTATTCCCATCCCATCTCAAGAGGAGGCGCTCTCCACAGAAAAGTCGAGAGGAAGTCCAGGAGTTGTGTCACCATTCCAAAAGACCCCTAAATATCACAGTCCTCTCCAGAGGAACCTGATTTCCCTGCAGTGCCTCAAATGTCACACTGAGTATCGACCTACACCGCAGTGACACGTGTGCCAGCCCTGTGGAAAGCCTCGAGGGAAATACACTGATCCCTGTGTCAACCCTCCGGGAATATTGATCCTGTTGCTACAGCTCAGGAGGCAAACTGACATGCATGTCTCCACTCGAGATGAGGCCTGACACCCCGCTGCAGACTCCAGTGGAACGCCAAGATCCATGTCACCCTTGGAGAGGAAACCTCCTTTCCCGTCTGCACTCAAGCCGAAGACTTAGGACCTGGCACCGACTGGAGAAGAATCCCGAGAGGCCCCTCGCAATGCGCATGGTGTCTGGCCTTTCTTGAGGCCACAGAAGCGGGTCCCGAAGTCCCCGTCGTAACTCGAGAGAAACCGGCCGCAATTCGAGAAAAATCAGGAGGTTCTCCACTCCAGGCGAGTGAGGCCCTTTTCCTCTGTGGCGTCTCCAGGGAAATCACACTTTCCCTCTTGAAACACAAAAATGTTCTTCACACCCTTGCACAACTCAAATCTCGACATACCATCTCCACACGAGAGGAACACCGAGGGTCCCGCCACAACTCAAGAAGAGCCCCTCTTCCCCCGCCTCGCTCGAGATGATTGTTCCTTTCCCTGCTTCGTTGGAAATGGATTCCTGGTGTTCCCATCCCATCTCAATAGGAGCCGCTCTCCACAGGAATGTCGAGAGGCACTCCAGGAGTCTTCCACCATTCCAAAAGACCCCCAATTATCACAGCCCTCTCCAGAAGAACCTGATTTCCCTGCACTGCCTCAACTGTCCCCCCGAGTATCGACTCACACCACGGTGCCACGTGTGAAAGCCCTTTGTAAAGCCTTTAGGGAAAGCCCCAGATCCCTGTATCAACTCAACGGGAAGCCTGACACTACTGCTACAGCTCGGGAGGAAAGCAGACGTGCAGGTCTCTCTTGAGACGAGGCCTGACTCCCCTGTGGAGACTCCAGAGGAACATCAAGATCCATGCCAGCAATGCAGAGGAATCCTCCGGTTTCGGCCTCGGCTCCAGACATGGACCTTGGACCCGGCACCGACTGGAAAGGATTCCTGAGAGGCTACTCACAACTCTCATGGAGACTGGCCATTCCTGAGGCCACACGAGGGGTTTCCTGAAGTCGCCATCATATCTCAAGAGGAACCTGCCGCAACTCGTAATAACCAGGAGGCTCTCCTCTCCAGGCGAGATGAGGCCCTTTTCCGCTGTGGCATCTCCAGGAAAATCACACCTTCCCTCTTGAACCTCAAAGGGAAACTTCACACCCTTTTAGCACTCCAGAAGTTCCCAGACATACCCCTCTCCACTCGAAAGGAACACCGAGGGTTCCACCCACCTCAAGACGAGCCCCATTTCCCCCCTCAACCTCGAGATGCAGGTTCCTTTCCCTGCTTCATCGGGAAAGGAAACCCGGTATTCCTGTCGCACCTCAAGTGGAAGTGCTCTCTACAGGAAAGTCGAGAGGAACACCAGGGGTCGTGCCAGCATTCCAAAAGAACCCCAAAAGTCTGAGTCCACTCCAGAGGAAGCTGATTTCCTTGTACTGCCATGAAAGGCACCCTGCGTATTGACTTTCACCACGGTGGCATGTGTGACAGGCCTGTGGAAATGTCTCAATGGAAAGACACAGATCCCAGTGTCAACACCCCGGGAAGCCTGACACTGCTGCTACCGCTCAGAAGGAAAGTGCACGTGCATGACTTGACTCGAGACGAGGCCTGACTCCCATGTGGAGATTCCAGAGGAACCCCAAGATCCATATTAGCCCTGGAGAGGCAACCTCAGTTTCTGGCCTCAGCTTCATTCGAGGTCTTAGGACCCGGCACCGACTGTAGAGGACTCCCGAGAGGCCCTTCACCGCTCGCATGGTGTCTGGCCTTTCCTGAGGCCACAGGAGCGGGTCCCTGAAGTCCCTGTCGTAACTGGAGAGAAACCGGCCGCAATTTGAGAAAAACCAGGAGGTTCTCCCTTCCAGGCGAGATGAGGCCCTTTTCCGCTGTGGCGTCTCGAGGGAAATCACACCTTCCCTCTTGCACTTCGAAGGGGTCCTTCACACCCTTGTAGCAACTCAAGAAGTTCCCCGACATACCCCTCTCCACTCGAGAGGAACACCGAGGGTTCCACCAACTCAAGAGGAACCCCGTTTCCCCCCTCACCCTCGAGATGCAGGTTCCTTTCCCTGCTTCGTCGGGAAAGGAAACCCGGCATTCCCATCGCATCTCAAGTGGAAGCACTCTCAACAAGAAAGTCGAGAGGAACTCCAGGGGTCGTGCCAGCATTCCAAAAGCCCCCCAAATTTATCAGTCCACTCCAGAGAAACCTAATTTTCCTGTTCTGCCTCGAATGTCACCCTGAGTTTTGAGTCTAACCATGGTGTCATGTGTGAAAGCCCTGTGGGAAAGCCTAGAGGGAAAGACACAGATCCCTGTGTCAGCTCCACGGGAAGCCTGACACTGCTGCTACAGCTCAGAAGGAAAGTGGATGTGCAGGTCTCCACTCGAGGCCTGACTGCCCTGTGCAGACTTCAGAGGAACCCCAAGATGCATGCCAGCACTGGAGAGGAATCCTCAGGTTCCGGCCTCAGCTCCAATCGCAGTCTTTGGACCCGGCCCCGAGCAGAAAGGATTCCTGAGATGCCCCTCGCAACTCGCATGCAGATTTGACTTTCCTGAGTCCACACGAGCAGGCCCCTGAAGTACCCGTCGTAACTCGAAAGGAACCCGCTGCAACTCGAAATAACCAGGTGGCTCTCCCCTCCAGGCGAGATGAGGCCCTTTTTCGCTGTGGCATCTCCAAGAAAATCACACCTTCCCTCTTGAACCTCAAAGGGAACCTTCACACCCTTTTAGCAAATCAGAAGTTCCCCGACATACCCCTCTCCTCTAGAGAAGAACACCGAGGGTTCCATCAAATTCAAGAGGAGCTCCATTTCCCCCCTCACACTTGAGATGCAGGTTCCTTTCCCTGCTTCGTTGGGAAAGGAAACTCGGCATTCCTGTCGCATCCCAAGTGGAAGCGCTCTCAACAGGAAAGTCGAGAGGAACTCCAGGGGTTGTGCCAGCATTCCAAAAGACTCACACATGTCTCAGTCCACTCCAGAGGAACCTGATTTCCCTGTTCTACCTCGAATGTGACCTTGAGTATCGACTCACACCACGGTGGCACGTGTGACAGCCCTGTGGGAAAGCCTCAAGGGAAAGCCCGAGATCCCTGTGTCAACTGGAAGGGAAGACTGAGACTGCTGCTACAGCTCGGGAGGAAAGCGGATGTGCAAGACTCCACTCGAGACGAGGTCTGACTCCCATGTGGAGACTCCAGAGGAACCCCAAGATCCATATCAGCTCTGGACAAGAAACCTCAGGTACCGGCCTCAGCTTCAGTCGAGGACTTAGGACCGGACACCAACTGGAGAGGACTCCCGAGAGACCCCTCGCAACTCGCATGGTGTCTGGCCTTTCCTGAGGCCACAGGAGCGGGTCCCTGAAATCCCCATCATAACTCGAGAGAAACCAGCCGCAATTCGAGAAAAACCTGGAGGTTCTCCCCTCCAGGCGAGCGAGGCACTTTTCTGCTGTGGTGTCTCCAGGGAAATCACACTTTTCTCTTGAAGCACAAAAATGTTCTTCACACCCTTGTGGCAACTCAAGAAGATCTCGACATACCCGTCTCCACAGGAGAGGAACACCGAGGGTCCCGCCATCACTCAAGAGGTGCCCCGTTTCCCAATCCTCGATCAAGATGATTGTTCCTTTCCCTGCTTTCTCAGAAATAGATTCCCGGTGTTCCCATCCCATTTCAAGAGGAGGCGCTCTCCACAGGAAAGTCGAGAGGAAATCCAGTCGTCGTGCCACCATTCCAAAAGACCCCCAAAGATCACAGCCTTCTCCAGAGAAACCTGATATTCCTGCACTGCCTCAACTGTCACACCGAGGATCGACTCACACCAGGGTGACACATGGGTCATCCCTGTGGAAAAGTCTCGAGGGAAAGACATAGAGCCTGTGTCAACACGCCTGGAAGACTGACACTGCTGCTACAGCTCAGGGGGCAAACTGACGTGCATGTCTCCACTCAAGACGAGGCCTGACTCCCATGTGGAGACTCCAGAGGAACCCCAAGATCCATATCATCCCTGGAGAGGAAACCTCAGGTTCTAGCCTCAGCTTCAGTCGAGAACTTAGGACCCTGCACCGACTGGAGAGGACTCCCCAGAGGCCCCTTGCAACTCGCATGGTGTCTGGCCTTTCCTGAGGCCATAGGAGCGGGTCCCTGAGGCCCCCGTCATAACTGGAGAGAAACTGGCCGAAATTCGAGAAAAACCAGGAGGTTCTACCCTCCAAGTGAGTGAGGCCCTTTTCCGCTGCGGCGTCTCCAGGGAAATCACACTTTCCCTTTTGAAGCACAAAAATGTTCTTCAAAGCCTTGTAGCAACTCAAGAAAATCTCGAAATACCCGTCTGCACACGAGAGGAACACCGAGGGTCTCGCCACAACTCAAGATGAGACCCGTTTTCCCCTCCTCTCTCGAGATGATTGTTCCTTTCCCTGCTTCGTTGGAAATGGATTCCCGGTGTTCACATCCCATCTCAAGAGGAGGCGCTCTCCACAGGAAAGTCGAAGGAAATCCACGGTTTGTGCCACCATTCCAAAAGACCCCAAATATCACAACCCTCTCCAGAGGAACCTGATTTCCCTGCACTGCCTCAACTGTCACACCGAGGATCGACTCACACCAGGATGAAACGTGGGACAGCCCTATGGAAAAGCCTGGAGGGAAAGACAAAGATCCCTGTGTCAACACGCCGGGAAGACTGACACTGCTGCTACAGCTCAGGAGGCAAACTGACGTGCATGTGTACACTCGAGATGAGGCCTGACACCCCTGTGGAGACTCCAGAGTATCCCCAAGACCCATGTGAACCTTGGAGAGGAAACCTCCTTTCCAGTCTTCGAACCAGATGAGGACATAGGACCCGGCACCGACTGGAGAAGAACCCCGAGAGGCCCCTCGAAAATCCCATGGTTTCTGGTCTTTCCTGAGGCCACACGAGTAGGTCCCTGAGGTCTCCGTTCTAACTGGAGAGGAACCTGACGCAACTCGACAAAAACCAGGAGGCTCTCCCCTCTGTGCAAGATGAGGCCATTTTCAAATGTGGTGTCTCGCGGGAAATCACACCTTCCCTCTTCAACCTCGAAGGGGTCCTTCACACCCTTATAGCAACTCAAGAAGTTCTC
Organism: Redunca redunca; assembly: GCA_006410935.1. Classification (NCBI taxonomy): domain Eukaryota; kingdom Metazoa; phylum Chordata; class Mammalia; order Artiodactyla; family Bovidae; genus Redunca; species Redunca redunca. The sequence continues at coordinate 61,507 of SJYQ01003524.1, forward strand.
TGGCATACCCCTCTCCACTCGAGAGGAACACCGAGGGTTCCACCAAAGTCAGAAGAGTCCCGTTTCCCCCTTTTCCCTCGAGATAAGGGTTTCATTCCCTACTTCATCGGTCAAGGTTTCCCGGCATTCCCGTCACACCTCAATGGAGGCGCTCTCAACAGGAAAGTCGAGAGGAACTCCAGGTGTAGTGCCACCATTGCAAGAGACCCCAAAAATCTCAGTCCACTCCAAAGGAACCTGATTTCCCTGTACTGCATCGAATGTCACCCTGAGTATCGACTCACACCACGGTGGTAAGTGTGACAGCCCTTTGGGAAAGCCTCGAGGGCAAGCCCCAGATCCTTGTGTCAACTTGACAGGAAGCCTGACACTGCTGCTACAGCTCGGAAGGAAAGCAGACATGCAGGGATCCATTCGAGACAAGGCCTGATTCCCCTGTGGATACTCCAGTAGAACCCCAAAGTCCGTGCCAGCATTGGACACGAAACCTCAAGTTCCGACCTCCGCTCCAGAAGAGGCCATAGGTCCCGGCACTGACTGGATTGGATTCCTGAGAGGTCCCTTGAAACTCGCATGGAGAATGGCTTTTCCTGAGAACACAATTGCCAGTCCCTGAGGTCCCAGTCGTAACTCGAATGGAACCTGCCACAAGTCGAGAAAAACGAACAGGTTCTCCACTCCAGGCGAGATGAGGCCCTTTTCTGCTGCGGCGTTACGAGAGAAACTACACTTTCCCTGTTGAACCTTGAAAAGGTCCTTCAAACCCTTGCAGAAACTCAAGAAGTTCCCCAACATACCCGTCTCCACTCGAGAGGAACACCTAGGGTTCCTGAAAAACTCAAGAAGAGCCCCGTTTCCCCCTCCTCTGCTTGAGATGATTGTTCCTTTCCCTGCTTCATTGGGAATGGATTCCCGGTGTTCCTGTCCCAACTTAAGAGGAGGCGCTCTCTACTGGCAAGTCGAGAGGAACTCAAGTGGTCGTGCCACCAATCCAAAAGACCCCCAAATGTCTAATTCCACTCCAGACGAACCTGATTTCCCTGCACTGCCTCAAGATACACCCCGAGTATCGACTCACACCACGGTGGCACCTTTGACAGCCCTGTGGGAAAGCCTCGAGGGAAAGCACCAGATCCCTGTTCAACTCGTCTCAAAGCAGGGCACTGCTACTTCAGCTCGGATGGAAAGCGGACGTGCATGGTTCCACGCGAGATGAGGCCTGACTCCCCTGTGGAGACTCCAGACAAACCCCAAGATCCATATCAGCCTTGTAGAGGAAACCTCCTTTCCGGGCTGCACTCAAGACGAGGACTTAGGACCTGGAACCGACTGAAAAAGGATCCTGAGAGGCCACTCGCAACTCACAGGGTGTCTGGCCTTTCCTGAGGCTGCATGAACAGGTCCCTGAGGTCCCCATCGTAACTCGAGAGGAACCTGACACAACTCGAGAAAAACCAGGAGGCTCTCCCCTCCAGGCGAGATGAGGCCCGTTTCCGCTTTGGCGTCTCCAGGGAAATCACACCTTCCCTCTTGAACCTCCAAGGGGTCCTCACAACCTTGTAGCAACTCAAGAAGTTCCCCAACATACCCCTCTCCACTCGAGAGGTACACCGAGGGTTCCACTAAACTCAAGAGGAGCCCCGTTTCCCCTTTTCCCTCGCGATAAGGTTTTCATTCCCTTCTTCGTAGGTCAATTTTTTCCCGGCATTCCCGTCACAACTCAAATGGAGGCGCTCTCAACAGGAAAGTCGAGAACTCCAGGGGCCGTGCCACCATTCCATAAGACCCCCAAATATAACAGCCCTTTCCAGAGGAACCTGATTTCCTCTGAACTCAACTGTCACACCGAGGATTGACTCACACCACGGGGACACGTGGGACAGCCCTGTGGAAAAGCCTCGAGGGAAAGACCCAGATCCCTGTGTCAACACGCCTGGAAGACTGACACTTCTGCTACAGCTCAGGAGGCAAACTGACGTGCATGTCTCCACTCGAGACAAGGCCTGACACCCCTGTGGAGACCCCAGGGGAACACCAAAATACATGTTAGCCCTGGAGAGGAAACCTCCTTCGAGGTCTTCACTCTAGACGAGGACATAGGACCCAGCACTGACTGGAGAAGTATCCTGAGAGGCCACTCAAAACTCGCCAGGTGTCTGGCCTTTCCTAGACACACGAGCAAGTCCATGAGTTCTCCGTCTTAACTCTAGAAGAACCTGACACAACTCGAAAAAACCAGGAAGCTCTCCCCCCACAGGCGAGATGAGGCCCTTTTCTGCTGCGGCGTCTCGAGGGAATTCACACTTTCCCTCTTGAACCTCAAAGGGGTCCTTCACGCTCTTGTAGCAACTCAAGAAGATCCCCGACATACCCCTCTCCACTTGAGAGCAACAGAGGGTTCCACCAAACTCAAGAGAAGCCCCGTTTCCCCCTTTTGCCTCGAGATAGATTTTCATTCCCTGTCTCGTCGGTAAAGGTTTCCCGGCATTCCCGTCACACCTCAGGTGGAGGCGTTCTCAACATGAAAGTCGAGAGGAACCCCAGGTATAGTGCCACCATTCCAAAAGACCTCCAAATGTCTCCATCCACTCAAGAGGAACCTGATTTCCCTGTACTGACTCGAATTTCACCGTGAGTATCGACTCATACCAGGGTATCACGTGTGACAGCCCTATGGGAAAGCCTCGAGGGAAAGACTCAGATTCTAGTGTCAACTCGATGGGAAGCCTTATACTGCTGCTAAAGCTTGGGAGGAAAGCGGACGTGCCGGTCTCCACTCGAGACGAGGCCTTACTCCCCTGTGGATATTCTAGAACAACACCAAGATCCATACCAGCACTGGAGAGGAATCCTCAGGTTCTGGCCACGGCTCCAGACATGGTCTTTCAACCCGGCACTGGCTAGAAAGGATTCCTGAGAGGCCCCTCACAACTCGGATTTTCACTGGCCTTTCCTGAGGCCACATGAATGGGTCCCTGAAGTCCCCGTATTAACTCGAAAGGAACCTGCCGCAACTCGAAATAACCAGGAGGTTCTCCCCTCCAGGCGAGATGAGGCCCTTTTCCGCTATGAAGTCTCGAGGAAAATCACACCTTCCCTCTTGAACCTCAAAGGGAACCTTCATACCCTTTTAGCAATCCAGAAGTTCCCCGACATACCCCTCTCCACTCGAGAGGAACACTGAGGGTTCCACCAAACTCAAGAGGAGCCCCGTTTGCCCCCTCACCCTCGAGATGCAGGTTCCTTTCCCTGCTTCATCGGGAAAGGAAACACGGCATTCCAGTCGCATCTCAAGTGGAAGTGCTCTCAACAGGACAGTCGAGAGGAACTCCAGGTGTCGTGCCAGCATTCCAGAAGACCCCCAAATGTCTCAGTCCATTCCAGGGGAACCTGATTTCCCTGTTCTTCCTCGAATGTCACCATGAGTATCGACTCTCACCACTGTGGCTCGTGTGACAACCCTGTGGGAAAGACTCTAGGGAAAGACACAGATCCCTGTGCCAACTCGATGGGAAGCCTGACACTGCTGCTACAGCTCAGAAGGAAAGCGGACGTGCATGACTCCAATTCAGACGAAGCCTGACTCCCCTATGGAGACACCAGAGGAACCCCAAGATCCATATCAGCCCTGGAGAGGAAACCTCAGGTTCCGGCCTCAGCTTCAGTCCAGGGCTTAGGACCCGGACTGACTGAATAGGACTCCCGAGAGGCCACTCACAACTCACATGGTGTCTGGCCTTTCCTGAGGCCACAGAAGTGGGTCCCTGAGGTCCCCGTCGTAATTCCTTAGAATCGGGCAGCAATAAGAGAAAAACCTGGAGGTTCTCCCCTCCAAGGCGAGTGAGGCCCTTTTCCGTTGTGGCGTCTCCAGGGAAATCACACTTTCCTCTTAAACCACAAAAATGTTCTTCACACCCTTGCAGTAACTCAAGAAGATCTCGACATACCCGTCTCCACATTAGAGGAACACCGAGGGTCCCGCCAAACTCAGAGGAGCCCCGTTTCCCCTCTTCTCTTGAGATGATTGTTCCTTTCCCTGCTTCGTCGGAAATGGATTCCCGGTGTTCCCATCCCATCTCAAGAGGAGGCGCTCTCAACAGGAAAGTCCAGAGGAACTCCAGGGGTTGTGCCACCAATCCGAAAGACCCCCAAATGTCTAATTCCACTCCATATAAACCTGATTTCCCTGCACTGCCTCAAATGCCACCCGGAGTATCGACCCCCACCACGGTGGCACGTGTGACAGCCCTGTGGGAAAGCCTCAAGGGAAAGCCCCAGATGCCTGTGTCAACTCGACAGGAAGCCTGACACTGCTGCTACATCTCGGGAACAATGCGGACATGCAGGTCTCCACTCGAGATGAGGCCTGACTCCCCGTTGGAGACTCCAGAGGAACCCCAAGGTCCATGCCAGCACTGGAGAGGAATCGTCAGATTCCCTTCTCAGCTCCAGATGTGGAATTTGGGCCCGACACCGACAGGAAAGGATTCCTGAGAGGCCCCTCGCAACTCGCATGGTGACTGGCCTTTCCTGAGGCCACTCGAGCGGGTCCCTGAAGTCCCCATTGTAACTCGAGAGTAACCTGCCACAACTCGAGATAACCAGGATGATTTCCCCTCGAGGCGAATGAGGCACTTTACCGCTGTGGCGTCTCCAGGGAAATCACACTTTCCCTCTTGAACTACAAAACTGTTCTTCACACCTTGCAGCAACTCAAAAAGATCTCGACATACCCGTCTCCACAAAAGAGGAACCCCGAACGTCCCGCCACAACTCAGGAGGAGCCCTGTTCCCCCTCCTCCCTCGAGATGATTGTTCCTTTCCCTGTTTCAGCGGAAATGGATTTCCTGTGTTCCCATCCCATCTCCGGATGAGGAGCTCCCAACAGGAAAGTCGAGAGGAACTCCAGGTGTCGTGCCACCATTCGAAATGACTCCCAAATATCACAGCCCACTACAGAGGAACCTGATTTCCCTGCACTATCTCAACTGTCACACCGAGTATTCCTTCACACCATGGTGACATGTGTGACAGCCCTGTGGAAAAGCCTCGAGGGAAAGACACAGATCCCTGTGTCAACACCCCAGGAAGACCGACACTGCTGCTACAGCTCAGGAGGCAAACTGACATGCATGTGTCCACTCAAGATGAGGCCTGACACCCCTGTGGAGACTCCAGAGGAACCCCAAGATCCATGTTAGCCCTGGAGAGGAAACCTCCTTTGTGGTCTGTGCTCCAGACGAGGACTTTCGACCCAGCATCGACTGGAGAAGAATCCCGAGATGCCCCTCGCCATTGCGTGGTATCTGGCCTTTCTTGAGGCCACACGAGCAGGTCCCTGAGATCCCCGTCGTAACTCTAGAGGAACCTGACGCAACTCGAGGAAAACCAGGAGGCTCTCCCCACCCCACCCCCCCCAGGCGAGATGAGGCCCTTTTCCACTGGGTAGTCTCGTAGGAAATCACACCTTCCCTCTTGAACCTCAAAGGGGTCCTTCACACCCTTGTAGCAATTTAAGAAGTTCCCTGACATAACCGTCTCTACTCGAGAGGAACACCAAGGGTTCCACCAAACTCAAGAGGAGCCCCATTTCCCCCTTTTCCCTCGAGATAAGGGTTTCATTCCCTGCTTCGTCAGTAAAGGTTCCCGGCCTTCCCGTCACACCTCACATGGAGGCACGTTCAACAGCAAAGTCGAGAGGAACTCCAGGTGTAGTGTCACCATTAAAAAGACCCCCAAAAGTCTCAGTCCACTCCAGAGGAATCTGGTTTCCCTGTACTGCCTCGAATGTCACCCTGAGTATCGACTCACACCACGGTGGCACCTGTGACAGCCCTTTGGGAAAGCCTCAAGGGAAAGCCCCAGATCCCTGTGTCAACTCGACAGGAAGCTTAACACTGCTGCTACAGCTCGGAAGCAAAGCAGACATGCAGGGCTCCATTCGAGACGAGGCCTGACTCCCCTGTGGAGACTCCAGAGGAAACCCAAGATCCATGTCAGCACTGGAGAGGAAACCTCAGGTTCCGACCTAGGCTCCAGAAGAGGACATAGGACCTGGCACCGACTGGAGTGGATTCCCGAGAGGTCCCTCGCCACTCGCATGGAGACTGGCCTTTCCTGAGGCCATGCAATCAGATCCCTGATGTCCCTGTCGAAACTCTAGAGGAACCTACCCAAGTCGAGAAAAACGAGGAGGTTCTCCACTCCAAGCGAGATGAGGCACTTTTCCGCTCCGGCGTCATGAGAGAAACTACACCTTCCCTCTTGAACCTCGAAAAGGTCCTTCAAACCCTCGCAGCAACTCAAGAAGTTCCCTGACATACCCGTCTTCACTCAAGAGGAACACCGGGGGTCCTGCCACAACTCAAGGGCAGCCCCATTTCCCCTCCTTGCCCGAGATGGTTGTTCCTTTCCCTGCTTCGTCGGGAATGTGTTCCCGGTGTTCCTGTCCCATCTTAAGAGGAGGCGCTCTCCACAGGCAAGTCAAGAGGAACTGCAGGGGTCGTGCCATCAATCAAAAAACCCCCAAATGTGTAATTCCTTTCCAGATGAACATGATTTCCCTGCACTGCCTCCACTGTCCCCCCGAGTTTCAACTCAAACCACGGTAAGACGTGTGACAGCCCTGTGGGAAAGCCTTGAGGGAAAGACACAGATCACTGTGTCAATAGACGGAAAGCATGACACTGCTGCTACAGCTCGGGAGAAATGTAGACGTGCAGGTCTCCACTCAAGACAAGGCCTGACTCCCCTGTGGAGACTCAAGAGGAAGCCCAAGATCCATGCCAGCACGGGAGAGGAATCCTCAGGTTCTGGCCTTGGCTCCCGACGTGTACGTTGTACCCGGTACCAACTGGAAAGGATTCCTGAGAGGCCGCTCACAACTCGCATGGAGACTGGCCTTTCCTGAGGCCACATGAGCGGGTCCCTGATGTCCCTGTCAAAACTCGAGAGGAACCTGCCGCAACTCGAAAAACCCAGGAGGCTCTCCCTTCCAGGCGAGATGAGGCCCTTTTCTGCTGTGGAGTCTCGAAGAAAATCACACCCTTCCTCTTGACCTTCAATGGGAACATTCACACACTTTAGCAATCAAAAAGTTCCCAGAGATTCCCCTCTCCACTCGAGAGGAACACCGAGGGTTCCACCAACTCAAGAGGAGTCCTGTTTCCCCCCTCACCTTCGAGATGCAGGTTCTTTTCCCTGCTTCGTCGGGAAAGGAAACACGGCATTCGCATCACATCTCAACTGGAAGCGCTCTCAACAGGACAGTCAAGAGGAACTCCAGGGGTCGTACCAGCATTCCAAAAGACCCCCAAATGTCTCAGGCCACTCCAGAGGAACCTGATTTCCTAGTTCTGCCTCGCATGTCACCCTGAGTATCGACTCTCACCACGGTGGCACGTGTAACAGCCCTGTGGGAAAGCCTCGAGGGAAAGACACAGATCCCTGTGTCAACTCAACGGGAAGCCTGACACTGCTGCTACAGCTCGGAAGGAAAGCAGACTTGCATGACTTCACTCGAGATGAGACCTGACTCCCCTGTGGAGACTCCAGAGGAACCCCAAGATCCATATCAGCCCTGGAGAGGAAACCTCAGCTTCCGGCCTCAGCTTCAGTTGAGGACTTAGGAACCAGCATCGGCTGGAGAGGACTCCCGAGAGGCCTCTAGCAACTCGCATGTTGTCTGGCCTTTCCTGAGGCCACAGGAGCGGGTCCCTGAGGTCCCCATCATAACTCGAGGGAAACCGGCTGCAATTCGAGAAAACACAGGAGGTCCTCTCCTCCAGGCGAGTGAAGGCCTTTTCCGCTGCGGCATCTCTAGGGAAATCACACTTTCCCTCTTGAAACAAAAAAATGTTCTTCACACCCTTGCAGCAACTCATGAAGATCTCGACATACCCGTCGCCAAACGAGAGGAACACCGAGGGTCCTGCCACAACTCAAGACGAAACCCGTTTCCCCCTCCTCGCTCGAGATGATTGTTCCTTTCCCTGCTTCATCGGAAATGGATTCCCGGTGTTCCCATCCCATCTCAAGAGGAGGTGCTCTCAACAGGAAAGTCAAGAGGAACTCCAGGGTTCGTGCCACCATTCCTAAAACCCCAAAATGTCTCAGTCCACTCCAGAGGAACCTGATTTCCCTGCACTGCCTCAACTATCACATCGAGGATCAACTCACACCACGGTGACACGTGTGACAGCCCAGTAAAAAAGCCTCAAGTGAAAGACACAGATCCCTGTGTCAAAATGCCGGGAAGCCTGACACTGCTGCTGTAGCTCGGAAGCAAGGCGCACAGCGGGTCTCCATTCGAGAAGAGGCCTGACTCCTCTGTGGACACTCCAGAGGAACCCCAAGATTCATGCCAGCACTGGAGCGAAAACCTCAGATTCTGACCTCGGCTCCAGAAGAGGAAAGAGGACCCGTACCGACTGGAGTGGATTCCTGAGAGGTCCCTCGCCACTCGCTTGGAGACTGGACTTTCCTGAGGCCATGCAAGCGGGTCCCTGAGATCCCCGTCGTATAGCAGCAACTCAAGAAGTTCCCCGACATACCCGTCTCCACTCTAGAGGAACACTGAGGGTCCCGCCACAACTCAAGAGGAGCCCCGTTTTCCCCTCCTCCGCTCGAGAAGATTGTTCATTTCCCTGCATTGTCCGGAAAGGATTCACGGTGTTCCTGTCCCATCTTAAGAGGAGGCGCTCTCCACAGGCAAGTCAAGAGGAACTCCAGGGGTCCTGCCACCAATCCAAAAGCCCCCCAAATGTCTAATCCACTTCAGATGAACCCGATTTCCCTGTATTGCCTCAACTGTTCCCCCAAGTAGCGACTCACACCATGGTGGCACGTTTGACAGTCCTGTTGGAAAGCCTCGAGGGAATGGCCCAGATCCCAGTGTCAACTTGACATGAAGCCTGACACTGCTGCTACAATCGGGGGGAAAGTGGATGTGCAGGTCTCCACTTGAGACGAGGCATGAATCCCTGTGGAGACTCCAGAGGAACCCCACGATCCATGCCAGCACGGGAGAGGAATTCTGAGGTTACAGCCTGGGCTCCAGACGTGGACTTTGGACCCGGCACTGACTGAAAAGGATTTCTGAGAGGGCCTTCGGAACTCGCATGGAGACTGGCCTTTCCTGAGTCCACACGAGCGGGTCCCTGAGGTCCCAGTTGTAACTCGAGAGGAACCTACCGCAAATCTAGAAAAAACTGGAGGCTCTCCCCTCCAGGAGAGATCATGCCCTTTTCCGCTGCAGTGTCTCGAGGGAAATCACACCTTCCCTCTTGAACCTCGAAGGTGTCTTTCACACCCTTATAGCAACTCAAGTAGTTCCCCGACATACCCCTCTCCACTCCAGAGGAACACCGAGTGTTCCACCAAACTCAAGAGGAGCCCAGTTTCCCCCTCCTCCACTCGAGATGATTGTTCCTTTCCCTGCTTCGTCGGGAATGGATTCCCGGTGTTCCTGTCCCATCTGAAGAGGAGGCGCTCTCCACAGGCAAGTCGAGATTAAGATCATGCCACCATTCCAAGGACCCCCAAATATCACAGCCCTCACCGGAGGATCCTGATTTTCCTGCTCTCCCTCATCTGTCACACCGAGGATCGACTCACACCATGGTGACACGTGGGACAGCCCTGTAGAAAAGCCTAGAGGGAAAGACACAAATCCGTGTGTCAACACACCAGGAAGACAGAACTGCTGCTACAGCCCTGGAGGCTAACTGATGAGCATGTTTCCAAACGAGATGCAGCCTGACACCCCTGTGGAGACTCCAGAGGAACCCCAAGATCAATGTCAGCCCTGGAGTGGAAAGCTTCTTTCCAGTCTCCGCTTCAGATGAGGACTTCGGACCCGGGACCAACTGGAGAAGAATCCCGAGTGACCCCTCGCACCTCGCATGGTATCCGGCAGTTCCTGAGGCCACACAAGCAGGTCCCTGAGGTCCCCGTCGTAACTCGAGAGGAACCTGCCTCAACTCGAGAAAAACCCGGAGGATTTCCCCTCCAGGCGAGATGAGGCCCTTTTCCGCAGCGGCATCTCCAGTGAAATCAAACCTTCCCTCTTGAACCTCCAAGGGGTCTTTCACACCCTTGTAGCAACTCAAGAAGTTCCTCGAAATAACCCTCTCCTCTTGAGAGGAATACCGAGGGTTCCAGAAAACTCAAGAGGAGCCCCATTTGCTGCTTTTCTCTCGAGATAAGGGTTTCATTCCCTGCTTCTTCGGTCAGGGTTTTCCGGCATTCCTGTCACACCTCAAGTGGAGGCACTCTCAACAGGAAAGTTGAGAAAAATTCCAGGTGTAGTGTCATCATTCCAAAAGAGCCACTAAATCTCAGTCCACTCCAGAGGAACCTGATTTCCCTGTACTGCCTCGAATGTCACCCTGAGTATCGACTCACACCACGGTGGCACGTGTGACAGCCCTGTGGGAAAGCCTCGAGTGAAAGACCTAGATCCCTGTGTCAACTCGACGGGAAGCCTGACACTGCTGCTACAGCTCAGAAGCAAAGCGGACATGCAGGGCTCCATTCCAGACGAGGACTGATTCCCCTGTGGAGACTCCAGAGTAACCCCAAAGTCCGTGCCAGCACTGGAGACGAAACCTCAGGTTCTGACCTCCGCTCCAGAAGAGGACATAGGTCCTGGCACCGACTGGAGTTGATTGCAGAGATGTCCCTCGCCTCTCGCATGGAGAATGGACTTTCCTGAGGCGACGGGTGCCGGTCCCTGAGGTCCCCATCGTACCTCGAGAGGAACCTGCCAGAAGTCGAGAAAAACGAGGAGGTCCTCCACTCCAGGCGAGATGAGATCCTTTTCCACTGGGCATCATGAGAGAAACCACCGCTACCCTCTTGAACCTCGAAAAGGTCCTTCCAACACTCGCAGCAACTAAAGTTCCCCGTCATACCCGTCTCCATTCAAGAGGAACACCAATGGTCCTGACACCACTCAAGAGGAGCCCCGTTACCCACTCCTCCTTTCGAGATGATTGTTCCTGTCCCTGCTTCGTCGGGAACGGATTCCCAGTGATCCTGTCCCATCTTAAAAGGAGGCGCTCTCCACAGGCAAGTCGAATAGGAACTGCAGGGTCATGCCACCATTCCAAAAGACCCCCAAATATCACAGCCCTCTCGAGAGGAACCTGATTTCCCCGCTGTGCCTCAACTGTCACAATGAGGATCGACCCACACCACGGTGACACGTGAGACAGCCCTGTGGAGAAGCCTTGAGGGAAGACACAAATCCCTGTGTCAACACGCTGGGAAGACTGACACTGCTGCTACACATCAGGAGGCAAACTGACGTGCATGTCTCCACTCGAGACGAGGCCTGACACCTCTGTGGAGACTGCAGAGGAACCCCAAGATACATGTCAGCCCTGGAGAGGAAACCTTTCCAGTCTCCACTTCAGCTGAGGACTTCGGATGCGGGACCGACTGGAGAAGAATCCCGAGTGGCCCCTTGCATCTTTCATGGTGTCTGGCCTCTCCTGAGACCACACTAGCAGGTCCCAGAGGTCCCGTCGTAATTCGAGAGGAACCTGCCACAACTCGAGAAAAACCAGGAGGCTCTCCCCTTCAGGGGAGATGAGGCCCTTTTCTGCTTCGGTGTCTCAANGACTGCAGAGGAACCCCAAGATACATGTCAGCCCTGGAGAGGAAACCTTTCCAGTCTCCACTTCAGCTGAGGACTTCGGACGCGGGACCGACTGGAGAAGAATCCCGAGTGGCCCCTTGCACCTTTCATGGTGTCTGGCCTCTCCTGAGACCACACTAGCAGGTCCCAGAGGTCCCGTCGTAATTCAAGAGGAACCTGCCACAACTCGAGAAAAAGCAGGAGGCTCTCCCCTTCAGGGGAGATGAGGCCCTTTTCTGCTTCGGTGTCTCAAGGGAAATCACACCTTCCCTCTTGAACCTCCAAGGGATCCTTCACACCCTTGTAACAACTCAAGAAGTTTCCTGACTACCTCTCTCCACTCAAGAGGAACACCGAGAGTTCCAGCAAACTCAAGAGGAACCCCGTTTCCTGCTTTTCCCGAGAGATAAGTGTTTCATTCCCTGCTTCGTCCGTCAAGGTTTCCCGGCATTCCCGTCACACCTCAAGTGGAGGCGCTCTCAACAGGAAAGTCGAGAGGTATTCCAGGTGTAGTGCCACCATTCCAAAAGACCCCCAAATGTCTCAGGCCACTCCAGAGGAACCTGATTTTCCTGTACGGCCTCGAATGTCACCCTGAGTAACGACTCACACCACGGTGACACGTGCGACAGCCCTGTGGAAAAGCCTCGAGGGAAAGACCCAGATCACTGTGTCAACTTGATGGGAAGCCTGACACTGCTGCTACAGCTCGGAAGCAAAGCGGACATGCAAGACTCCATTCGAGACGAGGCCTGATTACCCTGTGGAGACTCCAGAGGGACCCCAAAATCCATATGGGCACTGGAGATGAAACCTCAGGTTCAGACTTCTGCTCCAGAAGAGCACATAGGTCCCGGCACCGAATGGAGTGGATTCATGAGAGGTCCCTCGCCACTCGCTTGGAGAAGGGCCTTTCCTGAGGCCACGCCTGCCGGTCCCTGAGGTCCCTGTCGTAACTCGAGAGGAACCTGCCACAAGTCGAGAAAAACGAGGAGTTCCTCCACTCCAGGCGAGATGAGGCGCTTTTCCGTTGCACTGTCACGATAGAAACCACACTTTCCCTCTTGAACCTCGAATAGGTCCTTCAAACTATCACAGCAACTCAAGATTTTCCCCGTCTTACCCGTCTTCACTCGAGAGGAACAGCGAGGGTCCCGCCACCATCAAGAGGAGCCCCATTTCCCCCTCCTCCGCTCGAAATGATTGTTCCTTTCCCTTTTTCATCAGGAATGGATTCCCGGTGTTCCTGTTACATCTTAAGAGCAGGCGCTCTCCACAGGCAAGGCGAGAGGAACTCCAGAGGTCGTGCCACCATTCCAAAAGACCCCCAAATACCACAGCCATCTCCAGAGGAACCTGATTTCCCTGCACTGCCTCAACAGTCACATCGAGGATCGAATCACACCAAGGTGACACGTGGGACATCCCTGTGGAAAAGCCTCGAGGGAAAGACACAGATCACTGCGTCAACAGGCTGGGAAGACTGACACTGCTGTTACAGTTCAGGAGGCAAACTGACGTGCATGTCTCCACTCGGGACGAGGCCTGACACCCCTGTGGAGACTCCAGAGGAACCCCAAGATCCATGTCAGCCCTGGAGAAGAAACTTCCTTTCCGGTCTCCACTCCAGATGAAGACATAGGACCCGGCACTGACTGGAGAAGAATCCCGAGAGGCCCCTCGCACCTCACATGTGGTCTGGCCTTTCCTGAGGCCACACGAGCAGGTGCCTGAGGTCCCCTTCGTAACTCGAGAGAAACCTGCCGCAACTCGAGAAAAACCAGGAGGCTCTCCCCTCCAGGGGAGATGAGGCCCTTTTCCGCTTCAGCGTCTCCAGGGAAATGACACCTTCCCTCTTGAACCTTCAAGGGGTCCTTCACACCCTTATAGCAACTCAAGAAGTTCCCCGACATACCCTCTCCACTCGAGAGGAACACCGAGGGTTCCAGGCAACTCAAGAGGAGCCCCGTTTCCGACTTTTCCCTCGAGTTAAGGGTTTCATTTCCTGCTTCGTCGGTCAAGATTTCCCGGCATTTAGTAACACCTTAAGTGGAGGCGCTCTCAACAGGTGAGTCGAGAGGAACTCCAGGTGTAGTGCCACCATTCTAAAAGACCCCCAAAAGTCTCACTCCACTCCAGAGGAACCTGATTACCCTGTACTGCCTCGAATGTCACCCTGAGTATCGACGAACATCACGGTGGCACGTGTCGCAGTTCTGTGGGAAAGCCTCGAGTGAAAGACCCAGATCCCTGTGTCAAGTCGACTGGAAGACTGACCCTGCTGCTACAGCTCGGAAGCAAAGCGGACATGCAGGGCTCCTTTCACCATGAGGCCTGATTCCCCTGTGGAGACTCCAGAGGAACCCCAAATCCGTGCCAGCACTGGAAACAAAACCTCAGGTTCCGACCTCTGCACAGGAAGACGATATAGGTCCCGACACCGATTGGAGTGGATTCCCTAGAGGTCACTCGCCACTCACATGGAGAAGGGCTTTTCCTGAGGCCAGGCGTGCCAGTCCTTGAGGTCACCGTCTTACCTCTATAGGAACCTACCACAAGTCGAGAGAAATGAGGAGGTCCTCCCCTCCGGCGAGATGAGGGCCTTTTCCACTCTGGATCACGAGAGAAAACACACCTTCTCTCTTGAACTTCAAAAAAATCGTTCAAACCCTCGCAGCAACTCAAGAAGTTCCCCGTCATACCTGTCTCCTCTTGAGAGGAACACCGGGGGACCTGCCACCACTCAAGAGGAGCCCCGTTTCCGCCTCCTCCACTCGAGATGATTGTTCCTTTCCCTGCTTCGTCAAGAATGGATTCCCGGTGTACCAGTCCTATCTGAAGAAGAGGCGCTCTCCACAGGCAATTTGAGAGGAACTCCAGGGCTCTTGCCTCCACTCCCATAGACCCCCAAAGATCACAGCCCTCTCTAGAGGAACCTGATGTCCCTGCACTGCCTCAACTGTCACCCCAAGGATTGACTCACAGCACGGTGACACGTGGGACAGCCCTGTGGAGAAGCCTCGAGGGAAAGACACAGATCCCTGTGTCAACACGACGGGAGGGTTACACTGCTGCTATAGCTCAGGAGGCACACTGACGTGCATATATCCACTCGAGATGAGGACTGACACCACAGTGGAGACTCCAGAGGAACCCCAAGATCCATGTCAGCCCTGCAGAGGAAACCTGTTTTCCGGTCTCCGCTCCAGACGAGGACTTAGGACCCGGCACCGACTGGAGAAGAATCCCGAGAGGCCCCTCGCACCTCGCATGGTGTCTGACCTTTCCTGAGGCCACAAGGGTAGGTCCCTGAGGTCCCCGTCATAACTCCAGAGGAACCTGCCGCTCCTCGAGAAAAACCAGGAGGCTCTCCCCTCCAGGCGAGATGAGGCCCTTTTCCGCTGTGCCGTCTCCAAGGAAACCACACCTTCCGTCTTGAACCTCCAAGGGGTCTTTCACACATTTGTAGCAAATCAAGTAGTTGCCCATCATAATCCTCTCCACTGGAGAGGAACACCGAGGGTGGCAGCAAAGTCAAGAGGACCCCGGTTCCCGCTTTTCCCTCGAGAGAACGATTTCATTCCCTGTTTCGTTGCTGAAGGTTTCCTCCCATTCCCGTCACACCTCAAGGAGAGGCACTCTCAACAGGAAAGTCGAGAGGAAATCCAGGTCTAGTGCCACCAGCCCCAGGGACCCCCACAAGTCTCAGACCAGTCCCGAGGAACCTGAATTCCCTGTCCTGCCTCGAATGTCACCCCAAGGATCGACTCACACCACCACCTAGGTGGAACGTGGCACAGCCCTGTGGAGAAGCCTCGAGAGAAGGACACAGATCCCTGGGTCACCACGCCTGGAAGACTGACACTGCTGCCACAGCTCAGAAGGCAAGCTGACGTGCATGTCTCCACTCGAGACGAGGCCTGACACCACTGTGCAGACTCCAGAGGTACCTCGAATCCATGTCCGCGCTGAGGAGGAAACCCCCATCCTGGTCTCCGAACCCGACAAGCACTCAGGACCCGGCATCGACTGGAGAAGCATCCCGAGAAGCCCATGGCACCTCGCATGGTGTCTGGCCTTTGCTGACGCCACACGAGCAGTTCCCTGAGGTCCCTGTCGTCCATCGAAAGCAAGCTGCCGCATCTCGACCAAAACCAGGAGGCTATCCCCTCCAGACGAGATGAGCCCCTTTTCCGCTGTGGCGTCGCGAGGGAAATCACTCCTTCCCACTGGAAGCGGAAACGGGTCCTTCACACCCTTGGAGCACTTCAAGAAGGCCCCCGACAGAGCCCTCTCCCCTCGAGAGGAACACCACGGGTTCCAGCAAACGCCCGAGGAGCCCCGGTTTCCGCCTCTCCCTCCAGATATGGGTCTCATTCGCTGCTTCATCCGTCCAGGTTTCTCGGCATTGCCGTCACACCTCAAGGGGAGGCGCTCTCAACAGGAACGTCGAGAGGAAATCCAGGTCTAGTGCCATCAGTCCCAGAGACCCCCACAAGTCCCAGTCCATTCCAGAGGAACCTGAATTCCGTGTCCTGCCTCGCATGTCACCCTGAGGATTGACTCACACCACCACCCCGGTGCCACGTGGGACAGCCCCGAAGGAAAGCCTCGAGGGCCAGACCCAGATCCCTGCGTTAACTCGACAGGAAGCCTGACACTGCTGCTCCAGCTCGGAAGCCAAGCGGACATGCAGGGCTCCATGGCCGACGAGGCCTGATTCCCTGGGGGAGACTCCAGAGGAACACCAAAGTCCGTGCCAGCACTGCAGACGAAACCTCGGCTTCCGCCCTCCGCTCCAGAAGAGGACAGCGGTCCCAGCAGCGACTGGAGTGCATTCCCGAGAGGTCCCTCGCCACTCGCATGGACAAGGGCCTTGGCTGAGGCCACGCGTGCCGGTCCCTGAGGTCCCCTTTCGTAAGTCGAGAGGACCTGCCGCAAGTCGAGAAACACGCGCAGGTCCTCCACTCCAGGCAAGAGGAGGCACTTTTCCTCTCCGGCCTCTCGAGAGAAACCACACCTTCGCTCTTGAACCTCGACAAGGCCCTTCAAACCCTCGCAGCACCTCCAGAAGTTCCCCGTCCTCCCCGGCTCCACTCGACCGGAACACCGAGGGTCCCGCCCCCACTCCAGAGGCGACCCTTTCCCCCCTCCTCCGCTCGAGATGGTTGTTCCTTCCCCTGCTTCGTCGGGAATGGATTCCCGGTGTTCCTGGCCCACCTGAAGAGGAGGCGCACTCCACAGGAAAGTCGACAGGAACTCCAGGGCTCGTGCCACCATTCCCAAAGACCCCCAAAGATCACA
>SJYQ01003524.1:78769-92544 GCA_006410935.1 Redunca redunca
GGAACACCGAGGGTCCCCCCACCACTCAAGAGGAGCCCCGTTTCCCCTCCTGTGCTTGAGATGATTGTTCCTTTCCCTGCTTCATCGGGAATGGATTCCCGGTGTTCCTGTCCCACCTGAAGAGGAGGCGCTCTGCACAGGCAAGTTGAGAGGAAGTGCAGGGGTCATGCCACCATTCCTGAAGACTCCCAAATATCACAGCCCTCTCTAGAGGAACCTGATTTCCCTGCACTGCCTCAACTGTCACACCAAGGATCGACTCACACCATGGTGCCACGGTGTCACCTGCCACAACTCGATAAAAATCAGGAGGCTGTCCCCTCCAGGCGAGATGAGGCCCTTTTCTGCTGCGGCGTCTCCGGGGAAATCACACCTTCCCTCTTGAACCCCCAAGGTGTCCTTCACGCCCTTGTAGCAACTGAAGAAGTTCCCCGACATACCTCTCTCCACTCGAGAGGAATACCGAGGGTTCCAGCAAACTCAAGAGGAGCCCCGTTTCCCGCTTTTCCCTCGAGATAAGGGTTTCATTCCTTGCTTCATCTGTCAGGGTTTCCCGGCATTCCCGTCACACCTCAAGTGGAGGCGGTCTCAACAGGAAAGTCGAGAGGAACTCCAGGTGTAGTGCCACCATTGCAGAAGACCCCCACAAGTCTCATTCCACTCCAGAGGAACCTGATTTCCCTGTACTGCCTCATATGTCCCCCTGATATAGACTTATACCATGGTGGCACGTGTGACAGCCCTGTGGGAAAGCCTCGAGGGAAAGACCCAGATCTCTGTGTCACCTCGACCGGAAGCCTGACACTGCTCCTACAGCTCGGAAGCAAAGCAGACATGCAGGGCTCCATTCAAGACGAGGCCTGATTCGCCTGTGGAGACTCCAGAGGAACCCCAATGTCCGTTCAGCAATGGAGATGAAACCTCAGGTTCCAACCTCTGCGCCAGAAGATGACATAGGTCCTGGAACTGACTGGAGTGGATTGCTGAGATGTCCCTCCCCTCTCCAATGGAGAATGGCCTTTCCTGAGGCCATGCGTGCCGGTCCCTGAATTCTCTGTCGTAACTCGAGAGGAATCTGCCGGAAGTTGAGAAAAACGAGGAGGTCCTCTACTCCAGGCGAGATGAGACCCTATTCCACTGGGCGTCACGAGAGAAACCATACCTACACTCTTGAATCTCGAAAAGGTCCTTCCAACACTCGCAGCAACTAAAGAAGTGCCCCGTCATACCCGTCTCCACTTGAGAGGAACACCGATGCAACCAATACCACTCAAGCGGGGCCCCATTACCCCCTCCTCCTCTCGAGGTGATTGTTCCTTTCCCTGCTTCGTTGGGAATGGATTCCCAGTGATCCTGTCCCTTCTTAAAAGGAGGTGCTCTCCACAGGCAAGGCGAATAGGAACTGCAGGGTCGTGCCACCATTCCATAAGACCCCCAAATATCACAGCCCTCAACAGAGGAAACTGATTTCCCTGCGGTGCCTCACTGTCACACCGAGGATCGACCCACACCATGGTGACACGTGAGACAGCCCTGTGGAAAAGCCTCGAGGGAAAGACACAGATCCCTTTGTCAACATGCTGGGAAGACTGACACTGCTGCTGCACCTCAGGAGGCAAATTGACGAGCATGTCTCCAAAAAAGATAAGGCCCTTTTCCGTTCCGGTGTCACGAGAGAAACCACACCTTCCCTCTTGAACCTCGAAAAGGTCCGTCCAACCCTCGAAGCAACTCAAGAAGTTCCCCGTCATCCCCATCTCCACTTGAGAGGAACACCGAGGGTCCCACCACCACTTAACTGGAGGCCCGTTTTCCCCTCCTCCGCACTAGATGATTGTTCATTTTCTTGCTTCGTCGGGAATGGATTCCCTGTGTTCCTGTCCCATCTTAAGAGGAGGCACTCTCTGCAGGCAAGTCGAGAGGAACTCCAGGGTTCTTGCGACAATTCCAAAAGACCCACGAAGATCACAGCCCTTTCCAGAGGAACCTGATTTCCCTGCACTGCCTCAACTGTCACACCAAGAATCGACTCACACCACTGTGACACATGGGACTCCCTTGTGGAAAAGCCTCGAGGGAAAGACACAGATCCCTGTGTCAACACGCTGGGAAGACTGACACTGCTGCTACAGCTCATGAGGCAAACTGACGTGCGTGTCTGCACTCAAGACGAGGCCTGACACCCCTGAGGAGACTCCAGAGGTACCCCAAGATCCATGTCAGCCCTGGAGAGGAAACCTCCTTTCCTTTCTCCACTCCAGACGAAGACTCAGGAACCGGCACTGACTGGAGAAGAATCCCGAGAGTCCTCTCGCTGCTCGCATGGTGTCTGGCCTTTCCTGAGGCCACACAAGCAGGTCCATGAGGTCCCCGTCCAAACTCGAGAGGAACCTGCCACAACTCGAGAAAAACAAGAAAGCTCTTCCCTCCAGGTTATATGGGACCCTTTTCCGCTTCAGCGTCTCCAGGGAAATCACACCTTCCCTCTTGAACCTCCAACGGGTTCTTCACACCCTTGTAGGAACTCAAGAAGTTCCCCGACATAACCCTCTCCACTCGAGAGGAACACCGAGGGTTCCAGCAAACTCAAGAGGAGCCCCGTTTCCAGCTTTTCCCTGTAGATAAGGGTTTCATCCCTGCTTCGTGGGTCAAGGTTTCCCAGCAGTCCCGTCACACTTCAAGTGGAGGCGCTCTCAACAGGAAAGTCGAGAGGAACTCCAGGTGTAGTGCCACCATTCCAAAAGACCCCCTATAGTCTCAGACCACTCCAGAGGATCCTGATTTCTCTGTACTGCCTCGAATGTCACCCTGTGGATCGACTCACACCACCGTGGCTCGTGTGACAGCCCTGTGGAAAAGCCTCGAGGGAAAGACCCAGATGCCTGTGTCAACTCGACGGGAAGCCTGACACTGCTGCTACAGCTCAGAAGCAAAGCGGACATGCAGGTCTCCATTCGAGACGAGGCCTGATTCCCCTGTGGAGACTAAAGAGGAACCCCAAGTACGTGCCACCACTGGAGACGAAACCTCAGGTTCCGACCTCCACTCCAGAAGAGGATGTAGGTCCCAGCACCGACTGGAGTGGATTCCCGAGATATCCCTAGCCACTCGCATGGAGAATTGCCTTTCCTGAGGGCACGCATGCCTGTCCCTGAGGTCCCCGTCGTTCCTCGAGAGGAACCTGCTGCAAGTCGAGAACAACGTGGAGGCCCTCAACTCCAGGCGATATGAGGCCCTTTTCCACTGCGGCTTCACGGGAGAAACCACACACTTCATGCTGAACTTCGAAGATGTCCTTCAAACCTTTGCAGAAACTCAAGAAGTTCCCCGTCATACCCGTCTCCACTCGAGAGGAACACCGAGGGTCCCACCACCACTCAACTGGAACACCGTTTCCCCCTCCTCCGCTCTAGATGACTGTTCATTTCCCTGCTTCGTCGGGAATGGATTCCCTGTGTTCCTGTCCTATTTTAAGAGGAGGCGCTCTCCACAGGCAAGTCGAGAGGAACTCCAAGGTTCGTGTGACAATTCCAAAATACCCACAAATATCACAGCCCTCTCCAGAGGTACCTGATTTCCCTGCTCTGCCTCAACTGTCACACCAAGAATAGACTCACACCACTGTGATACGTGGGACAGCCTTGTGGAAAAGCCTCAGGGAAAGACCCAGATACCTGTGTCAACAAGCTGGGAAGACTGACACTACTGCTACAGATCAGGAGGCAAACTGATGTGCATGTCTCCACTCGAGACGAGTCCTGACACCCCTGTGGAGACTGCAGGGAACCAGAATATCAATGTCAGCCCTGGAGAGGAAACCTCCTTCCGGTCTCTGCTCCAGACCAGGACTTATGACCCCGCACCGACTGGAGAAGTATCCAGAGATGCCGTTGGACCTCGCATGGTGTCTGGCCTTTCCTGAGGCCACAGGAGCAGGTCCCTGATGTCCCTGTCATAACTCGAGAGGAACCTGCCGCAACTCGAGGAAAAACCAGGAGGCTCTCCCCTCCAGGCGAGATTAGCCCCTTTTCCACTGTGGCATCTCGAGGGAAATCACACCTTCCGTCTTGAATCTCCAAGGGGTCGTTCACACCTTTGTAGCCACTCAAGAAGTTCCCCTACATGCCCCTCTCCACTCGAGAGGAACACCGAGGGTTCCAGCAACCTGAAGAGGAGCCCCGTTTCCACTTTTCCCTCGAGATAAGGGTTTCATTCCCTGCTTCGTTGGTGAAGTTTTCCCGGCATTCCCGTGACACCTCATGTGGTAGCACTCTCCACAGGCAAGTCAAGAGGAACTGCAGGGGTCGTGCCACCACTCCAAAAGACCCCCAAGTATCACAACCCTCTCCAGAGGAAGCTGATTTCCCTGAACTGCCCCAAATTTCACATCCAGGATCGACTCTCACCACGGTGACACGTGGGACAGCCCTGTGGAAAAACCTCGAAGGAAAGACACAGATTCCTGTGTCAATACCTCAGGAAGACTGACATCGGTGCTACAGCACAGAGGGCAAATAAAAGTGCGTGTCTCCATTGAGATGAGGACCAACACCTATGTGGAGACTCCAGAGGAACCCCAAGATCCATGTCAGCCCTGGAGAGGAAACCTCCTTCCTTGTCTCCACTCCAGACGAGGACTTAGTACTCGGAAATGACTGGAGAAGAATCCCAAGAGGCCCCTCCCACCTCGCACGGTGTCTGGCCTTTCCTGAGGCCACACGAGCAGGTCCTGGAGGTCGCCGTCGTAACTCGAGAAGAACTTGGCGCAATTCGAGAAAAACCAGGAGGCTCTCCCCTCCAGGCGAGATGGGGCCCTTCTCCGCTGTGGCGACTCAAGGGAAATCACACCTTCCCTCTTGAACTTCCAAGGGGTCCTTCACACCCTTGTAGGAACTCAAGACATTCCCCGACTTACCCCTCTCCACTCGAGAGGAACACCTAGGGTTCCAGCAAAGTCAAGAGGAGCCCCGTTTCCCGCTTTTCCCTCAAGA
The DNA here is from genome assembly GCA_006410935.1 of Redunca redunca. Taxonomy (NCBI): domain Eukaryota; kingdom Metazoa; phylum Chordata; class Mammalia; order Artiodactyla; family Bovidae; genus Redunca; species Redunca redunca. Next base: position 83,761 of record SJYQ01003524.1, read on the forward strand.
TAAGCGTTTCATTCCCTGCTTTGTTGGTGAAGGTTTCCCGGCATTCCCGGCACAACTCATGTGGAGGCGCTCTCAACAGGAAAGTGGAGAGGAACTCAAGGTGTAGTGCCACCATTCCAAAAGACACCCACAATTCTCAGTACACTCCAGGGGATCCTGATTTCCCTGTACTGCCTCGAATGTCACCCTGAGTATCGAATCACACCACGGTGGCATGTGTGACAGCCCTGTGGAAAAGCCTCTAGTGAAAGACCCAGATGCCGGTGTCAACTCGACGAGAAGCCTGACACTGCTGCTACAGCTCAGAAGGAAAGTGGACATGCAGGGCTCCTTTCAATACGAGGCCTGATTCCCCTGTGGAGACTCCAGAGGAACCCCAAAGTCGGTGCCAGCACTGGAGACGAAACCTCAGGTTCCGACCTCTGCTCCAGAAGAGAACGTAGGTCCAGGCACCGACTGGAGTGGATTCCCGAGAAAGCCCTAAGCACTCGCATGGAGAATGGCCTTTACTGAGGCCATGTGTGTCGGTCCATGTGGTCCCAATAGTAACTCGAGAGGAATCTGCCTTAAGTCGAGGAAAACGAGGAGGTCCTCCACTCTAAGCGAGATGAGGCCCTTTTCTGCTGCGTCGTCACGAAAGAAACCACACCTTCCCTCTTGAACCTCGAAAAGGTCCTTCAAAATGTGGCAGCAACTCAAGAACTTCCCCGTCATACCCGTCTCCACTCTAGAGGAACACCAAGGGTCCCGCCACCACTCATAGGAGCCCCGTTTCCCCCTCCTCCTCTCGAGATGATTGTTCGAATCCCAGCTTCGTCAGGAATGGATTCCCAGTGTTCCTGTCCCATCTGAAGAGGAGGCGCTATCCACATGCACGTTGAAAGGAACACCAGGGGTCGTGCTACCATTCCAAAAAACACCCAAATATCACAGCCTTATCCCGAGGAACCTGATTTCCAGGCACTGCCTCAACATTCAGACTGAGGATCGACTCACACCATGGTGACACGTGGGCAGCCTTGTGGAAAAGCCTCGAGGGAAAGACACATCCCTGTGTCAACACGCCAGGAAGACTGACACTGGTGCTACAGCACAGAGGGCAATCAGGCGTGCATGTCTCCACTCGAGACAAGGCCAGACACCACTGTGGAGCCTCCAGAGGCACCCCAAGATCCATGTCAGCCCTGGAGAGGAAACCTCCTTTCTGGTCTCTGCTCCAGATGAGGACTCAGGACCCGGCACCAACTGGAGAAGAATCCTAAGTGGCCCCTCGCTCCCCGATTGGTGTCTGGCCTTTCCTGAGGCCACACGACCAGGTCCCTGATGTCCCCGTCGAAACTCGAGAGGAACATGGCACAATTCGAGAAAAACCAGGAGGCTCTCCCCTCCAGGCGATATGAGGCCCTTTTCTGCTGTGGCGTCTTGAGGGAAATCATACCTTCCCTCTTGGACCTCTAAGGGGTTCTTCACATCATTGTAGGAACTCAAGTAGTTCCCCGACATACTCCTCTCCATTCGAGATGAACACCGAGGGTTCCAGCAAACTCAAGAGGAACCCCGTTTCCCGCTTAACCTCGAGATAAGGGTTTCATTCCTACTTTGTCAGTCAAGATTTCCCGGCATTCCCGTCACACATCAGGCGGAGGCGCTCTCAACATGAAAGTCGAGAGGAACTCCAGACGTAAGTTCACCATTCCAAAAGACACCCAAAAGTCTCAGTCCACTTCAGAGGAACCTGATTTCCCTGTACTGCCTCGAATGTGACCCTGAGTATCGACTCACACCACAGTTGCATGTGTGACAGCCCTGTGGGAAAGCCTCGAGTGAAAGACCCAGATCCCTGTGTCAACTCGACGGGAATCCTGAGAGTGATGCTGCAGTTCGGAATCAAAGCGGACATGCAGGGCTCAATTCGAGACGAGGCCTGATTCACCTGTGGAAACTCCAAAGGAACCCCACAGTCCGTGACGGCACTCGAGATGAAACCTCAGGTTCGGACCTCTGCTCCAGAAGAGGACATAGGTCTCGGCACCGACTGTAGTGGATTCCCGAGAGCTCCCTTGTCACTCGCATGGAGAATGGCCTTTCCTGAGGCCACCAGTGCTGGTCCCTGAGGTCCCCGTCGTAACTCGAGACGAAACTGCCGCAAGTCGCGAAAAACGAGGAGGTTCACCACTCCAGGCGAGATGAAGCCCTTTTCCGCTGCGGCGTCATTGGAGAAACCACACCTACCCTGTTGAGCCTCGAAAACGTCCTTCAAACCCTCGCAGCAACTCAAGAAGTACACCATCATGCCCGTCTCCACTTGAGAGGAACATCGTGGATCCTGCCACCACTCAAGAGGAGCCCCGTTTCCCCCTCCTCCGCTCGAGATCAGTGTTCTTTTCCCTGCTTCATCCGGAATGGATTACCAGGGCTTCTATCCCATGTTAAGAGGAGGCGCTCTCCCCAGGCAAGACGAGAGGAACTCCAGGGGTCGTGCCACCACTCCAAAAGTCCCCCAAGTATCACTGACCTCTCTAGAGGAACCTGACTTCCCTGCACTGCCTCAACTTTCACACCGAGGATCACCTCACATCAGGGCAACACGAGGGACAGAACTGTGTTGTAAAAGCCTTGAGGGAAAGACACAGATCCCTGTGTCAACATGCTGGGAAGACTGACACTGCTGCTACAGCTCAGGAGGCAAACTGACGTGCATGTCTTCACTCGAGACGAGGCCTGACACCCCTGTGGAGACTCCAGAGGAACCCCAAGACCATGTCAGCCCTGGAGAGGAAACCTCCTTTCAGGTCTCCATACTAGACGAGGACCTAGGACCTGGCACCGACAGGAGAAGAATCCCGAAAGGCCCCTCGCACCTCGCAAGGTGCCTGACCTTTCATGAGGCCACACGAGCAGGTCCCTGAGGTCCCCGTTGTAACTCGAGAGTAACCTGCTGCAACTCGAGAAAAACCAGGAGGCTCTCCCCTCCAGGCGAGATGAGGCCCTTTTCCACTGCAGCGTCTCAAGGGAAATCACACCTTCCCTCTTGAACATACAAGGGGTCCTTCACACCCTGCATTCCCTTCAACTCAAGAAGTTCCCCCACATACCCCTCTCTACCTGAGAGGATCACCGAGGGTTCCAGCCAACTCAAGAGGAGCCCCGTTTCCCGCTTTTCCCTCGAGATAAGGGTTTCATTCCCTGTTCGTCGGTCAGGGGTTCCTGGCATACCCGTGGCAACTCAAGTGGAGGCCTTCTCAACAGGAAAGTCGAAAGGAACTCCCGGTATAGTGCCACCATTCCAAAAGACCACCAAGAGTCTCAGTCCACTCCACTGCAACCTGATTTCCAGGCACTGCCTCGAATGTCACTCTGAGCATTGACCCACACCACGGTAGCATGTTGGACAGCCCTGTGGGAAAGCCTCAAGTGAAAGACCCAGATCCATGTGTCAACTCGACGGGAAGCCTGTAACACTGCTGTTACACTTCGGAAGCAAAGCGGACATGCAGGGCTCCTTTCAAGAAGAGGTTTGATTACCCTTTTGAGACTCCAGAGGAACCCCAAAGTTCGTGCAGCACTGGAGACGAAACCTCAGGTTCTTCCCTCCGCTCCAGAAGAGGACATAAGTCCCGGCACCAACTGGAGTGGATTCCCGGGAGGTCCCTCACGACTCGCATGGAGAATGGCCTTTCCTGAGGCCATGTGTGCTGGTCTCTGAGGTCCCCGTCGTAACTCGAGAGGAACCTGCCGCAAGTTGAGGAAAACTAGGAGATCCTCCGCTCCACGCGAGATGAGACCCTTTTCCACTGGGCGTCACGAGAGAAACCACACCTACGTTCTTGAACCTCAAAAAGGTCCTTCAAACCCTCGCAGCAACTCAAGAAGTTTCCGTCATACCAGTCTCCAAACCAGAGGAACACCGAGGGTCCTGCCACCACTCAAGAGGAGCCCCATGTCCCCCTCCTCCTCTCGACATCATTGTTCCTTTCCCTGCTTCGTCAGGAATGGATTCCCGGTGTTCCTGTCCCATCTGAAGAGGAGGCGTTCTACAGGCACGTCGAGAGGATCTGCAGGGGTCGTGCCACCATTCCAAAAGACCCACAAATATCACAGCCCTCTCCAGAGGAACCTGATTTCCCTGCATTGCCTCAACTTTCACATCGAGCATCGACTCACACTACGGGGACACGTCGGATAGCCCTGTGGAAAAGCCTCGAGGGAAAGACACCGATCCGTGTGTCAACCCTCCAGGAAGACTGACACTGCTGCTACAGCACAGAGGGAAAACAGAATCGCATGTCTCCAATCTAGACGAGGCCCGACACCTTTGTGAAGACTCCAGAGGAACCCCAAGATCCATGTCAGCCCTGGAGTGGAAACCTCCTTTCCAGTCTCCGCACAAGACGAGGACTTAGGACCCGGCACTGACTGGAGAAGAATCTCGAGAGGCCACTCGCACCTCGCTCGGTGTCTGGCCTTTCCTGAGGCCACACGAGCAGGTGCCTGAGGTCCCCGTCGTAACTCAAGAAGAACCTGCCGCAAATCGACAAAAACCAGGTGGCTCTCCCCTCCAGGCATGATAAAGCCCTTTTCCGCTGCAGTGTCACGAGGGAAATCACACCTTCCCTCTTGAACCTGCAAGGGGTCCTTCATACCCTTGTAGCAACTCAAGAAGTTTCCCCACATACCCCTCTCCACTCGAGAGGAACACCGAGTGTTCCAGCAAACTCAAGGGGAGCCCCGTTTCCTGCTTTTCCCTTGAGATAAGGGTTTCATTCACTGCTTCATCAGTCAAGGTTTCCCGGCATTCCCGTCACACCTCAAGTGGAGGCGCTCTCAACATGAAAGTCCAGAGGAACTCCAGGTGTAGTGCCACCATTCCAAAAGAACCCCAAAAGTCTCAGTCCACTCCAGACATACTTGATTTCCCTGAATTGCCCCGAATGTGACCCTGAGTATTGACTGAGACCACGGTGGCACGTGTGACAGCACTGTTGGAAGGCCTCATGTGAAAGACCCAGATCCCTGTGTCAACTCAACGGGAAGCCTGACACTGCTGCTACAGCTTGGAAGGAAAGCGGACATGCATGGCTATATTCGAGACGAGGCCTGTTTCGCCTGTGGAGACTCCAGAGGAACCCCAAAGGCCATGCCAGCACTGGAGATGAAACCTCAAGTTCCGACCTCCACTCCAGAAGAGGACATAGGTCCCAGCACCGACTGGAGTGGATTCCTGAGAGGTCCCTCGCAATTCGCATGGAGAATCGCCATTCCTGAGGCCATGCGTGCTGGTCCCTGAGGTCTCCGTCCTAACTCTTGAGAAACCTGCCATAAGTCGCGAAAAACGAGGAGATCCTCCACTCCAAGCGAGATGAGGCCCTTTTCCCCTGCGACGTCACGAGAGAAACCAGACCTTCCCTCTTGAACCTCCAAAGGTCTTTCAAACCATCAAAGCAACTCAAGGAGCTCACCGCCATACCCGTCTCCACTCGAGAGGAACACCGAGGATCCGGCCACCACTCAAGAGGTGACCCTTGTCCCCCTCCTCCTCTCGAGTGATTGTTCCTTTCCCTGCTCGTCGGGAATGGATTCCTGGTGTTCCTGTCCCTTCTGAAGTGGAGGCGCTCTCCACAGGTAAGTCAGAGGAACTCCAGGGGTCGTGGCACCATTTCAAAAGAGCCCCAAATAGCACAGCCGTCTCCAGAGGAACCTGATGTTTCTGCACTGTATCAACTGTCACCCTCAAGATCGACTCACATCACGAAGTCACGTGGGTCAGCCCTGTGGAAGAGCCTTGAGGGAAAGACACATATGCCTGTGTCAACACGCTGGGAAGACTGAAACTGCTGCCTCAACTCAGGAGGCAAACTGACGTGAATGTCTCCACGTAAGACGAGGCCTGACAACCCTGTGGAGACTCCAGAGGAACCCCAAAATCCGTGCCAGCACTGGAGACGAAACCTACGGATCCGACCTCCGCTCCAGAGGAGGACATAGGTCTCGGCACCTACTGGAGTGGATTCCCAAGAGTTCCCTAGCCACTCGCATGGAAAGGACCTTTCCTGAGGCCACGTGTGCCAGTCCTTGAGGTCCCCGTCGTAACTCAAGAGGAACCTTCCGCAAGTCGAGAAAAACGAGGAGGTCCTCCACTCCAGGCAAGATGAGGCCCTTTTCCGCTGCGGCATACGAGAGAAACCACACCTTACCTCTTGAACCTCGAAAAGATCCTTCATACCCTCTCAGCAACTCAAGAAGTATCCCTTCATACCCTTCTCCACTCGAGAGGAACACCTACGGTCCCGCCACCAATCAAGAGGATTCCCGTTTCCCCCTCCACCTCTCGAGTTGATTATTTCTTTCCCTGCTTCCACGGGAATGGATTCCCAGTATTCCTTTTCCATCTGAAGAGGAGCTGCTCTCCCCTGCAAGTCGAGAGGAACTCCAGGGGTCGTGCCACCATTCCAAAAGACCCCCAATATCACAGCCCTCTCCAGAGGAACCTGATTTCCCTGCACTGCCTCAACTGTCACCCCGAGAGACAAGTGGGTCAGTGCTGTGGAAGAGCCTGGAGGTAAAGACACATATCCCTGTGACAACACGCTGGGAAGACTGACACTGCTGCTTCAGCTCAGAAGGCAAACTGACGTGCATGTCTCCACGGGAGACGAGGCATGACACCCCTGTGGAGACTCCAGAGGTACCCCAAGATCCATGTCAGCCCTGGAGAGGAAACCTCCTTTCCGATCTCCAATCCAGATGAGGACTTAGGACCCGGCAGCGACTGGAGAAGAATGCCGAGAGGGCCCTCGCACCTCGCATGGTGTCTGGCCTTTCATGAGTCCACACGAGCAGGTCCCTGAAGTCCCCGTCGAAAGTCGAGAGGAACCTGCTGCAACTCGAGAAAAAACAGGGCGATCTCCCCTCCTTGCGAGATGAGGCCCTTTTCTGCTGCGGCATCTCCAGGGAAATCACACCTTCCCTCTTGAACCCCCAAGGGGTCCTTCACACTCTTGTAGCAACTCAAGAAGTTCCCTGACATACCCCTCACCAATCGAGAGGAACACTGAGGGTTCCAGCAACTCAAGAGGAGCCCCATTTCCTGCTTTTCCCTCGAGATAAAGGTTTCATTCCCTGCTTCATCGGTCAAGGGTTCCCGGCATTCCCATCACACCTCAAAAGGAGGTGTCTCAACAGGAACGTCGAGAGGAACTGCAGGTGTAGAGCCACCATTCACAAAGACCTCTAAAAGCCTCAGTCCACTCCAGAGGATTCTGATTTCCCTGTACTGCCTCGAAAGTGACCCTGAGTATCGACTCACACCACGGTGGCACGTGTGACAACCCTGTGGGAAAGCCTTGAGTGAAAGGCCCAGATCCCTGTGTCAACTCGACGGGAAGCCTGACACTGCTGCTACAGCGCGGAAGCAAAGAGGACATGCAGGGATCCATTCGAGACGAGGCCTGATTCCCCTGTGGAGACTGCAGAGGACCCCAAAGTCCGTGCCAGCACTGGAGACGAAACCTTAGGTTCCGACCTCTGCTCCAGAAGACGACATAGGTCCCGTCACCGACTGCAATGGATTCCCGAGACGTCCGTCGCCACTCGCATGGAGAAGGGCCTTTCCTGAGGCCACGTGTGCCTGTCCCTGAGGACCCCTTCGTAACTCGAGAGGATCCTGCCGCAAGTCGAGAAAAACGAGGAGGTTCTCCAATCCAGGCGAGACGAGGCCCTTTTCCGCTGCAGCGTCACGAGAGAAACCAATCCTTCCCTCTTGAACCTCTAAAAGGTCCTTCAAACCCTCGCAGCAACTCAAGAAGTTCCCCGTCATACGAGTCAGCACTTGAGAGGAACACCGAGGGTCCCGCCACCACTCAAGAGGATCCCCGTTTTCCCCTCCTCTGCTCGAGATGATTGTCCCTTTCTCTGCTTCGTCGGGAATGGATTCCTGGTATTCCTGCCCATCTTAAGAGGAGTCGCTCACCACAGGCAAGGTGAGACGAATTCCAGGGGTCGTGCCACCATTCCAAAAGACCCCAAATATTACAGGCCTCTCCAGAGGAACATGATTTCCCTGCACTGCCTCAAATGTCACACCGAGGATCGACTACCACCATGGTGACACGTGTGACAACCCTGTGGAAAAGCCTCGAGGGAAAGACACAGATCCCTGTGTCAACACGACGGGAGGCTTACACTGCTGCTATAGCTCAGGAGGCACACTGACGTGCATATATCCACTCGAGATGAGGACTGACACCACAGTGGAGACTCCAGAGGAACCCCAAGATCCATGTCAGCCCTGCAGAGGAAACCTCCTTTCCGGTCTCCGCTCCAGACGAAGACTTAGGACCCGGCACCGACTGGAGAAGAATCCCGAGAGGCCCCTCGCACCTCGCATGGTGTCTGACCTTTCCTGAGGCCACAAGGGTAGGTCCCTGAGGTCCCCGTCATAACTCCAGAGGAACCTGCCGCTCCTCGAGAAAAACCAGGAGGCTCTCCCCTCCAGGCGAGATGAGGCCCTTTTCCGCTGTGCCGTCTCCAAGGAAACCACACCTTCCGTCTTGAACCTCCAAGGGGTCTTTCACACATTTGTAGCAAATCAAGTAGTTGCCCATCATAATCCTCTCCACTGGAGAGGAACACCGAGGGTGGCAGCAAAGTCAAGAGGACCCCGGTTCCCGCTTTTCCCTCGAGAGAACGATTTCATTCCCTGTTTCGTTGCTGAAGGTTTCCTCCCATTCCCGTCACACCTCAAGGAGAGGCACTCTCAACAGGAAAGTCGAGAGGAAATCCAGG
>SJYQ01003524.1:93786-225763 GCA_006410935.1 Redunca redunca
ATAGTAAATAAAGCTGTCTATCAGTGGGTCTTATAAATATGATAATTTTTAAATGATCATGTGTTTAAATAGTATTTCAAGATATTGGTAACAAGTGTAATATATGAAAATATCTATGATTTCTACTGGTGACAAAGTCTATTTTACTAAGTCTGCTATTACTGTTGTGGCTTACATTCATAATTGAAGGATGGTGGATTTGCCAGAGGGTAGTGAAAATAAATTGGAGAAGGCAATGGCAACCCACTCCAGTACTCTTGCCTGGAAAATCCCGTGGACAGAGGAGCCCGGTGGGCTGCAGTCCATGGGGTCGCTAAGAGTTGGATACAACTGAGCGACTTCACTTTCACTTTTCACTTCTATGCATTGGAGAAGGAAATGGCAACCCACTCCAGTGTTCTTGCCTGGAGAATCCCAGGGACTGGGGAGCCTGGTGGGCTGCCGTCTATGGGGTTGCACAGAGTCGGACACGACTGAAGCGACTTAGCAGCAGCAGCAGCAGCAGTGAAAATAAACATATACTTTTTTTGGTCTAAATCCCAGATTCCCTGAATCTGTCGTAGACCCTGCCTTAGAGATATAACCAAGTCTAGGGAGAACAAAATCTAAACACAGGGTTTACACACTGATTCTTCCAGTGGGATAGTGGCAGAGCACATTGTTCAAGTATAAGAACTGTAACAAGTTTCTGGTTTTTAGGATAATCTCTGTCCTGAAATCCAACCCCCTGTGGTCAGGCCCAAGCACAAACTTTATTTTGGTCCATGACTAACCCAGAGTCTGACACAGAGTAAGTGCCCACTCAGTGTTTGTTGAATAAGTGTTTCTCTGGAGAAATTAGAGGGAAGAGATCAAGTTCAAAGCTTAGATCTTAGATGTGGCCATTTACTGATCCTAAATGTTGAGGAGTAACATTGAGCCCTGACTTAAAACTAATCTGTCTGTGCAGATAATGTTGTGAAATCACCTTTACATTTAGAATTTCCCAAAGCAGGCATTCTTCTGACTTATTCTATGTAGTGTAGAGATATATACTGGTTAGTGACGTTGTTACTGTTGTAGTTGCTAAGTGATATCCAACTCTTTGCAATCCTATGGACTTTTTAGCATGCCAGGCTCCTTTGTCTTCCACTGTCTCCTGGAGTTTCCTCAAATTTATGACTGTTGAGTCAGTGATACTATCTAACCATCTTATCCACTATTGCCCCCTTCTGCCCCTGCCTTCAGTCTTTCCCAGCATCAGGGTCTTTTCCAGTGAGTCGGCTCCTCATGTTGGGTGGCCAAAATATTGGAGCTTCAGCTTCATCATCAGTCCTTCCAATGACTATTCAGGGTTGATTTCCTTTAGGATTAACTGGTTTGATCTCCCTGCAATCTCAAGAGATTCTCAAGAGTCTTCTCCAGAACCACAATTCAAAAGCATGCATTTTTCAATGCACAGCCTTCTTTATGATCCAATTCTCACATCCATACAGGATTACTGGAAAAACCATAGCTTTGACTAGACAGACCTTTTTGACAAAGTGATGTCTCAGCCTTTTAATACTTTAAGTTAGCTTTTCTTCCAAGGAGCAAGCATCTGTTAATTTTATGGTTAGTGACATAAATTGCAGTAATCCTGCATCAGAAAGTTACGGTACGTGAGGACTTCCCTGGCTAAGACTCCAAGCTCCCTAATTCAGGGGTCCCAGGTTTGATCCCTGATCAGGGAACTAGATCCTACATGCTGCAACTAAGATCTGGTGCAGCCAAATAAATAGTTGTTTTTCTTTTTTTTTTTTTAAAGAAAGTTATGGTACAGTTTCTTGAAAAAATTCTATTTCTAGCACTGTCCTCCACATTAGAACTGTTTACATAATCTAGGTAGAGTTCGCTACCAAATTATTAATAAAACTGATCTTGTTTTCATTTAGAATAGAGTTGGCAAACTTCTTAGGTAAAGGGCCTGATAGTAAATATTCAGCTCTGCGGGTCATACAGTTTCTGTTGCAGCTACTCAAATCTGCAGTTGTAGCACAAAAATGGCCATAGGCAGTACATAAGTGAATGAGCATGGCTGTGTTTCAGTAAAACTTTAATTATAAAAACAGACTGTGGGCCATTTTTGACTTGTAAGCTGTAGTTTGCTGACCCTTGCTGTAGGAATTCTGCTAGTTCTTGAATCCAGCCCTTCCTCCCACTGTGGGCTAGATATATCCTCCCTCAAGCTTCAAAGATCTTTACACAAAGGGTGACGTGGCTACACTGTTATCTGTGGGAAGGCCTGAATGTATAGCAAATGACATGATTAATGCCAGCAGTATTTGATTCACTTTAACCTAGAAGTTCATAGAGCTTTCCTCTTAGAGCACTACTTTATTAAATTCCACAGTGGTAGAAGCAGATAAAGATAACAAATGTGAAGTATGCTTGCTCATTTAGCTTTGGAACTGGGCATTGGTATGCCAGTAGAAAACTGCTGTTATTGTTCAGTCACTCAGTTGTGTCTGACTTTTTGTGACCCCATGGGCTGCAGTGTGCCAGCCTTCCCTGTCCTTCACTATTTCCCAGAGTTTGCTCAAACTCATGTCCATTAAGTCGATGATACCATCCAACCATCTCATCCTGAGTATAGGGTTGTATTGAGGGAAATTATTGTAGGCCCAGGGATGAGGGGAAGCAGGAATAGAAGGCAAAGGAAAAATTCTTGTCTCCTTTTTTTTTTAAACTCAGATAGTTCCTATAGTACTCAGTCAAATTTGAGTTAGATTTTTGAAATTTGAAGAGTATATATGATTGCAGCTTCTACTATTTAGGTTGTTGCATAGCTTAAGAAGCAGTGTCCATCTCCTCTTTCACCCTGGGATGCTTAGTAAATCTACCAGCAATAAAGAAGTAGAATAGAAGGGGATTGAGTAAGAATTTCTAAAACTGCACTTCTAGGAGACTTTCATCTTTAAAACACTAGCACATGCATACCAGCACCCAGATATTGTCTCCTTCAAGACATTCATATTGGAAAAACACTTAATTAGATTTATCCTTCATATCTCCGTCCTGCCACCCCTTCCCACTGACACATATTTCCACTTCTTTTGTGTGCTTCCTTAATAGCAGAGTTGATCTGTCCAAGCAGGCATATACTGGAACACTGAAGAACAAGGCTAGCAGTGTGTACTGGGAGGTGAGTCAGCAGAAATGGAGCCAGATTTTGTGAATCTGGGTAAAAATCACAGGAGCAGATACTACATTCTGTATCTTGAAAGCAGTTTGGAGACATTAAGGCACTTACTAGCCAGGGTGGTGGTAGTGTGGGTATTTATGTCCATATTTAGATTCTGTGTTTGAAGGGGGAATTTGAGTGACTAAGATCAAGTGACTTATCTAGGGACTGAATATGTAGCAGTGTTGCAAAGATTACAAATGCTGCATTTTATATGCCAGCTCTATTTTCCTCTTTTTTGTTACAGTTTCTTTTGACATAGAAACTTTTGGGAAGGATAAACAGCTAAGGAAATAGGTTTTGGCCTACTCTGATGGGCTCAAGAGGGAGGCACTGTATTTTGTCTCCAGCTGTTTTCATTCTGACTCAGCTTAATTAATATGGGTGCTGTGGCTGGAAACCAGGATCTGTATGCAAATTATTAGGCAATCTCCTGCTCCCCATCCTCATTTTGCTCTTGTACTGTATTGGCTCTGAGGAGGTGCCATCTTTCCCCAGCCCTACTACCCACTGTCAAGTAGATATTAAGGCAGCCACTGTGTGTGTGTGTGTTTTCACTCTGGAATGTAGATATTTAAAGTCTCCTCCTTTTCCGGGGACATCACTCGTTTTTCCTTGAATAGCATTGCTGCTGCTAATTCACTTCAGTCGTGTCTGGCTCTGTGCGACCCCATAGATGGCAGCCCACCAGGCTCACCCATCCCTGGGATTCTCTAGGCAAGAACACTGGAGTGGGTTGCCATTTTCTTCTCCAGTGCATAGAAGTGAAAAGTGAAAGGGAAGTTGCTCAGTTGTGTCCGACTCTTAGTGACCCCATGGACTAAGGGTCCTCTGTGCGTGGGATTTTCCAGGCAAGAGTACTGGAGTGGGGTGCCATTTGATTACAAAGGGGAAGTTATCATAAACAAAGAGTTTGGGAAGTATTGTTCCTCATTGGAGATATTCAGTGATTACTGGGCAGTTGTGAGTATAATAAAGGTGGTATAGTTTTAGGTGAAGCTGAGTTTCAGTACAATGAACTGAAAAGCCCACATGTATTTGCTACCCTCAGTACACTCTCATCCTCTCACATACCTTTTCTCGATATGTTCTGGCAAATTTGATATGTTCTGGCAGTTGTCTATTGGAACTTTAGGGAAACTGGAGGTAATTTTTTTCATCAGTTTAGGCACTAGTTATTAAATTTTTCTATATACTTTCAAGGTGTGTAAGTTAGTAGATATGAGGAACATGGAGATGGTCTAAGAGAGCCAGCGAAAAATGAAAAACATGGTGACCTATAAAGTCAAAGTTTAAAATAGTTTTAGTAATAGTTCTAGAGGAAAGGCATGAGAGTTAATCTCTTTATAATTTCTAAATTCTTTTAGGCTTATTGTTATGGAATGTCTGGGGTCTTGGTGCTTTCTACCTCCTAAAAAAGAGGAAAGATATAGAAGTATTTTACATTATAAAACAAAAACTATTAGTTGTATTTGTTCTATATCCAAAGGATGTTTAGCCTTCAGTTTGTCTGATGCATAATCTTCAGTTCAAAGTATAGTGTAAAATACAGGATAGGACATAAAAGTCATCTTTGGAAAATAAAAGAACTATATGTAAGCAGATAAGGAAAAATACTTTTGACAGGATGAGAGCTTTATTTTGGAGAAGGCAATGGCACCCCACTCCAGTACTCTTGCCTGGAAAATCCCATGGACGGGGGAGCCTGGTAGGCTGCAGTCCATGGGGTCGCTGAGGCTGGGACACGACTGAGCGACTTCACTTTCACTTTTCACTTTCATGCATTGGAGAAGGAAATGGCAACCCACTCCAGTGTTCTTGCCTGGAGAATCCCCAGGACGGGGGAGCCTGGTGGGCTGCCGTCTATGAGGTCACACAGAGTCGGACGCGACTGAAGTGACTTAGCAGCAGCAGCAGCAGAGCTTTATTTTACCATCTTTGATATACTTCTAAATTGACAAGTATTTGACATCTTTCCATCAAAACAAAATACTAAGATGTGTAGTGTTTTTAAAAATTTCAAAGGAGTTTTTTTTTATTTATTCAAATAGATATTGAGCATCTGCTGTGTGCTAGGGTTCATTGCCAGGTATTGGATGCATCAGTTATGATTTTGTGGTTCTAAGTGATAAGAAACCGAACCTACCTGAGTTTCAGCAAAAAGGGAAGTTCACTGGATGGCAGAATTAGGCAATTCAGGATCTGGCTTCTCTCCATCATCATCATTGCTTTCTGTATGTTGTCTACTTTGGGAAAGACTCTTCCTGGTTATAGGATTACCACTAGATTGTCATAGATGGTTCCTAGAGTTGTGTCTCCAGGTTTAAATTCACAAATCTTTGTCCAAGCATTCCCATCTGACAAGTCCTGGGATTCACTCTGATTGGACTATCTTAGGTCACCTATCACTGCCTTTCCCACCCCCCTCTTCCCCAGTCTGTGGCCTGGGAGAGTGATGTGCTAATTGGTTCAGGTTAGGCATGTGGTATCTGATGGCATGTCGTATGAAGGGTGGTATGAAGTGGAAAAACAAACAACATTTGGGAGTTTGTTTTCTAATCTCTCATTTGATCCTTACCATAACTTAGAAATTAAGTACATTTTATTAGAAAGTTCCTTAATCTCTTGAAGAATTTCTTAGGGTCAATACGTTCACCTTAACTTAGAGTTAAGGTACAAGGAGGAGCTAAAAAATATTTTTTTGACTGAAGTTTTTTTGGGGGGTGGCTAGGCCACACGATTTGTGGGATTTTAGTTCCTTGACCAGGGATCGAACCTATGCCCCCTGCAGCAGAAGCATGAATCCTAACCACTGAACCACCAAGAAGTCCCTGGGAGCAGCTAGAATTAACTCCCCTTATACGTGATATGATTCCTGGTCTAGTACATCCTCTACTGTTCTACTCTAGGCCAAGCCAAAACCTAAGTAGTTTGTCAGTAAGAAGGAGTTCAGACTTTATGAAAGATGAAATTAAACTCCTGCCTGGCACAGTGTAGTGCATGGTGAGGGTGGAAGAAGTTTTTGTTTAAATTCAGATATGACTATTTTATACACTAGGTAACATAATGTTGTCATTAAGTGCACAGATCTAGAGCCAGAATGCCTTGGTTCCAATCCTGTTTCTGCCCTGTCCCAGACATGTCATCTCAGTCAAGTCATTTAACCCAGCTGTACCTCAATTTCTTTCATCTGCAAAACAGAGTTAATAATATTATCTACCTCATAAGATTGTTATTTAATATATACAAAATTATTTAATATATACAAAAGGTTTAGGGACTTCCCTGGTGGTCCAGTGGCTTAGACTTCATGCTCCTAGTGGAGGGGGCCCAGGTTCGATCCATGGTCAAGGAACTAGATCCCACATGCTGTAACAGTTCATATGCCACAACTAAGAGATCCCACATGCTGCAGTGGAGATCAAAGATTCTATGTACTGCAACTAAATAAATAAAAAGTTTTTAAAATATATAATATATGCAAAAGGTTTATAACTTTCTGGCACATAGAAAGTACTCTGTGTTAGTTTTGAATACATGCATGCTAAATCACTTCAGTCATATCCTACTCTTTGTGACCTATGGACCGTATCCCTCCAGGCTCCTCGGGCCATGGGATTCTCCAAGCAAGAATACTGGAGTGTGTTGCCATTCCCTTCTCCAGGGGATCTTCCCAACCCAGGGATTGAACCCGTGTCTCTTAGGTCTCCTGCGATGGCAGGCGAGTTCTTTATAACTAGCGCCATCTGGGAAGTCCACATTAGCTATAATTTTTATCATCACTATTACCATCATAATCTTTGGGACAGTGATAGAGAAATGTGGATTATGTGATAGTACAATGAAACAGGTTTATGTCTGAATACTACAACAATGATTCTTTAATGGGGTAGGGATAGAATGGGGAAGATGCAGCGAGCATACCTCATTTTATCATAATTTTACATGAAAAGTACACTTTTCACAGTTGTAATCATGGAGGAAAACTTGACAAAATCTTTTGACTATAGAGGATACATAGGAAATAGACAAAGGCAGAGGATGGCAACTACTACTACTATGAAATAATAATAGCAGCTGATAGTAGTTTACAAAGTAATGCTCAAAATTCTCTAAGCCAGGCTTCAGCAATATGTGAACTGTGAACTTCCAAATGTTCAAGCTGGTTTTAGAAAAGGCAGAGGAACCAGAGATCAAATTGCCAACATCCACTGGATTATGGAAAAAGCAAGAGAGTTCCAGAAGAACATCTATTTCTGCTTTATTGACTATGCCAAAGCCTTTGACTGTGTGGATCACAATAAACTGAGGAAAATTCTGAAAGAGATGGGAATACCAGACCACCTGACCTGCCTCTTGAGAAACCTGTATGCAGGTCAGGAAGCAACAGTTAGAACTGGACATGGAACAACAGACTGGTTCCAAATAGGAAAAGGAGTACGTCAAGGCTGTATATTGTCACCCTACTTATTTAACTTATATGCAGAGTACATCATGAGAAATGCTGGGCTGGAAGAAACACAAGCTGGAATCAAGATTGCTGGGAGAAATATCAATAACCTCAGATATGCAGATGACACCACCCTTATGACAGAAAGTGAAGAAGAACTAAAGAGCCTCTTGATGAAAGTGAAAGAGGAGAGTGAAAAAGTTGGCTTAAAGCTCAACATTCAGAAAACTAAGATCATGGCATCCGGTCCCATCACTTCATGGGAAATAGATGGGGAAGCAGTGGAAACAGTGTCAGACTTTATTTTTCTGGGCTCCAAAATCACTGCAGATGGTGATTACAGCTATGAAATTAAAAGATGCTCACTCTTTGAAGGAAAGTTATGACCAACCTATACAGCATATTAAAAAGCAGAGACATTACTTTGTCAACAAAGGTCCGTCTAGACAAGGCTATGGTTTTCCAGAGGTCATGTATGGATGTGAGAGTTGGACTGTAAAGAAAGCTGAACAACGAAGAATTGATGCTTTTGAACTGTGGTGTTGGAGAAGACTCTTGAGAGTCCCTTGGACTCCAAGTAGATCCAGCCAGTCCATTCTAAAGGAGATCAGTCCTGGGTGTTCATTGGAAGGACTGATGCTGAAGCTGAAACTCCAATACTTTGGCCACATGATGCAAAGGACTGACTCATTGGAAAAGACCCTGATACTGGGAAAGATTGAAGGCAGGAGGAGAAGAGGACGACAGAGGATGAGATGGCTGGATGGCATCACTGACTTGATGGACGTGAGTCTGAGTGAACTCCGGGAGATGGTGATGGACAGGGAAGCCTGGGGTGCTGCAGTTAATGGGGTCCCAAAGAGTCGGACATGACTGAGCGACTGAACTGAACTGATGTTTACAAGCACATACTGTGTACACAGACATTGAGCTAAGGCTTTACATAGATTATTCCTTTTAAACCTAATTTGTTAGATGATGAAACTAAGACTTGGAGAGAGAAAGAATTTGCCAAAATTTTCATGGCTAGTAAGTGGTAGAAATGGACGGCATACTTACATAATATGATTTTAGGGTCTCATCTCTTTTTAATCACTGCAGTATGCAAACAGTGTAAGGTTAAAGATTTTTACTTTTCTCAGAATGGAACATGAATAAAAAAACTATTGAGAAACACTGCCTTAGACATTTGGTTAGAGGTGTTTATATAAGTCAGACAGAGAGATTTTATTGAAGAAAGTATTTGCTCAACTGAAATACAGGTAAAATATGTTAGTATTACTATTATTTACCAATGGGCTTTGTAATGTGTCAATACTAATGCTAATGGTTGCCTTGATTCTTACTTTGTTAATAAATTTTACATTAGCTTTAAATAGCTGGTCAGATATTCTTTCTCCTGCTTCAAGTTCTCTCTCTGATATTTTATGTGTGTTTTTTTTAATCTAGTGGAATAGATTCAGTGTCACAGTATGTAGTGACCCCAGATATCAGTTTGACTTTAGAATATCTTTAGAACTTTCCTGGTGGTCCATTGATTATGAATCCACCCGCCAGTGCAGGGGACATGGGTTCGATCCCTGGTCCAGGAAGATACTGCTGAGCCCACTCGCTCTAGAGCTCTTGCTCTGCAACGAGAAGCCACCACAATGAGAAGCCTGCATACCACAACTAGAGAAAGCCCTTGCACAGCAACAAACACCCAGCACAATCAAAAGGAAACCCAAAAAAAGACTGGATGTCTTAAACAAAAGAAATTTTAAAAAACTTTAAAATCACAATGGCAGTATTTACCTACTTTGCTTCTTTCTAATATGATGATATCTACCATGTGTTTGGCTGGTTAAGTTGAATCATACAACTTAAACATACAACATGATTCAGTACTTCAAGAATTAAGCAGTTAAAATCAGAGCAGATTTTATATTATGTATATTTTACCACAATGTAAACAAAACAAATGCAAAATCATAGTGGAGAAGGAGAGATGGATTATAAAATGGTATGAGGAAACGAGAGTGAATGATATGTTTATCTTAATTTTGATGATTTCACAAGGGTATAATGTTAAAACTTATACACTTTAAGTATACATTTATTGTATGTCAATTATATGTCATTCGGTAAAGCTGAAAAAATACAGCATAAATATCCCCTCTGCCCCTGACCCCTGCACACACAGAGCAAAGACTTCTGAGAAGTTCCTATAAAGATGTCTTTGGATGTGTTAAGTATTATTCTATTAAACTTTAAGAAAGTTTAACTTGAAGTCATGGAAAGTAACTGGTGAGAATATGACGTGACATTTATCCCCTTGATTTATTATGGCATCCTTAAAACTCTACTTTGTAACATGAAGGAAATGTACAGGTGACTTAAACATCACCTACTTGTAATGTCAGAAGAGAGAGGAACAGAGAAATAAAGAATTTTTTTATTGCTTAAGTTGAAAGCTTGTCAGAAAATCCTAGCAAAACTTTTCTGACAGGAAGGATCTGTACAGCTGGCAAATCAGGCAGCTTTGGAATCAGGCCAATAACCATGTCAGTTCTATTTGATTGGTCCTTGGACCTTGCTACTTTCAGTATCTGACCTTTTAATTTCACTGTTCATTTAGGCTGGTGACTTAAGCTTGCAAAAACTTAAGGAACCTATGCTATGGAAAGAATGTTCTTAATTGAAGGAAGAAGCAGCAGTAATGATGAGACAGTTTCTTTTACTAAAAATTCGTGGATTTCTGGGAGACAGCATTCTGGTTTTCCCACTTAATAGCTGTGTGACCTCTGAATAGGTTGATTAACCTCCCTGATCCTTAGTTTTCTCACTTGTATATTGGAACTAAAAATACCTGGCTTTTCAGGTTATATGGGTTAAATGAGAATAATGTATATAAAGTAACCAGCACAGTGTCTGTCACTGGTAATGTTGAAGAAAAATAGTCATTATTATGATTGTTGCTGTTACTATCTTACCTCCTTGCAACACATTTAGATTGCTAACACATACTTCTTAGACTATATGTATCATCTACACTGATTCAGAGTTAGGAAGGAGAGAGAATCTATTTTTAGAGATCCCAAAAGACAACCTTTGATGAGGGCCTGTCTGTGTGGAAAATGATTATTGGAGATTAAAAAAAATACATTTGTTAGGCTTGTATTAGATCTTAGTTGAGGCTTGCGGGGTCTTCATTGCAGTCCGTGGGCTTCTCTTGTTGAGGCCCTTGGCCTTAGTAGTTGTTGGCTGCTCCAGCTCAGTTGCCCCGTGGCATGTGCGATCTTAGTTCCCCAACCAGGGATAAAACACTCTTCCCCTCCATTGGAAGGTGGATTCTTAAGCAGTGGACCACCAGGCAAGTCCCCAAGCATGTTTAAAAGTAAACTTTTTACCTTGAAAAAAAAAAAGTAAAACTTTCAAAAAAGGAATATTAAAATGAATCCCTTTATGACCCACTCAGTTTCATTTGGGCTTCCCTGGTGGCTCAGCAGTAAGCAGTGCAGGAGACGCAGGAGACATGGGGAAGATCCCTGGGTGGGAAGATCCCCTGGAGGAGGGCATGGCAACCCACTCCAGTGTTCTTGCCTGGAGAATCCCATGGACAGAGGAGCCTGGTGGGCTACAGTCCATAGGATTGCAGAGTCAGACACGACTGAAGCAACTGAGCACTCGCTCACACAGCCTCATACATCGATGAAATTTTGCCATATTTGCTTTACCTTTTTGTATGTAATATAAATTTTGTTTTCTTTTCTTTTTTTTTGCTAAGGGTAAGTTGCAGTGATCAGAGATCATAACCCTTTGTCCCTAGATACTTCAGCATTAAAAAAAAGGACAGTCTTTTGCGTAACAGTGTAATTATCAACTTCAGGAGGTTTATTTTAACATTGATACATACTATTATCTGATACAACCCATATTTTAATTTTACTGATTGTCCTAATAACTATCTTTTATAATGATATCTCCCCCAGTCTAGAATTATGCATTACATTTATTTGTCATTTCTTTGGTCTTTTAACCTGGAACAGTCCTTCAGCCTTTCATTGTTTTTCATGATTGACTTTTTTTTGAAGAATACAGGCTTGTTTGTAGAACGTCTTTTAGTTGAGGTTTGTCTAATTGTTCCTCATAAATACATATAGGTTATGTGTTTTTGGCAAATAATATGACCCCTGTGCCTCGTATCAGGAAGCATTATTGGTGATGTTAATTAGCTTTATTTAGGTAAGAGTTTTCTTTTTGTTTTTTTTTTTCACTTTAAAGGTAACTTGCTTTACTTTGTAATTAATAAGTCATTGATGGAGAGAGAGTTTGAAACTCTGTAAACTCCTGTTCCCAAACAAAATTTCCCCCAGTGGTTTTAGAATCTTAAGGAGCATTTTTATATCATAAATGTGGTTTCCTTACCTTGACTGAAGAAGTCTGCTTGAGAAAATAGCTTTTACTGTAAAAATTATAATACCTTGTACACAATACATACTCAATATTATTGACTACCTGATATTTGAGCTACCTGACAGCATTTGCTGATTATATTTCTCATAATGGATTTTATCTGCCTACTCTGAGAATTTAACAGATATTTGCAGCAAAATCTTATTGTTTGCAAATTAGAAACTGTCATTAATTGGACTGATTAGGCATTCTTAGCAGGCCACTCAGATCAGTGAGATGAGAATAGTATATCTGAATTCTCGGTATTTGAAAAGAATAATTAATAACAATCATGAAAAATCACTCATCATCATCACTGGAAAAACTTATTAAATATATAATTCTCTCCTTCCTTTTTATTTTAATTTGTGATGAAAGGACATTTGAGTTTGAATATGTGATGAAAGGAAGTTTCTGGGTGGTATTCATCTTTCACTTTAGACTCTTGACATTTTTTTCATATCAGGCTATGACTTAGCCATGACTCATGAGGTGTCTCCTTCAATCTCTAAGAATTAGGTCAGGTTTCTTGTAGATCTTGTCACATTGCTCTTTGGAATTTAGCCAGAGGAAAGAAAATAAGGCATGATTGCAATTGTTTAAATAAATATCTTATTCAGGAGGGCTTATTAGTGGCAGAGTAGAAAGTCCTCATTCTGTCTAGTATTTTGTTTTGTTTTGTTTACCACTTGTGTTCTGAGGATCTTTTTTCCATCTGTCATTATATCTTGGACAGAGGTGGCAGTTGATCATTGAAGTTCCTCTGTCTCGAATTCCTGGCTGATACCTAAAATTTTATCATTATCAAGAAATCAATTTATTTGTGAAAATTATGTCACCTAAACATAAAACATCAAATATTCAGAACTTTTCTGTAATAGTTAGTTGCTAAATGTTTTCTTCTAAATGAGACAACAATAAATAAATTTTCCTTGGGGGAAGAAGCCTGGGTGGGATTTTAGTAGTTGGGGATTGTGAACAAGTTTAAGGTGCTAAGACTCCAAAAAGGAAGGGGAAATGAGTATTGAAAAAGGAAAAGGAAGGACATTTAAAAGATACAAGTATGTTTTGTTGTTTAGTTTCTAAGTTGTGTCTGACTCTGAGACCCCCTGGGCTGTAACAGCTTGCCAAGGTCCTCTATCCGTGGGATTCCCAGTCAGGAATACTGGGGTGGGTTGCCATTTCCTTCTCTAGGCATCTTCCCAAACCAAGGATCAAACCTGAGTCTCCTGCATTAGCAGGCAGATTATTTACTGCTGAGCTACCAGAGAAGCTCACAAGTATACTTTACAATTTCATTACCTCTAACTCTGGACAAGTAGTCTTTGAAATATAGAGCATTTAGAGTTAAGAAATCCAGACTTTGTTAACCAGTAATTGCTGATGGCCATCTTTTTTTCTTTTTTAAAAAAGACTCTTTTCTCCATCTGTACCAAAGACATACCTTTCACATTTCCTTGCACCTGTCAGACCTCTAGGTCTCCTAGGGATGTGATGTAAGAGTAGTGAAAGTCGGTATAACTAACTTTCTCAGCCAAGTTCTTCCAGTGTTTTGCATGCAGTCAGGGTATGAAATAAATAGTATTGTTTGTGCAGTAATTTCCAAGGTCCAGGTGATTAATCGTGGCCATTGTTCCACAGAGAGGCGTTTCAGTGTTTGTACTAGAGCCTGGTTTTTGTGACGCTTTGCTCTTTTTTATCAGATGCATTTGGTTCATCTTTGTGAAGTGTGTACTTTGCCCTGTCATTGAGAAATTTTTCTCTCCAGTGAGAAAAAAATTCTTTTCACTTTCTATGACCAGCTAAAAGAAGATGGATGCACAGAATTCAGCCAAAGTCAACACAAGGAAGAGGAGGAAAGAGACACCTGGACCCAATGGGACAACAGAAGAAGATGGAATTCCTTCAAAAATGCCACGCTGTGCAATTGTAAGTAAGGAAGAGATTTCTTTGTTGAACTCTTAACTTTGCAGGGGGAAGGTAGAAAGTGATATAACACTGATGATATCAATATTACTTCTTATCAAGTCTTCTTAAATAATGGAAAGGAGTAGTAAGTATGAATAGTGACTTTCCAACAGTTGTTGGAAATCTTACGCAGATTATAATTCAGAGTTCAGTTGTAAGAACTTTACACTGGAACTGAAAAAAGAATGTTAGGAAAACTTGGAGTTTGTATGTATATTAGGCAAAAAATGATAAAATTCAAACTAATGAAATAGAGAAATTGTAGCTCCAGGCAGTGATGTGATCTTGGTATCATCTCTTGTTTAGTTTTCTGTGTCTTACTGTCTATTCTATCACTGCTCTACTCCATTACTAATTATATCTTAGATGAGAACCTTTTTCTACTACTGCCTACTTTATGTTCCTTTATCTCTGAAGTGTTATCTTTGTATTTCCTAACCACTTACAAACATTTGATGAAAGACTGCTTTCCAAACTCTTCTCTTCATCCTGTCTCAGGTTGGTACCCTTCCTGAAGCTTCCCCTGGAAAGCCTATCAAAGAATATTTATAATAATTGGAGTTATTATTGGTACATCATGTTATTATAAAATCCATGTTTTAAAATCCCAGTAACAGAATTACATGTTTCTGTATTTTTATACGTATATTAACCACTAGCTATTGATCAAACTGCAGTTTCCCCTGGTTACTTTTGGAGCTTTATAACCCTGAAGGAAAAACATTTCTATTTTGACATAAGTAACAGTTGTTCCAAGCCAATATACTATCTTGAGCAGTAAAAGCAACTGGACTTCACAAATGGGAGGTTTCTGCTCCAGGACTGATGTTAACGATGATGCTAAGGGCAAGTGTGTTCATTTCCTGTTTCTCTGTAACAAATACCACAAATTTAATGAACGGTCTAAAACAGTACAGATATATTATCTTATAGTTTTGGGGATTAGAAGTCTGAAATGGGTCTCAGAAAGCCAAAGTCAAGTGTTGGTAGGGCTGGAGGTTCTAGGGGAGAACTGTTTTCTTATATTTTCCAGCTTCTAGAGGTTGCCCATATTGCTTTGCTTGGGGGACCACCTAGCAGTCACTACACTCTGACCACTGCTTCTGTCATCACATCTCCTTCTGAATCTCCTGCTTCTTTCTTTCACTTGTAAAGACTTGTGATTACATTGGATAGACGTACTTAGCTATTCCAGGACAATCTGTCTCAAAATCCTTTAATCACATTTGCAAAGCCCATGTTGCCATGGAAGATAGCATAGTCACAGGTTCGAGAACATAAGATGTACACATCCTTAGGAGAAGGTTATTCTTTATACCAAAGCAGGTAAACTCAGAAAATGACTCAGCAGTCAACAAAACAGGGGATTGTTAATTTCTGAATGTTTCTTAGAGAATTCAGGTTAAGGAGATGGTGGTAGGCACAAATTTAGCATTTTCACTTGTAGTAGGGACAAGCTATAACCAAGAAGGTAATACTCTGAGCTGATCACCGTAGCCAGGAATAGACCTAAGAAGATGAATCTTAGTGGAATGGGCTCTGAGAAGAGTTAAATCTCGTGGTTTTTAGAATCTGAGGAATCAGTGTTTTTAGTTACTCTGCTTCATATATTCATGTCACAAATCAGTAATGGCTTGCTACCTATTTCACGTTCCTCTCTGGTATACACTGGCTATTTATCAAGGGCTAATGAGCAAAGATTCACTCACCCAACAGGCTGGACTGACTTTAATGAGGAGTATCTGCTAAACTCTGCTGTACACATGTGCTTTCTGTCTCTGAATCTCTTTCAACTCTGTAGAAAAAACAAGATTTTTTTCCTTTTCACTGAGATCATAAATCTACCCATTTAAACTGTACAACTCAATGGTTTTTAATATATTCATAGAGTTGTGCTACCATCACCACAACCAATTTTAGAATATTCTTATCCCTAAAATAAGCCCCATACCCATTAACAGTCACTTCCCATTTCCTCCCAAGCTCTCAGCTCTAGAAACCACTAATCTACATTATTCCTATAGATCTGCCTATTCTGGACATTGCAGGCAAATGGCAATACACAATAACTGGTCTTTTGTGGCTGGCTTCTTTTACTGAATGTGTTTTCATGATTCATTAATGTGGCATATTCAGTACTTAATTTGTTTTTATTGACAAGTAACATTCCATTGTATATCACACACCACATTTTTTTTATCCTCTCAGTTGATATTTGGGTTGAACAAACAAGATTTTATGACATACTTACATTGTGCCTGCATGGCAGTGGTTACTGGGAGTGTTAAATAAGACCTTCCCTTTGAGAGATGTGAACATAATATAGAGCTCTGTAACTCAGATCTCAACTAGCTTTAAAAAAAAATGCTTTCCTTGAGAGCAGGGCAAGGAATAGGATGTGTCACCAAGTATTTGGTAGCTGGGTTTGTAAGTCATGATAGAATGGATATAAAGGAGAGAAAAGAATTAAGGAGGAAAAATTAAAGGATAACTTTATGGCTAGTTTGTTTTTAAGTGTAAAGAATTTGTGCTTCCTGGGTGGCTCAGTGATAAAGAATCCGCCTGCCAAGCAGGAGACGTGGGTGTGATCCCTGGGTCAGAAGATTCCCTGGAGAAGGAAATGGCAGCCCGCTCCGATATTCTTGCCTGGGAAATCCATGGACAAAGGAGCCTGGTGGGCTACAGTCTGTGGGATTGCAAAAGAGTTGGACATGACTTAGCCACTAAACAACAACAACAGTCAGGAGAAAGTTTTTATGAAAGCAATATTGCATTTAGAAGTTCTTTCATAATTTGGAGGATAATGATGATCATTGTAAGTTTTAATTTTTAGTTATAATAATATTAGTTATAGTATTATACTATAGTAGTATATACTGTTGGGCTTCCCAGGTGGCACTAGTGGCAAAGAATCCACTTGACAGTGCAGGAGACATGAGATGTGTGTTTGATCCCTGAGTTGGGAAGATACCTTGGAGGAGAAAATGGGAACCACCTCCAGTGTTCTTGCCTGGAGAATCCCTTAGACAGAGGAGCCTGGTGGGCTATGGTCCATAGGGTTGAAAAGGGTCGGACGCAACTGAAGTGACTCAGCATGCATGCATGCAGTATATACTATTAGTTATGGACTTCCCAGGTGGGGTTAGTGGTTAAGAACCCATCTCCCAGTGCAGAAGACGTAAGAGACACGGGTTTGATTCCTTGGTCAGGAAGATCCCCTGGAAGAGGGCAACTCAGTCCAGTATTCTTGCCTGGAGAATCCCATGGACAGAGGAGGCTGGTGGGCTACAGTCCATAGGGTCACAAAGAGTTGGACACAACTGAAGAGACTTAGCACGCACTGTTAGTTATAGTTTGCATAAACTTAGAAATTTTATATAACATTTAGAAGCTAATGTCTTAGATTAATACAAATTAGTTAATTTTGTTGTCATAAAGAAACCTGTGTTCCATAACATGGAAGAGAGAATGAGCTAATGTTGTAGATTTGTTGAGTGACTACTTGTATGTGAAACACTCTACTAGTTACTTTGCATATGCTATTTTATTTAATCGTCATAACAAACTTATGGAACAGGTTTTACTATCTTCCATTTTATAGAAGATGAAAGCTTTAGAAGCTTGCCATGATTTCACTGCTGTTAAGTAATAGGGCTGGAATTTAGATCTAACGATTTTCAGGTCCTAAAGGCTTGCCCTTTCATTTGTACTTTGCTACCAGAGAATCAGAAGACTTGAAAGCTATAATATTCCATAGGATTCATTTAAGGTTAAAATAAAGGAGATTTGTTTTAGGAGAACATAGGTAGAAAGAAATACTTGATCCTACTTTTATAAACTTTAGCTTGTAGTGACACTTTTCTCTGAGAAGAGAACAATAGGGTGTTTTTGTTTTGTTTTGTTTTTTAATTACTACTCATTCTAACTGGAGGCAGCTCTAGACAGTTAAAGGTTTTGCTGATCTGCCATAGCTGAAGAACCTTAGGTTTCATTCTCTATACTTAGGAGAAATCGATTCAGCACAAACTCTAGCCAGAAGGGACAGCTGCATTTGCCTTCTACAAGGAAGATTGAAGAAACAGAGTTATGAAAGATAGAATACTTAATGTATCTTTTAAAATTAAGGTAAAATTCACATAGCATAAAGTTCACAATTTTGTGCTGTGCTTAGTCTCTCAGTTGTGTCCAACTCTTTTGCCATCCTTTGGATTGTAGCCCACCAGGCTCCTCTGTCCATGGGATTTTTCAGGCAAGAATACTGGAGTGGGTTGCTATTTTCTCCTTTGGGGATCTTCCCAATCCAGGGATCAAACCCATGTCTCCTGATTGTAGGCAGATTCTTTACCCTCTAAGATATCAGGGAAGCCCAAAGTTCACCGTTTAAATCATTTTAAAGTGTACAATTCAGTGGTTTTTAACACTAAAAATTCACAGTGGTTTTTAACACTAAATCGCCACTGTCTAATTCCAGAATATTTTTATTACCACGGAAAGAAATCCCGTACCCATTAGCAATCATTCCCTCATTCTCCCCTCCCTCTATACCCTGGCAACTGCTAATCTACTTTCTCTAGGGATTTGCCTATTATAGACCTTTGGTATAATCACACAATATGTGGCCTTATTTATGTCTGGCTTCTTTTATTTAGTACAGTGTTTTCAAGGTCTATCCAGGTGATAGTGCTTATCAGTACTTCATTCGTTTTTAAAAGTGAATCCATATAGACATATTACTCTGTTTATCCATTCATCAGTTGTTGGACCTTTGAATTATTTCAGAAAACACAGTAAGGCTGTCTTTCATCTACATGTACTAATGTTAATAAGCATAATTTTTTCTATTTTATATATAAGCATCTATTTATATAAACAACTTCATTGTGATAATTCTTATACCATTATAATTCACACACACATTTTGAGTGTGCAATTCAAAGTTTTTTAAAATGTTGACAGAGCTGTATAGCCATCATCATAATACATTTTAGTACATTTTCATTACTCCAGAGAGAAACCCTGTACCCAATAGCAGTCACTCTCCATTTCTCCCCAACCCTTCCAGCCCATTGTAACCAGTAATCTATTTTCTTTCTATGAATTTTCCAATTCTGCACGTTGCAGATAAATGGAATCATATAATAAGTGGTCTTTTGTGGCTGGTTCTTTCACTTAGCATAATTTTTTCAAAGTTCATCCATGTTGTAGCAGGTATCAGTATTGCATTCCTTTTTATGTCTGAATGGCATTTGTTTTTTGAGTTATACTTACATACAATAGAATGCATAAACCTTAGGTGTACAGCTCAATGTTTATATGTGTACATATCCATGTAATAACTAGTACATCCAGAAGACCCCCTCACACCCCTGCTAGTCAATATCCGCTTTTCCTAGATTTTTTTTTTGTTCTGTGGTTTCTATTCACCATAGATTAGTTTTGCCTGTTTTTGACCTTTATATAGGTGGAATCATAGAATATGTCTTATTCTGTCACTAGTGTATACTTTTAGAAACACAAATTACTGTCAGGTGGATAAATTGTTTTTTTCAATTTAATCTGTAAGTAAATCTCTAATTCAGAAAATCACACATTTTGGATCCTTGGTCTGTTCTTTTTTTTTTTTTCTTATGATCTTGTCTTCTTACTCTTTTTTAAAAATTTATTTTTGGCTGTGCTGGGTCTTTGTTGCTGTGTGTGGGCCTTTTTGTGTTGAGTGGGGGCTCACTCTCTAGTTGTGGTGCTTGGGCTTTTCATTGTTGTGGAGCACAGTCTTGAGGTGCGTGGGCTTCCGTAATTGTGACCCATGGGCTTAGTTGCCCCACAGCATGTGGAATCTTCTAGGACCAGGGACTGAACTGGTGTCCCCTGCATTGCAAGGCTGATTCTTAACCATTGGATCACCAGAGAAGCCCTCCCTGGTCTTTTCTTAACCTCTTTTTAAAAACATCTATGTTATGCAAATAGCATTTCGTTCTTTTTTGTGTTTGAGTAAGAAAGCTGAGCTCTGAAGAATTGATGCTTTTGATCTGTGGTGTTGGAGAAGACTCCTGGGAGTCCCTTGGACTGCAAGGAGATCCAACCAGTCCATTCTAAAGGAGATCAGCCTGGGTGTTCTTTGGAAGGAATGATGCTAAAGCTGAAACTCCAGTACTTTGTGAAGAGTTGACTCGTTGGAAAAGACTCTGATGCTGGGAGGGATTGAGGACAGGAGGAGAAGGGGACGACAGAGGATGAGATGGCTGGATGGCATCACCGACTCAATGGACGTGAATCTGAGTGAACTCCTGGAGTTGGTGATGGACAGGGAGGCCTGGCTTGCTGAGATTCATGGGGTCTCGAAGAGTCGGACATTACTGAGTATCTGAACTGAACTGAACTCAAAAAAAAGATAACACACACAAATTTCCTAAAAATGACTGTTTTTCTTATAGCTTTAGCATATTTTAAACTAAGCTTATATAAGTGATCTTTAAAAGAAATATACTTTCATTTTAAAACCTTATTTAAAAAATATATCCTTATCTGAAATTAAAAGTGTCTTCCCAGTTTCTGAATTTAGTCCAGTCATGATGTTGTCTGCGTAGAATTTAAAATTCTTAGTGAACATCACTATAACCCAACAGAAATTTTAAAAATTGTAAGGAAATATTATGAACAACTCCATGCCAACAAATGTGACAATTCAGGTGAAACAGACTTATTTCTAGAAAGAGCCAAATTGCCAAAACTGACCCAAGAAAAAAATAAAATGTGAATAGACCTGTCCCAATTAAAAATATTACATTGTGTTTAAGAAAATCTTCCCACAAAAACAAAGCTGGACACAGATGACTTCACTGGTGAATTCTATCAAACATTTGAGGAAGAAGTAATACCAACCCTATACACTTTCAGAAAATAGAGGAAATAACATTTCCTAATCCATTTTATGAGACCAGATATCAAAGCCAGGCAAAAACAGAATAAGAAAAGAAAATTACAGTTCAAAATCCCTCATAAACTTAGATGCAAAGATTCCTAATATTAACAAATTGAATCACAGAACATGTGAAAAGATTTATACAGTGTGATCAAGAAGAATCTCACTCAAGAATGAAAGGTTGGCTTAGCATTCTAAAATCAGTGCATCTAATATACCATAATTAATTTTAAAAACCAAAATATGATTGTCCCAATATTGTATAAAAGGCATGTGACAAAATCCAACATTTGTTCATTAAAAAACTTTCAACAAGGAATTAATTCACTGGTGGCCCAGTGATTAGGACTCAGTACTTTCATTGCTGTGTCCCTAGTTCTATCCCTTGTTAGCAGACTAAAATCCTGCAAACTGCTTGACATGGTCAAAAAAACAAAACCCAAAACACCTCTCAACAAACTACAAAAGGAAGAGAGATTGCTCAATCTGATTAAGGACATCTGAGAAAAACCTACAGCTAACTTAATACTTGATGTTGAAAGATTGCATGCTTCTCCCCTAAGACTTGGAGTAAGGCAAGAATATTTGTCCTTGCAATCTCTATTCACCATTGTACTAGAGATTTCAACTATTGCAATAAGGGATAATGAAAGGAAATTAAAGACATTCAGGTTGGAAAGGAATAAGTAAAACTGTCTTTATTCACATACAACATGGTCTCATATGTAGACAGTCCTAAGGAATCTATTAAACAAACTGCTCAAAGTGGTAATTGAGTTTAACAAAGCCACAGGAGATGAGAATCAACTGAAATTACTCATACCGATACACATACACACTTACAAATCAATTGCATTTCTCTATACTGGCAAGGAACAACCCCAAAATAAAATTAAGAAAACAATTACAAAAGCATCAAATAGAATAAAATACTTAGAAATAAATGTAACAAAAACTCCTAAGTAAGACTTTCCTCCAAAGAGGAAAAGAGCATACCTGTATTCATATTTCAGCTTTGTCTCTGAGTAATTACATGCAATTCATATAACTGAACCTCATTTTCCTCATCTTTAAATTGAGGGTATTAACTGTCATACTACTTGCCTCACAGGGCTGTAAATGAGAATTAGAACATATTTACAGTGTAAAGCATTACATAGTGATGATTCTACTTAAAGAATATGGCAGCTGTTTACCTTCCCAGTTCTGTACCACTTCAACTAAGTGGTAAGAAAATGCACTTGTGAACTTTGGCAATTTCATCACATAGTTCAGGCTTGGCTCTTCTACCATCTGGTAGAGGAGCTGTCATTCTGGACCCAGTTGGTTGGGACTATGTGTAGCTTCCCAGCCACCGTCCACCATGGTGGCCAGAATCACCATCAAGACATTTACCTTTTGTGCCATGATTTGCCCATCTGGTAAAAGGTTGTACTTTCACTTGTCATTTTGGAATGCTTATATCTTTTTCCTTTTTAAAGTTATGAAGATTTAGGAAAAATTTTAATCATAGCATGTTTAATAACTGATTGTTCTGTCAAGCTACCATTTCTTTTGAGGATTTTATTGAATTTATCTTTTCCTTCATTTTCCTCTTCTTAAGGGTTTACGGCAGCCAGCGCCTTTTTCTGATGAAATTGAAGTAGACTTTAGTAAGCCCTATGTCAGGGTAACTATGGAAGAAGCCAGCAGAGGAACTCCTTGTAAGTAAATGATGAATTATGTTTTTGTTTGACTATTGTTTTTAACATTCAGTTGTATTTATGAAATATACACCTATTTTACATTCTTCCCTCAGTTTACCTGGAAAAGCTAGTTGAGAGAGGTGTTCCTCCCATCTCTCTTGCTATTCTATTTGAGAGGATAATGTACCCCATAAAATTTCATTTGTTTCTTCTTCAGTTCAGTTCAGTTCAGTTGCTCAGTCATGTCTGACTCTTTGTGACCCCATGAATCTCAGCACACCAGGCCTCCCTATCCATCACCAACTCCCAGAGTTCACTCAGACTCACGTCCATCGAGTTGGTGATGCCATCCAGCCGTCTCACCTCTGTCGTCCCCTTCTCCTCCTGCCCACAATCCCTCCCAGCATCAGAATCTTTTCCAATGAGTCAGCTTTTCACATGAGGTGGCCAAAGTACTGGAGTTTCAGCTTTAGCATCATTCCTTCCAAAGAAATCCCAGGTCTGATCTCCTTCAGAATGGACTGGTTGGATCTCCTTGCAGTCCAAGGAACTCTCAAAAGTCTTCTCCAACACCACAGTTCAAAAGCATCAATTCTTCAGCGCTCAGCTTTCTTCACAGTCCAACTCTCACATCCATACATCACCACTGGAAAAACCATAGCCTTGACTAGACGGACCTTTGTTGGCAAAGTAATGTCTCTGCTTTTGAATATGCTATCTAGGTTGGTCATAACTTTCCTTCCAAGGAATAAGCGTCTTTTAATTTCATGGCTGCAGTCACCATCTGCAGTGATTTTGGAGCCCCAAAACATAAAGTCTGACACTGTTTCCCCATCTATTTTTGTCATAGCTAGGAGAAATAGTGATACATATTTTGGGCTGGTATCATCATAGCTAGAGATACAGAGGAACAAAGAGGATAAAATATTAACTTGAGCTGGTTTATAATCCTGTCTGTTTTATCAGAGGCCCAGATAATGTCAGACTGTCACATTTTTAATAGTCTTCAGAATTTCTCCCAAGTTTTCCTTTCTATCAGTCTGTACACTAGCTATGATACTACTGATCGGTATAGAACAAAAATATCCCAAGTTGGGAGATGCTCTTCACTTAATTTTATCTTTATTGATATTGATAATTTTCCAAGTTTTTCAAAGAAGACTTTCCTTTATTATTTTCAAAGCCCATACTCTTTATCTGTATACTTAGTTTACATCATTAATTAGCAGTTTTTGGCCTCATAAATTATTAATATGTATCCTAGACACTTTCCCTGTTTTGGGCAGTTGGTTTTGGAGATCATCAAATCCTAGTTTTCATTGCAGCACTGTTTACAATAGTAGGACTTGGAAGCAATTTAAATGTCCATCAGTAGAGGAATGGATAAAGAAGATGTGGTACATCAATACAGTGGAGTATTACTCAGTCATAAAAAGGAATGAAATAGTACCATTTGCAGAGACATGGATATAGACCTAGAGATTGTCATACAGTGTGAAGTAAATCAGAAAGAGAAAAACAAACATCGTATAGTATTACTTATATGTGGAACCGGGAAAAATGTTACAGATAAACTTTTTTGCAAAGCAGAAATAGAGACAGAGATGTAGAGAACAAACTTTATGAATACCTGGTGGGGAGAAGAGAGTGGAATGAATTAGGAGATTGGGATTGATTTATATACACTGATATGTATAAAATAGATAATTCATGAGAACCTGTTGTATAGCACAGAAAACCCTACTCAGTGCTCTCTGGTGACCTAAATGGGAAGGAAATCTTAAAAAAAAAGAGGGGATATGTGTATAACTGATTCACTTTGCTATATAGCAGAAACTAACAACATTGTAAAGCAACTGTTCTTCAATAAAAATTAAAAAGAATAAAACAGAAACTGCATGAGCATTTGCTATGAATACAAAGTCGTGTTGGCATCTGTTCTTCTCTTTAAGTTCTCCAATTCTCCTTTTTTCCCCAATCCTTTTTCATTTCTTTCTTGATTACTATGGTTTTTGTTCTGTAAATATTGGGCTGGACTCAACCTAGGCAAGCTCTCAGGAATAAAAGGTAGTTATAGCCACAAATCTATATACATTTTCAGTATAGAGAAGATATTTATAGTTACTTCTTAGTTGTGTTAGTATGTTTACTCTCTGTTGTAACTTAGAAGGAGTGAAATGAATGCTGGACAGTATCAGGCTAGGATCATAATACCCTTTGGCTTTATCTTATCCATATAAACTATGGTTTTGAGGTCCTCAAAATTCCAGAGAATGTGGTCCTTTTGGAAGAATGTTTAGATATAGCTTATGTTTATTGCAACCCTTCTGATTTGTGACTTGATTTCTTTTGGGTTTGGCTCCTCTTACTTCAGTAATAACTAGGCTAATGAGGCAGAGTAAAATGACACCAAGAAAAGACAGGCTGTATGTGACAGAGTATTGGTAGCAGATTAGACTTAAGAATCTTGCTGGACAGTTCATGGATCACATTCAGATGTGATAGGAGAGCCTGTTGAAGGCAAGGACTTTTCATATGCTAATGATACACATTGAGAAGGCAGTACCTCACCAGATCTGATCATATTAGTTATATTACCCACCTTGTTGCTAATCTAGCCACATACATTTGTGGAAGACAAAAATGTATGTATATATATGTATACTGTTTCCAAGTTTTGACACTTGTAATTAACAAATGCTAAATAGTAAATCTAATTTCTAAAAATTTTATAATAGTAGAATTTTACAGGTAAGTCATTTTTTAGATTATATACTTTATAGTCTCTTCATTATATACATGAATAAAGGTCCATAGAAATTAAGAAGTGAAGTTTCCCCTACAGTAAAATAAATAATTAGTGATAGAATTGGAGCTAAAACCTAAGTTTTTCCATCTTTGTGTTGTTTTCACCCTGGAGTGTTATTCTTTGTAGACATCAGTTATAAATAATAGAAGACCATCAGCAAACTGATTATATCTTGGGTGGGACAAATAGTCCCAAATTGGCTTATAAAGTTTGCCAATTTGACCTCTGGTTTTTCCTTTATCTTATTCTCTCTGTTCAGTATTATGTTAAATAACCGAGTAATTGATTGTCTTCATGCAGGTACCAGATAAGGAATAAACCAATAAAGAATCTACACATGGCATCATTAGTGAATTTTAAACCAATAACTGGTTCAAGAGTCATCCCTCCCCTGCCCCCAGCTTTTCATTTAGGGAGGTTAAGGGAGAGTACAAGAGGGAAGTTTGTGTAATCTTGGAATAAATGCACTACTTAGAAATAAAAGGAGTATCGCTTGAGAGATGAGAAGATTGTCTCTTTTCAGTTCAGTTCTGTTGCTCAGTCATGTCTGACTCTTTGAGACCCCACGGACTGCAGCACACCAGGTTTCTCCGTCCATCACCAACTCCTTAAGCTAGCTCAGACCTCATATCCATCGAGTCAGTGATGCCATCCAACCATCTCATCCTCTGCCATACTCTTCTCCTGCCTTCAATCTTTCCCAGCATCAGGGTCTTTTCTAATGAGTCAGTTCTTCCCATCGGGTGGCCAAAGTATTGGAGCTTCAGCTTCAGCATCAGTCCTTCCAATGATTATTCAGGACTGATTTCCTTTAGGATTGACTGGTTGGATCTCCTTGCAGTCCAAGGGACTCTCAAGAGTCTTCTCCAACACCACAGTTCAAAAGCATCAATTCTTCGGTGCTCAACTTTCTTTATGGTCCAATTCTCACATCCATACGTGACTACTGGAAAAACCATAGCTTTGACTAGATGGACCTTGGTTGGCAAAGTAATGTCTCTACTTTTTAATATGCTGTCTAGGTTGGTCATAGCTTTTCTTCCAAGGAGCAAGTATCTTTTAATTTCATGGCTGCAGTCACCATCTGCAGTGATTTTGGAGCTGAAGAAAATGAAGTCTCTCACTGTTTCCATTGTTTTTCATCTATTTGCCATGAAGTGATGGGACAGGATGCCATGATCTTCGTTTTCTGAATGTTGAGCTTTAAGCCAGCTTTTTCACTCTCCTCTTTCACTTTCATCAAGAGGCTCTTTAGTTCCTCTTTCCTTTCTGCCATAAGGGAGATGTCTTCTGCATATCTGAGATTATTCATATTTCTCCCAGCAATCTTGATTCCAGCTTGTGCTTCATCCAGCTCGGCGTTTCCCATGATGTAGTCTGCGTATAAGTTAAATAAGCAGGGTGACAATATACAGCCTTGCCATACTCCTTTCCTAATTTGGAACCAGTCCATTCCATGTCCAGTGCTAACTTGCTTCTTGACCTGCATACAGATTTCTCAGGAGGCAGGTCACGTGGTCTGGTATTCCCACTCTTTCAGAATTTCCCACAGTTTGTTGTGATCCATACAGTCAAAGGCTTTGGCATCATCAATAAAGCAGAAGTAGATGTTTTTCTGGAGTTTTCTTGTTTTTTCGATGATGCAACGGATATTGGCAATTTGATCTCTGGTTCCTCTGCCTTTTCTAAATCCGACTTGAACATCTGGAAGTTCATGTACTGCTGAAGCCTGGCTTGGAGAATTTTGAGCATTACTTTGCTAGTGTGTGAGATGAGTGCAATTGTGTGGTTGTTTGAACATTCTTTGGCATTGCCTTTCTTTGAGATTGGAATGAAAATTGACCTTTCCAGTCCTACAGCCACTGCTAGTTTTCCAAATTTGCTGACATATTGAGTACAGCACTTTCACAGCATCATCTTTTAGGATTTGAAATAGCTCAGCTGGCATTCCATCACCTCCACTAGCTTTGTTCATAGTGATGCTTCCTAAGGCCCACTTGACTTTGCATTCCAGGATGTCTGGCTGTAGGTGAGTGATCACACCATTGTGTGGTTATCTAGGTCATTAAAATATTTTTCTGTATAGTGCCTCTGTGTATTCCTGCCACCTCTTCTTAATATTGTCTGCTTCTGTTAGGTCCATATTATTTCTGTCCTTTATTGTGCCCATCTTTGCACGAAATGTTCCTTTGATATCTCTAATTTTCTTGAGATCTCTAGTTTTTTCGATGATGCATTCCTCTATTCCATTCGTTTTCCTCTTTTTCTTTGCATTGATCACTTAGGAAGGCTTTCTTATCTCTCTTTACTATTCTCTGGAACTCTGCATTCAGA
The DNA here is from genome assembly GCA_006410935.1 of Redunca redunca. Lineage (NCBI taxonomy): Eukaryota > Metazoa > Chordata > Mammalia > Artiodactyla > Bovidae > Redunca > Redunca redunca. Next base: position 121,588 of record SJYQ01003524.1, read on the forward strand.
TGGGTATCTCTTTCCTTTTCTCCTCTACGTTTTGCTTCTCTTCTTTTCTCAGCTATTTGTAAGGCCTCCTCAGACAACCATTTTGCGTTTTTGCGTTTCTTTTTCTTGGGGATGGTTTTGACCACCTCCTCCTGTACAGTGTCACAAACCTTCATCCACAGTTCTTCCACAGACAGGCACTCTGTCCATTAGATCTAATCCCTTGAATCTATTTGTCACTTGCACTGTATAATCGTAAAGGATTTGATTTAGGTCTACCTGCATGGTCTAGGGTTTTTCCTACTTTCTTCAGTTTAAGTCTGAATTTTCAGTAAGAAGTCACATTCAGCTCCTGATCTTGTTTTTGCTGATGGTATAGAACTTTTCCATCTTCGACTACAAAGAATATAATCATTCTGATTGCGGTATTGACCATTTAGTGATGTCCATATGTAGAGTCATCGCTTTTGTTGTTGGAAGAGGGTGTTTACTATGACCAGTGCGTTCTCTTGGCAAAATTCTGTTAGCCTTTGTCCTGCTTCATTTTGTATTCGAAGGCCAAATTTGCCTGTTACTCTACGTATCTCTTGACTTCCTATTCTTTTCTGTTTTAGAAGACGAAAGGACTTTTTTCTGTTTTAGAAAAGAAGAAAAAGGCAAGAGTCTGAAGGGCAATGGAAATCTGTTAAAGATGGAATGTTTCAATGGTAGCTATTTGAGAGAACATATCAAAAGAAATAATAAATTGAAACCCAGGTCTTTTCTGTTTAAAGGAGAACATCTAGTTACTTAGTCTAGAAGTAATGCAAAGACTATAATTTATAATCCAAGTCAAGACCATTTTTGAAAGTGAAAGCAGTTGCTTTTGATAATGTGCTGGAACAGCAGATGTAGGTCAAAGGGTATAGTCCTGGCCCATAGCCACTTGATAAAAGAAAGCAGAACGCATTCTTTCTCCCTAGATTTTTAGTTCAACAGTGGCCCCTTCTGGTCAGTTGATTAATACACCAGCCTGGATTTTCCAAAGACTTGGGGTTAAGACATAGAGAATTGAGAGGTTGGGGTGCTGGGGAAATGCTGAAAAGAGCAAGAGGCACATCTGGGGCTGATCCAAGAAAGTTTAGAGTGATTTGGTGCAATATGGATGTTTAACTGCTGGCAAATAGGCACTCAATTAACAGCATCCTGACCTACTGCCACTATCCAGGAAATGTGTTTACTGAGCTAAACCTCCCTCATCTCACTTTGCCCTTGTTATGTATATACTAATGGCAAAGAAACACCAGTACAATATTCTCAAGTTTTATATTCTATCTGTTGTCTTTTAGGATCAAATAAAGTAAGATCATAACTACTCTGGACTTGTTTAGGAAAGATAGAAGTGTGTTAGTTGCTTCATGGTCATGATTTCTAGGTTGTTGAAGAGAGATTATACTACTAAGATTGGGCGGGGGTTGCTTTGTTTTGTAGGTGTGGAAACTGATACTTAAAGAGATTGAGTAGGAATGTAGCTTGTTGGCAAGCTTAAGCTTTAACTTCTTCTGACTCCTAAATCCATCATATTATTTCTCCATTTTTTGTTGTATTGCTGTATTTATTTTATTTAAAAACTTTACTTCCTATAAAATCAATGCGTTCCCATGACCTAACATTGAAAAAGGACACAGTGAAATGTCTTCCTCTCACTACTATCTCAGATCCACCTAGTATCCCTTTTGCAGGCAACCAGTATTGCCAATTTCCTATGGATATCTAAGCAAATAATATAAGCAAAGTCTTCACACAGTTTTAGTGAGTGGATCATGTCATAATCAGTATAACAATGAAGTTTAGGTTGTTTCCAAATTTTTGCTATTACAAACAGTGCTGCAATGAATAATCCAATCTGCATACATATTTACAAACATATCCATGAGATAAATTCCTAGAATTGGAATAGCTGGGCTAAAGGGTATAAACATTTGTCCTTTGTCTTTTGACAGATATTACCTAATTTCCTTCCTTAAAAGTTATACCAGTTTACATTTCTATCAGCAGTGTATGATTTCTCAGTTTAAAAACTATTAATTTATGGATAAAGCTATCTATAAAGAAAAGTCCATAAGCCTCCTGAGAACCAGTTTCCTCTCTCTTGATTCATTGTCCTCAAGGCAGAAAGGAGATGTATCTTGTCCCTACCTTCAATGTGGTGTATTTGATAAGGCTCTGACCCTTCTTTCCAAAAATAATGCAGATGCTCCTACTGTTCCTTTTTGCTGCTACAGTGAAACAACTCTTCTTTTATTCATGTAGTGGAAATAGGACTCATTAGATTTATCATTTGAAGCATGATGAACCACTGTATCAGTTTCTTTCTCAATGTATTTACTTGACTTTAGAATTAGTCTTGTACCCCAGGATATCATTTCCTGCCTTTTATTTCACAGTCCACTACCACTAACAATAAGTTGACAGTCATTTATTATTTTCATTAATGGACAGGAGAAGAGGAAAAGCTCTAATGTAAAGTCCCAAAGTATTTATATATGATTTTCAAACATTTTCTGTATCACCCTATACTGAGAAGGTGTAACATATTCACTATCAAGGAGAAATGCTTGAAGAAATTCCATCCGTTACCACAGAGCAGATAGTGAGGGTGAGTCTGGGACTGAGAAGCAATAGATTGACAACTGGTGCTTGCCTTCCCTCTTTTTCAGTCTCACTCCTCTGGATCACTCTACTTTCAAAGCAAAGTATTTTATTTTCAAAGCAAAATGTTAGTCATTAGTAATCACAGCAGCTTGAAAATGAGAGAGCGGGCAGCCAGAGAATAGTTTAATTATAGTCTGTTTAAACGTAACTGAAGTTTAAATATAAACCAAAAATGATGATTTTAAAGTTTCAGATATAGCTCTTGTATAACTCTTCCCTTCACTTCTTAAATAATCAAGAAACCCAATTACCTGATCAATTTGGTAAACCCAGGCTGACGAAGAGAGTTAGTGACTATAATGCCAAGAGAGTCTGTGGAATTCTGTGATGTTACTCCTTACAATCCCAGGACACCCCAAATTAAGGTGAATAGCCAGAGAATACCTTAAAAGGGAGTTGTGCAAGAATTGAACAGTCACACAGTGCTATTTCCATTTGTTAAATATGAGGTATTGAGTCAGTTTGTTTGTCTGATAAATTCTTTCCTTTGGATTTAGGTGAACGGCCTGTGAGAGTTTATGCAGATGGAATATTTGACTTATTTCATTCTGGTCATGCCCGGGCTCTGATGCAAGCAAAGAACCTTTTCCCTAATACATACCTCATTGTGGGAGGTAAGAAAACACCTACTGACTTAGGTGCTGTCCAGAAAAAAATTATAGTAGCCTTTTTTCTCCTGTCTTTATAACCTGAGTACATTGACTTTTATTTTGGTTTTTAAATGAGGGATATAGTGTAGCCTCTTTAAAATGTGAAGCATATGAACATGAAGTATCTAAAATCTGAACTGTATAAACCTGGAGAGATGCTCTAAGCTCATTGACTTGAGATGTCCAGGATTTATCTTGCTGCTTTTGGCTGGTTTCTGCAGTCTGATCCCCTATTGCCTACTTTAAAATAGCATTTACTTTAGATTTCAGTTTATCATCCTAACATGACTCTGTATGTTTGTATGTGTACTGTGCATGCTCAGTTGTGTGACTTTGTGACCCCATGGACTCTAGCCCACCAGGCTCCTCTGTCCATGGTATTTTCCAGGCAAGAGTACTGGAATGGGTTGCCATGCCCTTCTCCAGGGAATCTTCCCAACCCAGGGATCGAACCCACATCTCTTGCATCTCCTGGCATTGGCAGATAGATTCTTTACCACTGTATCACCTGGGAGGCCCCTCAGTTTATCATTCTGAATCAGCTGAAGTACAAAAGTCTGCTTAAGCAAATGTTATGTGGTCCAGTCCTTGCTAATAGGGCTTCACTGGTGGCTCAGATAGTAAAGAAGCTGCCCGCAATGTGGGAGACCCAGCTTTGCTCCCTGGATCGGGGAGATCCCTTGGAGAAGGGAATGACAACTCATGCCAGTATTCTTGTTTAGAGAATCCCATGGACAGAGGAGCAGCCTGGTGGGCTACAGTCCATGGGGTCACAATGAGTCAGACATGACTGAGCAACTGATATTTTCCAGTCTAATAGGAAAACATTTTTTTAAACTGTTCATTGATGCAGAAATGTACAGTAGGTTCATTTCAAAGCCAAAGATCTTATTCTTCTGTTTTATCCTCTCCTTTCCAAAGTGTGAACATATTGAGTGTTGCTCCCGAAGGTGTATTTTGGATTAGGGAAAGCATTGTTATCCAGACTGAGCTACATTTAGAATACTGTTATCCAAGTGGGGTGATTGGTTACAATCCTAGGAAATGGTAGAGGTTGGTGACCAAGGTGTGGTTAAGCAGAGGGGACTTTGACTTATAACCTTATGATGTGGTGAACTCAGTTTGCAGTGATGAGCTAACACACAACTTCAAAGGCTTCACCGTGATGAATGAAAATGAGCGCTATGATGCAGTGCAGCACTGCCGCTATGTGGATGAGGTGGTGAGGAATGCCCCCTGGACCCTGACACCAGAGTTCCTGGCAGAACACCGGGTAAGAAACTGAGTACATGTTCCCATTCCCTGTTTTGTAATTCCCTCAATTTTGAAGGCTTCTGGTACTTGGGCTAGTTTTCCACTAGCTTTATTTTACTTCTACCTTCTCTGTAAATTTAATATAGAAGAGATGATGATGTTATTACTTCTAATAATAGTCATCCTTGACATTTTTATTAGATTTGATGGTTTAGAGGCGCTTTTACATCCATTATATTTCATTTGTTGCCCACAAAAGTCCTGTTGGGTAGTTGTTAGTTATTTCCACTTTACATATGAGAACAAAGCCAGAGAGGCCAAATAACCAGGTTACACTCTAGCAGGGCTAGAAATTTAACCTCTTCAGTTATGGAGTCTACACACCCCCATCCTTTCCCCCATAGATGTGTCCATCCTCATAGTGTACCAGCCTCTTTAGAGTATACCTAGCCCCAGCCATCCTCTCAGTTCAGTTCAATTGCTCAGTTGTGTCTGACTTTTCGCCACTCCATGGACTGCAACACGCCAGGCTTCCCTATCCATCACCAACTCCCGGAGTTTACTCAGACTCATGTCCATTGAGTCGGTGATGCCATCCAACCATCTCATCCTCTGTCATACCCTTCCCCTCCTGCCTTCAATCTTTCCCAGCATCAGGGTCTTTTCAAGTGAGTCAGTTCTTCCCATCGGGTAGCCAAAGTATTGGAGTTTCAGCTTCAGCATCAGTCTTTCCAATGATTACTCAGGACTGATTCCCTTTAGGATGGACTGGTTTGATCTCCTTTTAGTCCAAGGGACTTTGAAGAGTCTTCTCCAACACCACAGTTCAAAAGCATCAATTCTTCGGCGCTCAGCTTTCTTTATAATCCAACTCTTGCATCCATACACGACCACTGGAAAAACCATAGCCTTGACTAGATGGACCTTTGTTGGCAAAGTAATGTCTCTGCTCTTTAATATGCTGTCTAGGTTGGTCATAACTTTTTTTCCATGCTCTCAAGGAGCTCACATTCCAGGAAATAAGATATAGAAACATGGACTTATCTTGTATTGGCTTAAATTTAGTTTCAAGACTTTTAATTTCAGGCTAGAAATTATGTGGGGTCAGAAACCAGGGAGGTTTCTCACTTTGTCTCAGTGAGTTGGTATTATAAAAATCCTTATCTCCTTATTTTCCCACATTAAAAAAAAGATTTCCTACAAAAGATGGGTTTATAGCTGAGAAGAACATAGGTCAGGTTGGAGGCCCTTAAGCTTGAGGAACCAGCAAGCATGTTGTCAGTTCTCTACAGTGGTGTGTAGAATGTTGAAAGCAAATTGTCCAGTGAGACAGGAAAGAACAAAAGTAGCCAAAGTGCTTCAGAAGCAGTATTTTGGTAAGCCTGAACCTAAGGGATACTTGTTACAACTATTTAGGATTAGGACAGACCTTTTATAGTGCTGTAGCTTTTCTGCATCAACATTTAGCAGCCAGTGATACCAAAGGTGAAGAGCAAGATTATTCTCAGCAACATAGCCAGGCAGGCCCAGGCAGAAGAGGTTAGAGGGACTCCCAGATTCCCTTTTCTCTCCTTGTAAGTAGTATATCGTCAGTCACAAGTCTGGGTTGCTCACTGTTCTTATTTTCATTTTGCTTCCTTTGTGTCCCTGACAGATTGTTCATGGGTAATTGATATGTTAGCTGAGAGTTCCTGACATAGTCCTGATGAGTGTAACATTACAGTGGCTTCTGGGAGCTGGGTATGGTGGTATTAGCAATTTAATTAACAAAGGAGATACGGCCTATTCAGGAAGGAGTAAATAAATGAGGTTTAGAAATATTGTTGATCCCAGTGCAAGAGATATTGACAGTAGTAAAGTGATAAATCTGAGACCTAAAGGTCTTTTATGGGGCTCTTGGTTGCTATTTTTACATTCCCACTTACCTCACAGACTTAGAGAGAAACCAGTTAACAAAGAAGTGACTTCTTTCTCATATTTTTAGAGACCGTGTTTGACCAGTTCTTGTAGAGCCAGGAGGATAGGGAGGTTTCTTTTCTTCCTTTCTTGACTCCATCCACTAGCTAGCATACCAGAAAATCTTCCAGGCCTATTTCCCACACCATGATGACTGGTATTCAGTGTGAGGGTAGCACTTCCAGGAACCAGGAGGAGCAACTAGAAGAGAAACTGGCTAGCTTCATGTTTATGATCCATAAACAGCTAGGATGGATCACTTGTAAAAGAATTGTGAAATTTATGAGCCGAGCAAGGAGAGACAAAGAGAAAAGTTGATTTGAGCCCTGTCTTCACCTTGTGGCCCTTTTTCTGGGCCACAGAGTGTTGCCTGGTTCTTTCTAAGTAGCAGTTATCCTGAGTTTTAATGATGTTTTCTTATCTTCAGATTGATTTTGTGGCTCATGATGACATCCCTTATTCTTCTGCTGGGAGTGATGATGTTTATAAGCACATCAAGGAAGCAGGTGAGTAAGCTGATGTGCATCCTCATTTTATGGAGTCTCAGGAACAATGACATATTCAATCATATCACTACAGAGGAAAATTTATACAGTGAGAAATTGAACATCCACTTTTAGGTCATACTTTGGATAAGAGGTTAAAGTGAGCATAGCATAATATCTCGGAGAAGGCAATGGCACCCCACTCCAGTACTCTTGCCTGGAAAATCCCATGGATGGAGGAGCCTGGTAGGCTGCAGTCCATGGGGGCGCGAAGAGTCAGACATGACTGAGTGACTTCACTTTCACTTTTCACTTTCATGCATTGGAGAAGGAAATGGCAACCCACTCCAGTGTTCTTGCCTGGAGAATCCCAGGGATGGCGGAGCCTGTTGGGCTGCCGTCTCTGGGGTCTCACAGAGTCAGACACAATTGAAGCGACTTAGCAGCAGCAGCAGCAGCAGCATAACATCCATCAGTTCTCAGTCTAAACATCTACTTTTGTTATCTCTTTTAATTTCAAGAAACCCTTCTCCAGTCCCATTCTTTTCTTAATATTAGGACCTTTCCTTACTCCTAACCCTTCATTCAGTCTTCCTTCTGTATGTCAGTATCTCAGATTGTACTTAGTAATAGCAGACTCTGCTTTTTGAGGATAGGAAAGGACTGTGGCTCCCAGTTTCCATTTAGTCCTACTGCCTGAGCTATTCAGAGTATCACAGTATTTGTGTTTTTGGGTTAGGCATGTTTGCTCCAACACAGAGGACAGAAGGTATCTCCACATCAGACATCATCACTCGAATTGTCCGTGACTATGATGTGTATGCCAGGCGGAACCTCCAGAGGGGCTACACAGCAAAGGAACTCAATGTCAGCTTTATCAATGTAAGTTCTAACCTCATCCCAGAGTTCCGTGGCCCTATAGGACATGTTGCCTCTCACTTTGTCTAAGTTAAACTTGCTCTTCAATCTGCTCTTATTATCACCTCCAAAAGCTCAGTGGATACCTCTTTGCACATAGTACTACTATGCCAGGCTTTTTACAAAGAGCATTTGGATGTATCTGTTCTATAAAAAGAAGCATTATCTGCCTTTATGGTCTAGTATCACAACATTGATATAAGGACATACAGCCAATTAAATAAATAAGAATGTGTAACTTACAAAATACAGTGTTTATATTGAATACATTTAAAACAGTGGTTCTTAACCTTTTTTTTGGTATGGTCTTTACTGATGAAAACTATGGATCTTCTCCTTGTGTGGATAGTAACACACAACATTTGGCATGCAACTTCTCAAGGCACATGGAACTAACTTTTAAAATTTGATTTATGAAAGCAAGTTTATCTTAGCTTAATATTGCCCTTAGAAACAAACTGCTATACATTTTGTATATAAATTATACCTCAGTAAAGTTGATTTAAAAAGAAGAAAGCTGCTGTGTCTTCTATACGCGAGTAATTTACCATGCTCCCTCATTTGTTCCCAGCTCTCTGAATTATGAATGGGTAAAATGGTTTCATCTAAATTGATTTATCTGTGCAGATAAATGCTGGCTACTGTTAACAACCTAGCTGTTGTTACACTGAAGAATTTATTTTCAGGTGTTTAAGAATCCTAAACATACTCCCCTTCCCCTTTATGATCTGAAAATGAGAAGACTTTTCATTTGGCTAAAGACTCCTTCCCTCCCTTTGTGGAGGGTTCATACCATTTTCCCTTATTTTTAGGGAAGCTGACAGGACCAATGAGTATCATCCTTACTTTGCGAATGAGCAAACAGACCTCCAGATGTTTAAAAAAAAACTTCTCTGTAGTCATAGAATAAGCCAGTGATGGAGGGAAAATTTTAGCACAATAAATGATTCAAGTAAAAGGTCTACTGCTTTCTTTTGCAACACGTTAGAGTTGACTTGTTGTTGGCAATACTATACAGTGATCTTGTTGCTCGCTCCCTATACATATACATCTCCATCTAGAATGGGGTTTTGGGTTTTGTTGGGCATGTTTATCTTCCAAGTTAATGTTTTGTCTTAAAAATCTGAGTTTGTTTGGTATATGCCGATCTGTTACTGGGCTTACCCTGTGCATTTAGTTTAGTCCTGGGCTCTACAATCTTAGAATTATTACACTTTTACATAGGATGACCATCCAGAGCATATCTTTTCTGTTACCATGGTAGGGAAGTGTGGGATATATTAAAGTAAAGTGAAATTCTCAAGACCAAAAGGAATGTCTAAATAGAGTACCAAACCAAGTCTTTTCCTTTCCCTTGGTATGGAAGGTCAGAGTGAGTATTATTTCTCAAAACAATTATTTCTTTATCCAGGAGAAGAAATACCACTTGCAGGAGCGAGTTGACAAAGTAAAGAAGAAAGTGAAAGATGTGGAGGAAAAGTCAAAAGAATTTGTTCAGAAGGTGGAAGAAAAAAGCATTGACCTCATTCAGAAATGGGAAGAGAAATCCCGAGAATTCATTGGAAGTTTCCTGGAAATGTTTGGTCCAGAAGGAGCGCTGGTATGTTTCTTCCTGCTGGGCAATTAGGGAAATTGAGGAAAATCTAGGGAATTCTTATGCTGTGAAAGGAATTATAGAATCCTTGAACAGAAAGGGACATTGACAATAAGAAGTTATCTAATATGTTCCCTTTATTGGGCAGAACTATATTTCAACTATCCCCAGAAAGGTTTTAAAAATCTTTACAGAAAGTGGTTATACATTCTCTTAATTTTGCCAGCTCTCTATAAACCTCCAAATATGGTGACAAGTGAGTAATCTTGCCTAGCTTGCTTCTACATTATAATTTTGGATAGAAGGAAAGGAAAGAGCAAAGAACAGTTTAAAAAAAAAAAAAGAAACAACTGCCTCCACTACAAGCAGCTACTGCAGGATTGCTGGGTATAGTGGGAATTCTGTCCTTGAGGAATAGGCAAGGTCTTTTTGAGCCAGATAAAAGGTACATGTGTAGCTAGCTATTAGCAGATGAGTCCTAAGATATCAGAAAGGATCTGGCTGTGGGGGTGCTTGGATGCCAGAATAGATTATTCATGGAGAATATAGAATTTTCAGAGAACCCCCAAAACTAAGGTAGGTACCCTTTTGTCTGAGTGAATTCCTTTGTTTTTGCCTAGAACCTAGACTACAGACCAAGTAGCCTTTTAAGAATTCCTTTTAAGATTGGATGACAGTGGATAACAGGTGGGACCCCTTAGACATGTAGTATAGCATAACCACTTTGAGAAATTGCTTAGAATTGTATCTGTGGCTTACTTGGTCACTTTTGACATTACAGAGGGCACTCACGATAATTTGAAGTCTCAGATCTCCTCCATTGGTTGTAGGATCCATAGGTTTCTTCTAACTCTTCCTTTTGGTCTCCCCAGAAACATATGCTGAAAGAGGGGAAAGGCCGGATGCTGCAGGCCATCAGTCCAAGGCAGAGTCCCAGCAACAGCCCCACTCGTGAACGTTCCCCCTCTCCCTCTTTCCGGTGGCCCTTCTCTGGCAAGACTTCCCCGCCTTCCTCCCCAACAAACCTCTCCAGACACAAGTCTGCGGCCTATGATATCAGTGAGGATGAAGAAGACTAAATTTTCATCTCTCCTTTCTCCTCCCCTCCCTCTGTCCCAACCTTCAGAAGCTCTCTGTTGAATTCCAGATTATGATCCCAACACTAATCCTAAGGACAGCTACAAAGGAAAGACAGTTGGGGCAAGAGGACTTAGGATGGGGGGACCAGACAGCCTATCCTCGGAGAGACATCACCCATCCCCACCAAGAAGGAGGCTAACTACATCTTAGAAGCCTGTTCTGCATTCATATACCCTCCCCATGGACTTTGCTTTACTGTTTATGTTCATGTGCTCTTGACAGGGAAATTGTCATTTTTATTAATTTTTTAAAAGTTAGTCTTTCAAATGTAGTAAGTAGAACTAATTTTTTGCCCCTGAGGAGTGGGCAGAAGGAAGTGGTGTAATACCCAGCGGCCTTTTCTTCCTGATACACCATAGTGTTTGCCTTCTATTCTCAGGCAAACTGTCTTGCCAACTCCTTCAGGCAGTGAGCCATGCTGATGGGTGATTTGGAGGGGAAATACCATAATCTTGGTTTCCTTTTTTAAAAAAAGCTAAAAGCTGAGTAACAGCCACAAATCCCCAGTGTGTACTGCTGGCACGTGTGTCCGTGTGGCTGTGGGAAGAAGGAGATCTGAGTCCGACTTTTCTTACTCCCTGAGGAGTTTCTTGTTGGACCCAATGGGGTCCATGAAGACACTGATGGGGATGGAACCAGACCACATGGCATCAGCTGCGGTTTCTATGCTGTGTTCATCTCTCAGAAAATTCTGTTGCCCAGTTATTTGGGAGCTCTTGTCAATCTCTTTTTTGTAATCTTTAAATTCTTCCTGCCTTTAAAGGGAGGAACACTTTCAGGTTTACTGTGATTGAGGAGGGGAATTGGACAATACTCAAACCTATACAAAATCAATTTAATTTTCCTCTGGGAGTAAGTCCCTAGCCCTATACTACTCCTATCTTAATACTCATTTCCTAGCTTTTTACAAAGGATACTTTGTAAATGTCTGCAGTTTGAACATGATCTGTTAATCCATGTTGCTCATAACCATATTGAATATTGAAAGAGGTTTGCAGAGAACATAGGTGCAAAAGCATAAGGAAACACACCCCTTTTTAAAGCCTTATCTTGACCTCTTCCCCTTGTAATAGTATCCTTGACTGGAACCAGTGCTCCAGGAGATGTTTCTTTTCCCCAGGGAGTTGACATCTGGCAGGGACTCCCATCACTGCCCCTCTAGCAAGTCACCAGTGGCTCACATTACAACAGTGTGGTAGATTTCCTCCCTCTCCCTCTGCCTGCCCCCATTTCCCCTGTTACGTTGCCCAGGGGGTTCACCACTTAAATTTCACATTAGAGAATGCTGAAGCTTAAGCACTTGCTGTTGAGCATGAGCTCCTTTTCAATGTGTAGCATCCTACAGCACATGACCTAGCAGATCATTATCTATCATAATCCTAATCCTTATCATATCATAAGGTTCAGGGGAAATTTGCTTCTGTCTAGGGCCCATCTCATCACTCATAAATACCCCTTGTGGGGGTGGAGTTTTAGTGTTTTCAGCTAAGAAAACCACATTTTATCTTTCCTTGCCCCTCTGCTAAGGTTGTGAGCATCTCATAGTCCCTTTCCTGAACACTTTCTGGTAAAACTTGCTCTTATGCCTGAGGGCCAGTGGCTAGAGTTACTGCCTGCCTGCACAGCAGGACTACCTAGGTTCTTAAAACTTACATCATCCAGAGAAGCAAAACGCAGCAGAGTAGAGGAATATACAGGGTGAACCTCTTGTCCTGATGGCCCATGAAAATTACATTTCTAACTCTTCTCATGAAGTGCTATTTTTACTATCAAATCTAGTTTACACAGGCTTTGGCTTGAAATCCTTTTTTTGGAACTGTTGAAGTTAATGTTTTCCTACAATACCAGCTTCGTAGGATCACATATTTTAACTTTTCTGCTTCAGTCTTCCCCTTTTGGGAATTCTGCGCACTTCTGTTGATAGAAAGAAAAACAGTGAAATCACCACTGAAACCCACCTACATTTTCTCTCAAAATACATGTTGTCCAAGTATATTTGGAAAGGGAGGCAATCAGAATGTGATTTTCCTCCCTGCAGTCACTCCTCACAGGTATTGTCTGGGTCCCAAATGTTTGGCCTTCCTTCTCTGCTCTGTAGATGGGCTGCTTTTGGCATATCCTGTCCTTGGAGTATGACCTCTAGGCTAACAAGCTCCATGAGACTGCTAGCACTGGCATGTGCACGTGTTGTCGGAAAACTCACCCCTTCTGGTGAGCCTGTATGGCCTCAGTCTCCTAACACAGTATATCTCCATGAAATTTTGACTGAAAGCAAAAAACTTTATGGCATGGCATGCTAGGTACTTTGGGATAAATGTGATCCTACATGCTGGACAATAGTGGGTGGGTGGAGGAAGTTGTTGGGATGATGCATTATTTGATCATTTGTGCCTAATTAAATGAGGTTAGAGGTTCGCATTCCACAACCGTGTGTGTGATCTGTAAATCTTTATATATTGTTGTTAATTTTTAACATTAATTTTAATATTACTTAAACCCTAAATCTCACAAGCGAAGCTGTCAGCCTGAATAGGCCAAATGTGGCAGAAATGGGAGAGCCATAAAAGTTGGTTGGCCTTATAGCCTCCCTCTGTAATAGAAGGAGAAGGGAGACAGAAGCCTTGTAGCCAGTGCTGAGGAGGTGCCATTTCATCAGTTACCTTGAGATGAGCTGGGCAGAAAGTTTGCTTTTTTCATACACTAGACTCCATAGCACTGAAGGGTATAGGTTGAAATTTTAGAAGAGTAGAAATGGGTCATTTGTACTGCTCCAGCTGCTTCTGATCACTAGAGCCAAAGACCATTATTTTGATGAGGCTTGGGTAAGAAGGTTGGGGATGTGAGGAGGTTGAAAGTCCTGAATAAGAGAAAAAATTTGAGGGAGGTCAAGAGAGTTTTGACCTTTTCTGATCACTGATAACGTCGCAGGCAGCACCTGAGTTAGATTTTTCTTATTTGTGACCACACAGCTGTCCAGGAAGTCTTTGAATATTCCATCCAGAATGATTCTTCACAGTGCTTTGTATTCTTTCTTGATTTATGGGCAGTTTTTGTTTTTCTGGAGCTCATTGACTTATTAATCCTGTTTTAAACCCTGTATCTAAAATCTTTCCAAATCAAGTCTATTTTGCTGCTTTTGTTTAATTTCCTAAAAGCCATAGCTTTTACATGTTCTGTCAGCAGACTATCACCAGAAGTTGAACCAATGCAGGTAGGAGAAAAATTCCCTTAACAATGTTTTTAACTAATGGTATTTTTTTCAAGCTTATCAATATAAGTATTTTTAAAGGTATATTTTTCAAGGTCTTACAATGATTGTTCTTGTTTTCTTTCATGGAATAGATTGTCATGGGATAAAGACTGGTCCCTAGCTATTATTTTTGCAAATAAATAGAACATGTTTTGGGGATTATACTATTAAATGTTAATTTTCTTTAAAAGAGAGAAGAAAGATATTCTGTCTGCCAAAGTTTAATGTTAGTACTTAGATTGGGGTAGAAAACAAAAGTAGTTGGTTTAACATTAAAATGACTGTGGTTCTGTTCACTTAGCTTTCAAATGGGCTTTCTCACCATTCTTAGGGAGACACTGACTGTTTGAACACAGAGATTTGATTGGTTGAGTTGTGTTGTATTGTGGGTCCTGAGAAGAGTGTTGGAAAGAAATACTGGCCTTGGCATGAACGTTGGCCCCATCACCAGTGCTGGTGTCCACAAGGACGTTTTCCTCAATCGGTGTTCAGTATATTTTTTTCCTGTCTGAGTGTTATTAAATTGTTATTGTTCAGTTACTTTGGCTTTTGTCATTAGCCAAATAAAGGCAAAGTGATTTTACCTAATGTTTCATTTTATATGTTTTGACCTGGTATACATGTGTATTATATATTTCATGTATTTGAGACTTTTCCTGTATGATCAATTCCTTTACTTTTGCATCCTAATTTGTCTCCTCAGAATCATTGCATGACCATATCATTGCAGTTCCTTTTGCAGCTTGGTACAGAAGACTCAGAAAGCCACTGGCCCACAAAGGGAGACTGATCTAGATCTCCCAGGTCTAATGTCATCAGCACCCTACTGACACATCTGTAAGGGAACAACGTCCTTCTGTTCTTCAAAGCCTCGTTTCTTTGAGACTTTGGGATCATACTGTTTTGCCTGGCTGAGTTCTATTCCTGTTATTATACCAAGAAAACTATCATACACTCTTCCCCCTTTCATTTTCTTTGGGAAAACTCAGAGTAACCTTTTTTTTTTTTTTTCAGAGTAACCTTTTAATATACAATCTTGATGGACTAATAGTGGCACCCACAGAGGCAATGTGCCCAGTTGTAGAAAATCAAACTCCAACCTGTTTATTAAGCTTAAAATACCTTCCTCAGGCAAGATCCAGAACAATTTCATCCTATTGCATAGTTCTGATTCATCTCTACAGTCAAGCATACATCATTTGCCAGCTTGCGCTGACAATAGAATCGATCCCCATTTGGTCAAGGTTGAAGAACAGTAAAGAAATCTTGTGCCCATCTAATGAATACAGTGTCTCTTTCATTGTCCAAGCCATTCACCTCAGGCTTTGAGGTTTAAATCCTGGTCTGGAGAAGAGAAAGGTTCATATCCAAGCTTGTCATCTTTCCTTCGGTAGTATATTCGTGTCAGCACAGTGATCAGAAAACTCTCGAGGATGAGGAGGTGGCAGTTCATCACTGCAGCATGGGACAAAATATAGATTATTCTAACTTACAGAGGTGGTATCCCATAGCAGCCCTGGCATATGAGTTGGACAGCAGTTTCTCTTAATTTATCCTCAAACCAGGACCTAGAGATACTAAGTTGTCACCAGTACCACGGCAAGTTGACAGTAGAGCCAGAACCAGAACTTGGCTCTCTATCTCCTGAACTTTGAGGCTAGCATTAAACATTTCTTTTGCATGTTTTATCGTCATGACCCTCTGCTTCCTAACCACAGCTATTCCTCTTTCAGGAGCTGAGGATTGAACCCATGGCTTCCTGGGTTGGTCATCAGGGCTGGGTCTCAAGCTGCAGGATCGCAGCTGTCTGTGTGATCAGAGAGGTCACACACTCAGAGCCTCTGCTAGATTTCTTGGAGGTCTCTTTCTCAGTACACTAAGCAGAACACTGAATATTCTGAGAGTGGCTAGCCCTACTTCCAATCTAAGATCCTCTCTTCTGAGACCTCCCCCTCCTGCTCATCCTGGAATAGACTAGGAAACCCCATGTGCTTACCTTGAGACCTGATTTTAGAAGAAAAGGGAGGCGAACAAGCAATCTGCCCGCCATTGGCCAAGACTGAGAAGATGGATGGCTGCAGGGCAGACAGAATAAGGAGTACCTGCAGAGCAGAAAAGAGGAGTGAGCGCAGGGGTTCAGCATCCCTGGCGCTGAGGCTGGCTGGCCCACTGCTGTATTTGAAATGTGTCTTAGTGCTTGCCCTCTCTGAGTACACTTTTCTGACGCACAGCCTCTTCAGGGTAGACTTGGCTTGTCCAGGGTTCCCTCCAATAATCATAGGCAGGTTCATTAATTACAAGGCTTTTATTCTGTGGCCTGACCCTAAGTGCTTCTGGAGCCCAGATCCTTTCTGTGCCGTCAGTCCCTTACTCCATTGTAGGCTCTTCTGTCCTCTGTCTTCCTATAGACCCTCCACTTCTGCCTGCCATGTGCCCGTAAGCAGCACCTGCTTAGGTCAAATGAGAATTTATGTGAAATCAACCTGTTAACTATAAAGGAATCATTATGCCTTGGGAATAGGAGAAGGCCCCAGCAAGAAGACAAAGAATGGAGAGAGAACAGAAACATTAAAGGGCTAGAAGTCATTGCATTTGGTGGAAAGGTTATCTCTGGGCTTAGAGAATGGAAAGTGTAAAAAGTGAACAAATGTGCCTTTGAGAAAATTCTCAGGGACGAGGTGATGATGCAGAGTCAGTCAGATGAGAAGAAGGGATGTGGGTCTGGGAGTAGATAGACAGTTCTATGTTTAAATTCCAGTTCCATTCCTTATGTACCTTTGAGCAAACCCCCAAACACCTCAGTTTCTCATTTGTAAAATAGAAAATGATTCTGAAGATTATAGTGAACTTTAATTAATGTATGAAAAGCGCCTAATATGTAGTACTGCTCATTTATAGTTGTAACTGATAATGCTGATGTTTCTAGTGGTGATGAATTGCAAGATTTTTAGAAGTAATGGGTAGTGAAGAAAAGAAAACAGCAAAGGTATAAGAATTTAAGGTTTAAAAATACAGGTGTTATGGGCTTCATTGTGTCCCCCTAAAAGATGCATTGAAGTCCTAACTCCCAGGACCTCAGAATGTGACCGTCATTGTCTTGGTAACTGATTAGACGTAATTAGTTAAGATGAGGTCATACTGAAGTAGGGTGGGTCCTTATTCCAATATGACCGACATCCTTATCAGAAAAGGAGACACAGACACATGAGGGGAGAATGCCCTGTGATGAGCCAAGGATGCCGAAGATTGTTGCAAACAATCAGATGCCAGCAATAGTCAAGGAAGGGTTCTCCCCAACAGTGTTCAGTGGGCATGTGGGCCACTGACAGGTTGGTTTTGGATTTCCAACCTCCAGAACTGTGAGGCAATGCATTTCTGTTGTTTTAAGCCACCTGGTTTGTGCTATTTTGCTTCAGCAACCTTAGGAAACTGTTTCAGCACAGAAAAGCAACAACTGGGGAAGGGCAGGGATTCTTTTCCAAATCTCACAGGAAACCTAAGGCTTAAGATTCCCAGACCCACTTCTAGCCTTTATTAGTCTCAGCTTCTAACCCCTACGATCTGTGGCTCATTATTAACCATCTTTTCTCTCCCAGGGTATAGTTACCTGGAACAGAACAAATTTGGCTCCTATGTTCTGCTCGCCCAGGTGCAGCCTGGCTTGACGAAAAATGATGCCTATTGTCCACAGAGCCAACAGGGTGGACACACCGAGGAAAGTGTTGATCCATAGAGCTGTGCTCTTCTCAGAAATCTGGTGGCAGGCCAGAAAGCAGTCAGTGAGGAAGCAAGCCCCTTTCTCCTTTTTTTTCCCTTCTCCCAATGGTGGGGAAAATAAAAAAGCTTCTTCTCTCCCCATTAGAGTCCCTGAGCCTCTGCTTTTCCACAGTCGCCCTGTACCTGGGGCTATCCCAATCCTGGGGCCCTGAATCAGGGGATATTGGCTCCAGCTATTCTTTCTAGAGCTCAAAGGAATTAAGCTCATCTTGGCCTCTGCTGCCCCTTACTCTGGACTTACGTCTGATGGGTCAAAGATGCCATCAGGGATGAGAAACAGGCCCACCAGGCTCAGTGATATCTTGAAGAAGGCGTACTGGATGGGACCCAACAGCAACAGCTGAAGTCTCTTCCTGAAGTGGGAAGAGGATTAGGAACATAGACCTACAAATCAGCCACCCCAACCAGAACTTCCAGTTCTCTCATTGGGTTCCTGGCAAGGCTTGGCCCCCATCATAGACACCAACATAGTCAAGTGGGTGGGGACTTAGGAAGAGCATTGGGAACCATCTTTATTGCCTCCCATTCACCCTCAGACCAGAATGATGCCTTTTGAGCAAGAACTATCTGAGGATTGACCCCAACCTCATTAACTGAAATGGATGGAAGGGGAAAGTAAATAGCCCAAAGTGCAGTTTGCTCTCTGTGATAAAGTTTGTAGGGGACAGTGAGTGTAAGTGATGGGAACTCTAGAGTTCTCCTTCCTCTGTTCCTCCTGCCCCTGTGTGGGTGCCCAGTGTGTGGGTCCTGGCTGTGGGATGCCTACCCTTTCATCACTGGCTTTGTTCCATACAAGCCAAATTCCATGAGGTTTGAAGCAGGACTGAGAGAGCCAGCAGAGGCTCTTGAGAGAGTGCAGAAGAGGCCAGTCTGCTCTCCAAGCAGCCTCCCTCCCACCTCACCTGGTGATCTTGATTTGGGGGCAGCAGGGGCAGCAGCAGCAGCATGGGCCTGTATGGATCATCACTGGGGTGTCCTTCAGTGTCCTCAACACTGCCTCCTTCCCACCAAAGCCTTCTACCATGGCCTGCATCACCAGGTAAAAGCACATCGCGTAAAACCTGGAGTTGGCGAGAGGTGGGAGGTGGGCCTGAGCACACCGAAGAGCAGGTGGAAGCAGCTGGCGGGATACCACCTGCTGCCAAAGGAAAACAGGCTGCAAAAGGACAGGGAGAAGGGGGCTTCCTGAAGGGATCAGGTAGGGTCTAGGCATTTTGAGAAGAGGGCAGGCTGTGAGAACAAAATGGTGCCTGAGATGCACTAGAAGTTCAAGAGACACGTTGGAAAGGGCTCGATTTGTGATCAGTTTGTTTGCATGGACTTATGGAAGGGACAGGGGATTAAAAAAAAAAAAAGACACAAACTCTGGATTCCCAGGGTTGAGAGGAGCAGAAGGAGGACCTCAGACGGATATCAAGTTCAGCTGGGGGCAGGGCATGACACTCACGTGGTTATGGCCATTTCCACAAGTGTGAGGGCACGAGGAATCCAGAGACCAAAGCAGGAGAATGCGGACACTATCTGCTTGGAGAAGAACCAGGAGCTGGTTACGGTAGGGAAGGAGACTGCATGCTCACCTTTTACAGCAAGAGCTCAAGGAAGCAAAAGCTAAACATCTGAGGCACCATTACTTAAAAGTGACCAGCTGGGGACTTTCCTCATGGTCCAGTGGCTAAGACTCTGAGCTTCCAATGCAAGTGGCCTGGGTTCATTCCCTGGTCAGGGAACTAGATCCCACATGCCACAACTAACACTTAGCCAAAAAAAAAAAAAAAAGTGACCAGTTGGAAAAAGAGCTAGTTAAATCAACTAATTTAAACAACATTATTTTTAAAATTCAGCTGTCAGTTTATTCCTTGTCTAGTGTTAGAGACAGCAAGTCACCTTGAGTCAGAGGCTCTTATGAAGACTATCATCTCTCAACATATGTCACTGGAGTAGGAATAGGTCAGTTCATCTTTAAGAGTACGTAGATCAAGATCCAACCCTTCCTTTCAACATCCCATGTTATTAGAGCACCTCTATGTCTTGAGATGGCCCAGGCAGGTGTCATCTGGCAGAAAAGGACCTCAAGGGCTTTGTTTTTCACCCGAAACAGACAGAGCTCACCACACGGAAAGAGAAACCCCATCTTGTGGCCTGTGAGCATGCCAAAGACCTATCAAATGGCTGTAAGAGTGAGTTAGAAGGACTTTCAATGTAAGGGTAGCGTGAACATGACCCCATGGGAAAAAATTACTCTCCTCCTACCCTCTGAGGAAGCACTGCTGGTTTGTGCAGGAAACAGGTTTATTTTAACAGCAACACAGTAGCAGGGAAGTAGTGAGTGGGATAGCTGGTGGGCTCAGACCATTCTTCAGCTGTTCTTAGAGCTGTTTCTGTGGCTCTAAGATTTCAAACACTCCATCTCACCGCCTGTAACCTTCCAAGCATGGGATCCTGACTACAGATAGTAGATGAAAACCCCCACCTTAAAGTAGTAGAGGAAGGCAACTTGAATTATTGAGTTGAAAGGAATCCTCCTCTTCAGCCCCTCCCCAAAGGCAGCGGCAGGACCCTCACCGTGGGTGAAGAGCTGCACCAGATCAGGGTCTTCCTCTTGATAGGGCAGCGGGTGTTCTTGTGCAGGTAGACAGCAGCCTCCAGGAAGATGGCTATTGAGCCCAGGACAAGCAAGGTCATGATGACCATGAGGGAAATATCCATAGGGCCCAATGCTAGAATGGGAAGAGAGGACAGGCTCCAGTGAGCTGAAGACCAGGGCTGAGGAGCAGAAGATGTGGGCTTCCTCACATGCATCCAATTGCTTTACCACATCTAGAGTTACCTGGTCTAGGCTTCCTATCATGCAGAAGATGGGCTTTTTTCTTAGACCTAGAATTTCTAACATGTGACTAAGAAAAAGTCATTCTTCTGCATGCGTGGGAGACTAGACCAGATCAGTCTAAGTATGGTAAGGCTTACTTGAATCAGGATATAGACACCTAACAAGTTTGTACATAATGAACAAAAATTCTAAGTTCGGAGGTCAACAGGGCCTATTCACTTTTCTCAGTGTCAGGGGTTATGCTAGCAGACAGGGACCAGTTAACATTATAATTAAAGCAAAATATATACTTCTGATATATATCAGAATATATACTGATATACTTCAGTCGCTCAGTTGTGTCCGAGTTTTTGTGACCCCATGGACTGTAGCATGCCAGACTTCCTGGTCCATCACCAACTCTCGAAGCTTGCTCAGACTCATGTCCATTGAGTTGGTGATACCATCCAATCATCTCATCCTCTGTCATCCCCTTCTCCTGCCTTCAATCTTCAATCTCTTCAAATGAGTCAGCTCTTCGCATCAGGTAGCCAAAGTATTGGCGTTTCACTTTCGGCACCAGTCCTTCCAATGGAGAAGGCAACGGCATACCAGTATTCTTGCCTTGAGAACCCCATGAACAGTTTGAACTTGATATACTTCAGTTCAGTTCAGTTCAGTCACTCACTTGTGTCCAACTCTTTGTGCCAATGAGTCAACTCTTTGCATGAGGTGCTCAAAGTACTGGAGTTTCAGCTTTAGCATCATTCCTTCCAAAGAACACCCAGGGCTGATGTCCTTTAGAATGGACTGGTTGGATCTCCTTGCAGTCCAAGGGACTCTCAAGAATCTTCTCCAATACCACAGTTCAAAAGCATCAATTCTTTGGCGCTCAGCTTTCTTCACAGTCCAACTCTCACATCCATACATGACCACAGGAAAAACCATAGCCTTGACTAGATGGACCTTTGTTGGCAAAGTAATGTCTCTGCTTTTGAATATGCTATCTAGGTTGGTCATAACTTTCCTTCCAAGGAGTAAGCGTCTTTTAATTTCATGGCTGCAGTCACCATCTGCAGTCATTTTGAAGCCTAGAGATGTTTAAATTTGATTTCAAAAATTTTGTCACTTTACTAGGACACACAACGGGACTTTAACAAAAGTGGACCCAAGTAAAGACTCCAAGGATATTTGACCTATGCTGGCCCCAAGTACACTTATTCTCACATTAAATGTAATCCAGTAGCTGTCTTTAGTATTTATTGAAATCATTTGAGGAGTTGTTAAAAAGTAGCTGTCCAGACCCCCACTCCCTATACCCCCTGCCCCGATAGATGTTGTTCCCATAGATCTGGGATGTAATCTACATTTTAAACAAGCTTACCTGATAATAGAAGATAACAAACATTTTAACAAACACCAAAGAAGCTCCTCTGGCCTCATCCTTGCTAACAGGAAAACACTGATATAGTCACAATATTTGTTTCTGAGCATGTTCTAATCAGTGCAACAATGTTTTAAACAAAGAATTAGTTCCATGTCCTTGGTGACTAAGCCTGGACCCTCATTTATCTAAGTCTCTTCCCTCCTTGGCAGACTCTTTCCTTTTAGTCTCCCAACTGGCTAGATGACAGAAGAAGAAAGGGAAGACTGGCAGAGTCCAGCCACTGTTGTATTGCATTGGGAGTAAAGGAAATCAACCCTGAATATTTATTGGAAGGATTGATGCTGAAGCTCAAATACTTTGGTCATCTGATGCAATCAGCTGACTCATTGGAAAAGACCCTGAAGCTGGGAAAGATTGAAGGCAGAAGAAAAGGATGACAGAGGACGAGATGGCTGGATGGTATCACTGATGCAGTGGACATGAACTTGGACAAACTCCAGGAGATGATGAGGGACAGGGAGGCCTGGCATGCTGCAGTCCATGGGGTCGCAGGGTCTGACATGACTGGGTGACTGAACAATGAGAGGATATTGGCTGGTCTGCCCCGTGTTTTGGTGACTTGAGGGCAGCTCAGAGCTGCTGACACCAAAACAAGGAAGAAGGAGACCACATCCCAGTGAAGAGTTGTCATCTGGGTCAGTCATACTTGGTGACATCACAAGGAGCAACCAGGACAAAGGTGAATTTGTCAAAAACTACTTTGATGCTTTTGAACTGTGGTGTTGGAGAAGAATCTTGAGAGTCGCTTGGACTGCAAGGAGATCCAACCAGTCCATCCTAAAGGAAATCAGTCCTGAATATTCATTGGAAGGACTGATGCTGAAGCTGAAATTCCGATACTTTGGCTACCTGATGCAAAGAACTGACTCATTGGAAAAGACTCTGATGCTGGGAAAGATTAAAGGCGGGAGGAGAAAGGGACGACAGAGGATGAGATGGTTGGATGGCATCACTAACTCGATGGACATGAGTTTGAGTAAGCTCCTGGTGATGAAAAGGGAGGCCTGGCGTGCTGCATTTCATGGGGTTGCAGTCCATGGAGTTGGATACGACTGAGCGACTGAACTGAACTGAACTTTGATCCTGGTTGGTCTTATTTCAGGGTACATGTTTTTCTTTTTGTTTGCTTTCTCCAAGAGGCCCTTTACCTCTGACCACAGTTAAGTCTGTGATCAATCCAGAGGACCTGCTGCAGGGAAGGCAGTCCTTGGACAATCTCCCAGCCTACACTTCTGAAGTCAGCGGCAAGCTTTTCCTTTCTGTTACAGGCCTCAAATGATAGGACTATGTTGTTCTTCCTTCCTCCCCAGTCCTGTCTCCACCTGCTTCCACTTAATTAGGGTGTAGCCCACTGTTGTGACCAAATTACTGGCTTAGTGTTGCTGTTTAGCTCTGTTGCCTCATTCTCAATTACCTCTACAGATATTGCTCTAGTAGGCCCTGCAGGTTTTAAACATTAACAAAATAAAACAAGCAAAAATCCACCTGGCTGCAATCTTTAATTAAAAGGAGACTTTACCTCCCTTCCTTGAAATTTTAAAGATATAAACATAACAGAGGATCTTTTTTTCTGACACAATTTTATCCTTATACAATAAACATGTGGATTTAAAACAGTTGCTATTGTTTTATCATGATATACACATAAAGCCTTCCATGTATCAAAATAATTCCAGATAGATTAAAAAAATAAATCTTTAATAAACAACAAGGATCTACTGTATAGCCAATGGAACTCTGTTCAATATTATGTGCCAGCCTGGATAGGAGTGGGTAGGGGCTTGGGGGAGAATGGATTCATGTGTATGTATGGCTGAGTCCCCTCTCTGTTCACCTGAAATTATCACAACATTGTTAATCGGCTATACCTCAATACAAAAAAAAAAGTGTTTTAAAAAAGAGATTAAAAAAAAGTGGTATTTATTTAAAATTAAAACAGGGAAAATTGAGAGAAGGGAAAAAAAAGAATTGTATTTTCATCAAAACTTGAGGGAAGACCTTCCTAAGCTTAGGTGTAATCCAAAGAAATCACAAAGAGAAGGATGGTCAAATTTGATACAGAGTTTAAACTTCTGAATATTAAAAAAAAGTATAGGCAGTAAAGTGGTGATTTCACAGATGCACACTTGGGTAAAAATCCATCAAATTATATACATAAAATCATTGCCCTTTACTGAATGTAATTTATAACTGAAAGAAACACACCTTAATATGAACAAAGCAGAAAGCAAAATTACCACAGGATATTCCCAGGCTCTCTGGTGGTTGGGCGAAGAAGGCAATGGCAACCCACTTCAGTACTCTTGCCTGGAAAATCCCATGGATGGAGGAGCCTGGTAGGCTGCAGTCCATGGGGTTGGATACGACTGAGCAACTTTACTTTCACTTTTCACTTTCATGCGTTGGAGAAGGAAATGGCAACCCACTCCAGTGTTCTTGCCTGGAGAATCCCAGGGAAGGGGGAGCCTGGTGGGCTGCCATCTATGGGGTCGCACAGAGTTGGACACGACTGAAGCGACTTAGCAGCAGCAGGAGCAGCTGGTGGTTAGGACCTGGTATGTTCACTCCTAGCAGCCAGGGTTTGATCCCTGGGTGGGGAACTAAGATCCCAAAAGCCACGTGGTGTGACCAGAAAGAAATAAAAATAAATAGCATAGTAAAACTATAGCTATGTAAAGGATTTGGCTGAAGAGGATAGAAAACAGTTGAAGGAAAGAGTGGGGCCCTAATATCTCTATCATACAAAATGGAAAGTGAAGAAGTACTATCTGCAGTTGGCAGAATAAGAAATAAACTATAGGTATAGTATATACAGCTATAAAGATAACCAACTACAAATAATGATGAAACCATGCGGAATGAGTAGAAGTTTGGTACTAAGTGAATTAAATCTTTATGTATTATAGAGGCAGCCACAGATAATATACAAAACTGATACCACATGAAATATTGGTAATTTGAAGGTAACTATTAAAAAATCATCAGCTAAAAAAGTAGGATGAAGATTAAAAATGAGAATAAATAGGGCAGGGGAGTGTTAATTTTCATTAGTAGCCCTTTGGTACTATTTAAAATTTTATACCATGTTCATGTGGGTTAAGATAAAAACATTAAAAAGGATTGCCTAGGAATAAATTAGCAATGCCATCTTTGGGTGATGAGACTGTGGGTGGTCTTTGTCTCCTTTATTTCCAATTATTCTATAACAAATATGCATTTTACAACAAGTTTTTTAAAGACATACTTTGCCAAATATGTAGTAATGTGAAAAAATTCATATGATGTCATACTTATAAAAACAGTATATAAAATTTAGTATAGTATGATTTCCACTACTGTTAAATAAAAGCACAGAAAACAGCTTATACTATATTTGCAGTGCTGGTCTTGAGTGGTGGGACCATACATGATTTTTCTTCCTCATAATTTTCTCTATTTTTGTATTGACTTTACTGAATTATTTTTTACAATAGAAATGTTTAGTTTAAAAAAAAACAGACAAAATATAAAGTTCAGATAGGCAGAAAGCAAAATTAATGCAGTAGATTTCTAAAAACTAATGTCCTTTGTTGGGAAGGAGAATACCTCTGGAGGGCCCTCCTTGAGGGACTCCCCCAGCCCCTGCTTGACTCTTGTCCTCATCAGCTCACTGAGAGCCAAGAGTGGAAACAGCCCCTCCAGAAGCCATCACGTCAAAGCCTTTCTCCATCTTCACTGTCCTTGACTATTCCCTCCTCCTTGAAAGTCTCTCCCATCCCGCTTGACTCCAGTAACCACAGTTTTGGCTCCTCTCCTGGAGACCCTGGGTCTGTGATACTGATTGCTCATCCTCTCCCACACCCTGTGTTCCAGACTCAACCATTGCATCTCACCTCTTCTGTTTATTGAGGTTTAGGATTTTCCTAGAGAAGGCAATGGCACCCTGTGGAGGAGCTGGAAGGCTTTAAGCAAATACTGAGAATGTATTTGCTCCACTCATGACGAAGGTTGGAAGCTGGGACGAGCATAACAAAGGGTTATGAACGTTCACCGAGTGCCCAAGGCTGGGAACGGATGACGAAGGGTTTATACGCCCGGCCTTGAAGCATTCAGAGGCTTCCTTCTGACCACCTGTTTCTGGGAGCAAGGACTGTTGTTTCATGATAAGACTCCCTTTAGAGTTTCACCAAAGCTATGTTATGGCTTGGGCGGTGGGAACTGTATTTTATGCTTGAATGCTTTGATGTTTTATCCAGAAAGGCTACGTGCAAGTCTGCTTTATGCTCTGCTCCCTAAGACCGTATATCTGGGAAAGCTGGATAATAAAATTTGTCAGTCCACTAGAGGCTGTCCCTGAATGTTCTTTTCAGAGTGCGGTTCTCCGAGCCTTACAGCACCCCACTTCAGTACTCCTGCCTGGAGAACCCCAGGGATGGGGGAGCCTGGTGGGCTGCTGTCTATGGGGTCACACAGAGTCGGACACGACTGAAGTGACTTAGCAGCAGCAGCAGCAGGATTTCCCTACCACCCCTCAGCTGCCTAACAACCACCTGAGCCATTTCTACCTCCGGGACCTTCTAGTGCTTGGCTGCTGCCCGTTCAGTTTTTCTCCCTGAGCTCCCTGTGTCTGGCTTATTCTCCTCACTGAGCTCTCTGCTTAAATGCCCCTCCTCAGTCAGCAACCCTTGAGTGTCCAGTGTGGTGTAATCTCTCCCTCCCAAGTTGCCCTCACAGTGAGGTTATTTACATATTTATTGCTTGACCCATAGAGTGATGGCAGTGTGAACTCCACAAAGGCAGGGACTTTGTCAGGCTTGTTTTCTGTTCTATCTCCAAGTGCATGCAACAGTAACTGTGACTATCTGTTCAATGAAAGAAATGACCACATGAGGATTCTTCCTGTCATCTCCATTTATGTGCTTTTCCAGGAAACTAGGCTTAGAGTTGAGCACCTCACCCATGATCACACAGCCTGAAAGTGACAGAGCTGGGATTTAAACCCAAGGGTTCCTGATCCTAACTAAGCCCATTCTCTTCACCATGACATATGCTGACTCTTGGTATGTGTTCACATAACTATGGGGAAAAATGTGGAATAATATTAACCATTAAAAGTTGCTTAAGTTGATGAAGGTGGAGGTGAGGCATATTCCAGCTATTCAGTATGGAAGTGCTTTTGCAGTTTCTTGTGTCTGCTGCCTTTTCTGCTCTATTCTTTCTCATCCTTACAGTGTCTACAGGCTCTTACCTTCACTCCCACAGGGCAGAAGCTAGGAGAGAGAACTTCTTAGCATCCACAGCCAACACCAGTACTCTACCTCAAACTCATTTACCTCCTTAGAAGATCGTCCTCTATCTTATTTCCTGTATCTTAATAGATACTATGAAACAAAAGTTTCTGGTAGCTCAAGGATTTTTGGAAACACTTTAAACAAGGTTAAACATGTTTCTTTCCTGCAGCGTATAAATTTTAAATCTGATTTATATTGTTTATTTTCTAAAGGAGGTTATAGAATATAGCTTTTACAGAAGTGATTTTTCTACAGGCTCTGTTTTCATGGAGCACTCCTTGGGATTAGTATTCCAAGGAACACACTTTGGGAAATACTTGTCTAACTGACCCGTTGAATACAACTATACTTGAGCAACTAACAAATTCCCATTGTATCTGTAACAATGAAGATTACTCTTTTAAATAATAAAAACAATATAAGAACATTAAAACTTTGAAGAGTTTTACCCATAATCCAAGCTAGTTCCTAACCAAAAATTATTCTCCTTTTTGCACGTATTTCCATGGAGGTGAAGAGCATAGGCTCTAAGCTCAAAGTAAAATTCCATTTACTGCTTGCTCTATAATCGTGGGTAGATTATTATCCTCCAATTAAACCTCTTAGCATGACTCAGTGGTAGTATTTGCTCAATAAAAAGTAGCTTTAAAAAACATCCTGGTTAAAGTGTATACATATTGTATTACTGCAATCAGACTGTAAAATTTTGCATTCTGTTTTTTCCACCTAACATTTCATCACAGCCTGTCAAAAATTATTTTTTTAATTATTTTACAATTATAAAGGTTTTTAAAATAAAGAGAATAATAGAGCTGCATTAATATATCCATAATCTATTTCAAAGAGTTATTATATGCCAGTTTTGATTCAAAAGTTATTCTTAGAAAAATAAAACACTACAGGTGTACTTGAAGACCCTGTATATATCTCCAGGGTTCTTTTCCCTTCACTTACTTCACCTCCCAGGGCTAACTACTATTCTGAAATTGGTGTGTATCTTTTCCTGTATGTTTTAATTTTTTTTACAACATATGTACATGCTCAACATAATTATATTGCTTTGCATTAAAAAAAATCTATATAAATGTTTTCCACTCAACATTGTTTTCATGGTTGTTATTATTTTCTTTGTGACAAACAAATGCTACCGTAAGCATTTTTAGACGTGTCTCCTCAGCACGTATAGGAGAGTTCTCTATTCCTCCCAGCCTAAGATCCTGCAAGCCATGTGGTATGGCCAAAATAAAACAACACAAACAGTGGGTTTAAGTCCCAGTCTGGGTTGTGTGGTTGCAGTTATTATATTACTGCTTCAATTACTCTAGTCTTATAATATATAACCTTTAATATTTGGTAGGGCACATATCCTTCCTTACTCTTTTTCAAAACTGTCTTGGCTTTTCTTGGCCCTTCACTCCCCCTAAATAAAAGTTTGGATCAGTCCATTAATAAGAAAATCCTCTAAGGATTATAACTGCAGTAATATCATAGGCATTTCAAAAACAAATTATTGAAAGTTTCAATAGTTCTTCCAGAATAGTTCTTACTTAAATAGCATTTAAGAAACAAAGAGTTTATAAATGAAGGAGGAAAGGGTTTCACCACGTGTCCAGTGGGCACCTCTTCCTGACTCTCCTATTTTTGTCAGTGTCATCACCGCTGTTCAGATTCCCAGAGTCATCATTAGAGTTTCTTTTTCTTTCATTTACCTTGTCTAAATATTTACCAGATTGCCTGCTCCTTCTTTAGATTGCCTGTATTTTCCAATCTGCCCTTCCTTTCCCTGACACTGCTCTGGCTCAGGCTCTTGCCCTTCCTGTTAGGCTGGGGCACTGACCTCCAGTTTATACCCCTGCTTCTTAAGGCCCTTACTCCCCAAAGTCTATCTTGATTACTAATTAATGGTCCTGAAATACTATACAGCTCCTCCCAGTCTCAGAGCCCTCACCTACTCCTGCCTGCAGGATAAAGTACAACTCCTCTGCCTGACACTCAGCAGGCTCCACCTTACCTGCCCAGCCCTCTCAACTGTCCCCTGCTTCCTCACCAGTAACCTTGAATCTCCCCAGTGCCTGGAGAACCTGCCTACTCATTCTTTCTCCACTCCAGCTCCCTACTTTCCAACTGTTACTCACTCCAATAGTTCAATGGGGAAGCAAGGTAGCTCCCCACACTACCAGACCCAGAACAGTCTACCTACTTTGAATATCCTCGATGCTTCTGTTTGCACATTTTGCAGCAAAGCAATGTGCGATCCATTTTCACTGTGTAAGATAGGGTTTCTCAGTCTCAGCACTATTGACCCCTTGCCCCAGATAATTCCTTGGTGGTGGGGACTTTCCTTTGTTTCCAGGGTAAACTCCCTGACCTCTACCCCACTAGATGCCAGTAGCACCCCCTACATGTGGTGACTGGAATTGCCTCCAGACATTGCCAAAAGTATCCTGTGAGACAAAGTTGCCTCTGGTTGACAACACTGGTGTGTGAGAAGACTTATGTCACCATCTGCACTCTCTGAACAAGAAATCCCTGGAGTTGGATGTAGCATCTGCCTACTTGCATGAACCACAGAGTAGCTACAAGGCACCCCTGGACCTCCTCTGGCAGTTGGTATTCACTCCAGTTCAGAGCATCTGAAACAAAGACATGCCCATATCTGCCTCCTAGTACACAATGACCACACCGTACTGTTTAGGAAGAGTCTCCTCCTTGAGATAACAACATCAGGAAGGAGAATGGAAAAAACATTAAGGATAGAGACACAGATTCCTACTCATCAACATCTAAGAGGTGGTTGATCATGCAGTAAGAAAACAAAATATAGTGCGGATGGGAGCCACATTTGCTATCAAGATGCTAGGGTCATTTGATTGTCATGTTTTAGGTATCCAGGGAATAAACAGAGTCCCATCCTAGGCCTTTCACTTTCAAAACCAATTTGGCAATAGGAGCTAGTTGGCCAACATTGTCAGAATACTTTTACAGGTTCACCTAAGTTTTAAGAATATTATTCATAATAACCACTCTCCAGAGTGGCATAGACTCCTTTTAAGAAGGATGTTGTGCAGGCCTCAAAGGGATTCTGTGGGGCTTCGGGCATCCATGTGAATCCCTGGGTGGCCCTGGGGTCTGAAAAATGCTTCAGGTCAGTGTCCCCCGTATGAATTGGGCAGTCCCAACATGCAGGTTTTTCTCCAGGCCACACAGCAGTGCCCCTCTTTTGACTTTTTGGCTCCTCCAGAGTTGTACTTTCCCCAGCTTTTTAAAATTTTTTAAATTTTTTGACTGTACTACCCAGCATGTAGGATCTTACTTCCTCAACCAGGGATCAAATCTGCACCCCCTGAATAACCTCTGTACCACTAGGGAAGTTCCCTAAAAGGTTTTTACCAAGATTGACACTGGGTCAGCCATCCTCCCAGGCACTCCCTCTATGCTGGCCAGCTCAGGACCACCTCCCCTCAGCTCCTTTCAGCTGTTTTCACTTCCTCCTTGGGAATGCTCATTTTTCCTTCTTTCAGTTCCTCTGGGGAGGGTCTCTGACTCACCTCTCAAAAGCTGGGGTGCAGTGGGAGGGTAAGAGAAGCAGGAAGAGGGAATGCTGTAATTGGTTTTCAGTATCTCCAGAAGATCTGCCGTGTACCTGGAAAGACACCAGCCTGTGTTCAGAATATGGGGACTTAGAGCGGGTGGTTGGGTAGCAGAAGGGACTCCAGCAACTTGACACTCCCTCAAACACTCCTAGGTTCACGGAGCGTCTCCATTTCCCCTCAAGGCCCAGGTGACAGTCTTCAGGTCTGGCTGCAGTGCTCAAAAAGCCCACAGTCCATTCCCTCCACTTCACAGGGGAAGCAGCTCAGGGTTGGCTAGGGAGAAAAAGCAGAGTCCCAGAGAAAGAATGGACCCTTAGCACCAGGAATGGGTCCCCAGCTGGTCAGAGCTCTATGCATGTCTCTCATGCCCGCTCCACCCCTGGGATCTTCCGCTACCAGGTTGGGGGTCAAAGCTAAGGCTCTGAGGGGTCATACGCTCACCCTTCCCCAGTGTCCCTGAGGACCGTCCAGAATGACCAGACCATTGTCAGTCCTGTCTCATTCTTGTGCTCAGAGGGAGGTAGGGATAGGCCAGAGTGAGAGGGCCCCCTGCTGCTTAGCAACTGGCTCCCGGCTTGGGGCCTGCCTCCCTTACTCACCTGGGATCAAGCCTTATCTGAGTCCTGCCTGGCTCCATCGTCTTCTTGCTCTATCCGGCTTTCCTTCCGGCAGGCACTGGGGGCCAAGGAGAGACAGGCAAGTCGGGAACCCTGAGGGGAGGCGGCTTCAGCTGACTGCGGCTTCCAAGACTGGTCGTGGGTTGGCAGAATGGCTGGGTCTTCCCTTCTGGCTCTCTCCCTCCTCAGGCTTCCTGTGCCCACTGGTTCCTTTCTCAGAGTTCACCTCAGAGGAATTTGAACCCCTCAGCTGGCTGAGTTCCCTGGTTCCTGACTCCTCCTTGCCCGAAGGTGTGGTCCCTCCTTCTTCCCTCCCATGAATGCCTCTGGCCACCCCTTGACCCCAGTCCACCTTCACTCTCCATCCCTCCTGAGGAGACTCCCAGGGCCCTCTAGAGACAAAATCCTTGATCTGCCCCACAATCCCCCCTGCTGAGTGACCCCTCCCCCTCAGTACCCGGCAGGAACTCAGGCTCCGTCCCCCTGAAGATAGAAGTTAGGGACAAGGCTTTGACTGTATTGGTGCTATTGGCTGGGCATGCAGAAGGGAGGGCAGCTGGGAAATACAGATGAGGTCCAGCCTAGAGCATCCTGACGACAGGCTCATCCAGGCAAACAGCCCTGAAGGTGCAGCAAATGGGAGGAGGGGAGTATTTAAGAGGCACTTACGGGGTGGAATCTCTGGGCATTTTGACAGATTTTGAAAAACTGCCAAATGGTATGCTTATGAACTATTTTATTGGTTGGTGATGTCTCTTCTTGCTCTCTCCTTAAACCTATTTAAGGCCAAACATAGTACCCCTAAGTTCCCAGCACAGGGCCTCACACATACTTAAGTGCTCCTTAGAACCAGTTGCATGACAGATAAAATAATGAAATCACAGCAATAGGAGCTAACGACTGTGGAATGTTTCTGTAACAGGTGGTACAGGAATTGCTGCATAGTCCTTATCTCATTTAAACTTTACAAGTACTCTTATAAGGTAACTGCTTTTTTAAAATTTGTTTTTTAATTGGAGGATAATTTCTTTGCAATGTTGTGTTGGTTTCTGCTGTACAACAAAGAGAATCAGCCATTGTTATATATACATATATATCTCTACTCCCTCTTGAGCCTCCCTCCCCCTCCCATCCCACCCCTCTAGGTCCTCAGAGCACCAGGCTGGGCTCCCTGTGTTATACAGAAGCTTCCCAGTAGCTAGCTGTTTTACACAAATAGTGTATATATGTCAGTGCTACTTTCTCAGTTCATTAAAGGTAAATGTTATCTTTATTCTCATGTTACAGATAAAGAAACTGAGGATCAGAGGGGTTATGACACTACTCTAAGCTGGATACATGGTGATATGGAGAGAGGCCAAAGGGACCTGGGTTATGGGCTCTGTTGAGGCTTAGATGAAGTTCTTGATAGTAAAACAACAACAACAGCAACAAAAGCCCAGTAGAGGGTCAAGAGAGTCAGTTTTGGGAAGGCAGAAAAGTCCCCCTGCTCTGGGTTGGTGGGTAGATGTGGTCAGAGGAAGCAGTTACTGATGCAGTACCAAGAAGACTCCTTACTCCTGTCCCAAAGGAGCGCCTCAGAATATCTCCTGAGGATCAAAAATAGTCCTCTCTCTTCATTACCCTTTTCCTAAAGTACAGTTCTCTGGACAGGACAATACAGTGATCCAGGAGTCTTAGGGGCCAATGGCCTCCTGAAGTGGACATAAGGGCACAGCCCGTAAGACAAGGGCACTGACCTCCAGAGGGCCAGTCGCGTGGGCCCCGTCCTGGCAAAGACGCAGGCTGACTCAGCTTCCTCAAACCATTTCCACAGGAATGCTCCCCGCTCCCTGGGTCATTCATCCCTACCCTGGTGAGAAGCCTTGAGCTTAATCATCCAAAGCCCTGAACTTGAGACTTCCTGAGAGCAGAACACAGGGCTTCCCTGGTGGCTCAGTAGTAAAGAATCCACCGGCCAATGCAGAAGACGCAAGTATGATCCCGGGGTCAAGGAGATCCCCTGCAGAAGGAAGTGGCTACCCACTCCAATATTCTTGCCTAGAAAATCGCATGGACAGAGGAGCCTGGCATGCTGTAATCCATGGGGTGGCAAAGGGTCAAACACAACTGAAGCAACTGAACAACAAAAACAACAGAGAAGAACGCAGGATGCTGAGGATGTTCTCTGAAACTCCTTAGGGACAGGATTGTGGGGCAGGGGTAGGGGAGGCAGGAGAGGAGGTCTGAAGAGCAGGAGGGAAGGCCGCTGAGCAGGGGCTGGGAGGCCCAGGGGAGACTGGCTAATCCTCAGGATGGATGGTGATGCCAGGAAGAAGGCCAGGTGGTTGGGGAGAGGGAAGGCTTTAGCTCTCAAGTGGTGCTTCTGCCTCACCCAGAGTCCCTAACTAACCATCTTTATACAGTGGGACCCATGGATTAGTTAAGGCCGGTCTGTCCATAGGTAAGGTGTGGCTAGAAGATGAGGTGGGCCAGCCAATCAGATTTTTCTCTTGCTAATTTAGGACTGCTACCTGTGGAACCTTGATTTTTAAAATCAAGAAGAATGAAGTCTTTTATTTATTTTTGTTTAATTAATCATAGGGTAACATAAGACATCTATTACTTCAGTTCTGGCTTTCTCAGTGTAAGGGTCATTTTTGAAAAATACAAACTGATCATAAATTTCATCAGTTTTTCCCTAGGGCTCTTAAATCATTTGATATTCAAAGGCCAGTCTTTCTCTTTAAAATACTTCTTATTGAGATAAAATTCACGTAATATTCACTACCTCAGTCATTTTAAAGTAATTCAGTGCATTGTAGTATATTCATAATGTTGTGCACCCATCACCATTAATCTAACTGCAGAATATTTTTATCCCCCAAAGAAACCTCATGCTTCTCATTATTCTTTCCTCTCACCCTTGGCAACCATTAGTCTACTTTCTATGAATTTGCCAGTTCTGGACATTTCATCCAAATAAAATCATGCAATATGTGGCTTTCTGTATTTGAATTCTTTCATCTAACATAATGTTTTCAAGGTTTATCCATATTGTAGCATGTATCAGTGCTCACTCCTTTTAATGGCTGAATAATATTCCACTGCTGAGGAAGGCGATGGCGCCCCACTCCAGTACTGGACAATCCCATTGGTGGAGGAGCCTGGTGGGCTGCAGTCCATGGGGTTGCTAAGAGTCAGATGCAACTGAGTGACTTCCCTTTCACTTTTCACTTTCATGCATTGGAGAAGGAAATGGCAACCCACTCCAGTGTTCTTGCCTGGAGAATCCCAGGGATGGGGGAGCCTGGTGGGTTGCCATCTATGGGGTTGCACAGAGTCGGACATGACTGAAGCAACTTAGCAGTAGCAGCAATATTCCATTGTATGGATATATACCAGATTTTAAAAATCAGGTAATGGCATTTATTTATCAGCTAATGGACATTTGGTTTGTTTCCATATTTGGCTATTATGAAAATTGCTGCTGCTTTACTAAACTCTTCTATTAGTGCTAATTGAATGTGTGTATGTGTGTGTGTGTGTGTGTGTTCTTCAGGCATTTCCATATGCAATATTGTGTCATCTGCAAATGGAGATAGTTTTACTTCTTTCTTTCCTACGTAGATGCTTTTTCTTCTTTTTCTCGCCTAATAGCTCTATAGAACTTCCAATACATGGTTAAACAGAAGTGGCAAAAGCAGGTGTGCTTGTCTTCTTCCTGATCTGACAGAGAAAGTTTTCAATCTCTCACTATTATGATGCTGTGCTTAGTCGCTCAGTCGTGTCCGACTCTTTGCGACCCCATGGAATGTAGCCCACCAGGCTCCTCTGTCCATGGGATTCTCCAGGCAAGCATACTGGAATGGGATTATGACACTAGCTGTGGGTTTTTCAACAATGTCCTTCCTCAGATTGACAAAGTTCCCTTCTATTCCTAGTCTGTCAAGGAATCATGGATGGATTTTGCCAAATGCTTTTTCTATTTAAAATTAGTATATTTTTATTGAAGTATAGTTATTTACAATATTGTGCTAGTTTTAAGTGCTGTTGTTTAGGTGCTAAGTGCTGTCCAATTCTTTTGCAACCCCATTGGACTATATAGCCTGCCAGGATCCTCTATCCATGGGATTTCCCAGGCAAAAATACTGGAATGGGTTGCCATTTCCTTCTCCAGGGGATCTTGCCAACCCAGGGATTGAATCCATGTTTCCTGTGTTGGCAGGTGGATTCTTTACCACTGAGCCACCTGGGAAGCCTGTTGTAATGTATACAGAATTGGAAATACAATGTCCTACCTATGAAACCTATATAATGTTAAAACCGATGTTATCACAGTAAAATGAATTTTTTAAATTAAAAATTTAAAAATTGTATTCTAATATAACTTCAATCAACATCATAAAATGCTACTTCTTTTGCAAGATTTTAAATGTCACTTTGCAATAAGTTATCATTGTACTTGAACTTGGCATTGTTTTGTGTTACAGTTGAGATGGAAAAGGAAGATGCTAGTATTAAATGAAAGGTGATATTTGAGTGGGGCCTCATTCATTAGTGAATATTTTTGTGTTCTGATGTTTTCATCTATTACACAACTTATAAGTTTAGAGAGTCAAATGATGACAACTAAGAAAGCAAAAAGACTCCCGGATCCTAAAACAATGAACATCAAAATACATGGTGCTGAATTCAGTAAATCAGTGAAGCAAAAAGCCCACAAGCTCTAAAGATTAGACACAGAGTGTTTATTAGGGGATGATTTGGGGACCAGCACCTGTGAAAGGAGAGGGGAAGAAGGAAGCAAGGCTGAGCAGAGGGAGATGCTCATCTGTGGTAAGGGCCTCCAAGGTCACGTGGGGGCTAGGATGGCTCCTCAGAATTGTCTTCCACTGGAAAAGCATCTGGACCTTTATATCCTCATGGTGGACCACTCCTTGGATGCAAGCTGTCCCTGAAGAGAGGTGGGACTCTGGGTGAGACAATTTTCTTTAGGGGAGGCAATCTCCGAAGCTGAGGCGGTTTTCTATTGTTGGAGGAGTAAGTTCTTCATTCCTGAGAGGGTTCTGGGAGGCACCTCACAGTTATCTGCACATCTTAGTATGTATGAAGAACTTAGTATCTGTCATAAGAGGGAAAGGAACATTTATTCCATAAATGATGCTGGAACAATTGATTATAACGATGTGGGGAAGAAACATGATTAGACCTTCACCTAGAATCTTACCCTGACATTAATTTCAGATGGGCTTAAGAGTTAAATGAAAAAGAAAACAAGAAATATAAATATCAGGTAGAAGAAGGGAAAATAAGGTAAGATAATGCTAAGGAAATGACCCATAGATTTGATTACATAAAAACAACAAAAACTTTACACTAAACATTGCATGCAAAATTAAAGGACAAACAATAAATTGGGAACATATTTGTAATAAACACAGCTAGAATTTTTAAGATAAAAGAGCTCCTGCAAATCTGAAAGAAAAACCCAACACTTCCATCAAAATCACAGTGAGATATCATTTTATACCCATTAGGACAGATATTATAAAAGACAAACATAGAAGAAAACAAAAAGTGTTAGCATGGATATGAAGAAATTGGAGTCCTTGTCCATTGTTAGCAGGAATGTAAAATAACACAGCTGTAATAGAAAATACTACTGCAGTTCCTCAAAACACTAAACATAGAATTACCATATGACCTGGAAATTCCACTTCTGGATATATACAGGAACTTGAGTAAACACTTGTGCACCCATGTTCATAGCAACATTATTCACAATGGCCAGAAGGTGGAAACTGTCTAAATATCTATCAACAGATGAATGAATAAACAAAATGTGGCATATGCATACAATTAAATATTGTTCAGTCTTAAAAAGCAAAAAAATTCCAATACATGTCACAACATACCAACTTCTAGGACTTTTAAAGCTCAAGGATGAATCTTGAGGACCTTATGCTAAGTGGAATAAGGACGATTCAAAAGGACAGATGTATGATTCCACTTTTGTGAGAAATAGTCAAATTCATAGAGACAGAAAGTAAACAGTGGTTTACCATGAACTAGGGGGAGGTGGAGGGAGGAGTTACTGTTTAATGGTATAGAGTTTCCTCTTGGGATGATGAAAAAGTTCTCAAGTGGATAGTACTGATGGTTTATACATAACATAAACTTTATGTTATATATATTTACCACAATAAAAAAGATAAAAACACTCCACATTTGAAATGTGAACAAGAAAAACGTATACAAAGGCAATTCACAAAACTACAATAAAATGATCTATGGGTGTATAAAATATTTAATTTCATAAGTAATTTAAGGAGATACAAAGATCAAGTTGTCATTTGTCATCTATAAAATTGGAGAAACAATTTTACTTTCACATCTAATTATAGTGTACATACTATGATATTGGTATGCTCATAATAGCAGTATAAATGTGTATAAACTCTCTAGAAAGCATTTGTAAATTATGCAAAATATGTTTTAAATATTCACATTAATTGGCCCCAAGTCCAATGTTTCTACAGAAACAGCTAGAGATGCTGGCATCTGGATAACTGCAGAGGGCACCAATGGAGCAAAGAACACAATGAAATGTGGGAGCAAGCCCTGAGAATATATGTGGCAGAGAATTCCAGGGAAAGAGAGGAGCTAGTGTGAAGAACCCAGGACTGGAATATACCAGGTGTGTTTGAGGAACAGCAAGGAGTGCTGTGTGCCTGGCTGGTGTGGAGTAAGGGGCTGAGTGTTGGGAAATGAGGTCAGAGTCAGTGGGAAAGACCAGAAAGGGCCTTGAAAGCCTTGGCAAGAACTTTGGGCTTTACTCTGAGTGGGCTGGGAACAATTGGAGGGTTCTAAGCAGAGGCCATGGTCTAAGTTTTAAAAAGACAGTGACTTCATCTCAGGGGCCTCCTCAGTTGGTTGGTGGTAGCCTCAGTTCTGCGGAGAAGGCAATGGCACCCCACTCCAGTACTCTTGCCTGGAAAATCCCATGAATGAAGGAGCCTGGTAGGCTGCAGTCCATGGGGTCGCTAAGAGTCAGACATGACTGAGCGACTTCCCTTTCACTTTTCACTTTCATGCAATGGAAAAGGAAATGGCAACCTACTCCAGTGTTCTTGCCTGGAAAATCCCAGAGACGAGGGAGCCTAGTGGGCTGCCGTCTATGGGGTCGCACAGAGTCAGATACGACTGAAGTGACTTAGCAGTAGCAGCAGCCTCAGTTCTGAGGCTAATCTGAGGCACCCAAGCCGCAGGCCTGTGGGCTAGGTGCAAGAGAGGTTTCGAATGTGGGTGTCTGGCATTTTCAGGTCCAGCTGGGCTGGAGAAACAGTCTTTGCCTTCATTAAGTCTTATAGCTCAGGGAATCCTCCAAACACAGGGAGGTTCTGATGCTCAGTGGCTAAAGCAAATGGCAAGTATCAGTTGTATGTAACAGAAAACCAGTCATTTTCTCACATAATAAGCAGCTCATTGGGAGGCAGTTCGAGGCTTGGGGCAGTGACTGAATGTCATTACTGTCACTCTGTCTGTGCCCCGTGTTGACTCATTGCCAGATGGGTTGAGGTGGACCCAGCAAGCACATCTAGGTTCAAAACAGAAAGAAAGGGGCAAAACTGTACCGTGTCTTTTCCCCCCTTTAATCAGGAAAGCAAAAGCCTTTCCAGAAACCCTGCAACATCTACTCTGTCTCATTGACCAGAATTGTGTCATGAAGCCAACCCTGGAAACAAGGGAAGATTTAGCTGCCTCCTCTCCCAAAGTGTGATTTTGTAATAACAAAAAAGGAACAGATGGAGACAGAACAATGAACACTGTTTCCTCTGATGAGCACTGATCCTGAAAGGGTGAGCAGCATCACCCATCTTCTCCCCACGTTTCTCTAATCTCACGTGGTCTTGAAGCCAACCTTGCAGGGACAGGACCCTTCAGTCCCCAGCACAAGCAGGGATGTGGTTTGTTGTCAGGAGTGATGCTCACTGGCTGCAGACAGTTGCGCTGGAGAGCCGCTAGCCCCATTCTGCTCAGCCTCTGTGATGTCACACTGGGACTCCTTTCCTTCCACACTGTGCTGTGGCTTCCAAGGCTGCTGTGGCCATGGGGCTCCCAGACCCAGCAGCGGGAAGGGAGCCTGCTGACTCTCATCTCCCCTGGGGCCACAGGAGATCCAGCCATGCTGCTCATGAAGGAGCCCCACCCCTCACCTCAGGCCCCGCTCCCCTGGGTCCTCCCAAGCTTATTTGCCTCCTTCAACGTGGTGCTGCTGGTCATTTTCAGTGGCCTCTTCTTCGCATTTCCGTAAGTCTCCCAACACAAGCTATCCGGTTTCTTATAGAGCAACAAAAAGGAAAGCAGATAATGATAGTACGGAGGCAGAGGGAGTGCAGAAGAGGGTTCAGGAAGGCAGGATGTTCTAGGCAAAGGGAACTAAATGCTATTAGAGGTATAGAGGGCTTGGTGCATTTGGGAGCTGCAGGTGGTTGGTAATACAGGGTGACTGGTGGAGTCTCTATGGATCTGTTACAAGCCTGGATATTTAGAGCAGGGTTTATGGTCTGCGGGTGCTGACTAGGTGAATTGGAGCTTCAGGGCTGAGTCCTGCTCTTGTCTCAGTTGCAGGTGGCTGGCCCAGAATGGGCAATGGGTCTTTCCCGTCATCACAGGCCTCCTCTTTATCCTCACCTTCTTCAGTCTCATTTCACTCAACTTCTCAGACCCGGGCATCTTGCATCAAGGTGAGACATTGGCCCCCTGGGGCATCTGCCTGCGGGGGTGATCTCTAAAGTGCTCCTCCCATCTTCCCCCACCACCACTGGGGCCTCAGGGCTCCTTCGCCCCAGGTCCTCATTTGCTCAGGCCCCGCATCTGCCACTTCATTTCTTGAGCCATGGGGGTGTGAAAAACACAGAATCTTGGAGGTTTTCCAGTTTCCTTGGAGGGTAGGGCCAGGGCAGAAGTTTCTTGGGAGAGAAGCCAGCTGTTCACAACCACTGATTTTTCTCTTCCTCCTCCCTACCACACAAATTCCGTAAAGTGTCGGTCACAGTACCGAAGGCCTGAGTTCACGAAGAACTCCTCGGGCTGGAAACCCACTTTCCCTGCGACTACCAGCCTCTCTAAGCTTGGCCAGCTTGCTCAGTGGGGACTAAGGATTCCCCTGCCACCTGGTCCCCACGCTTCCTGAGCCCAGGGGTGCCGTGGGGCTGCCCGCCTCCACCCTTCTGCTGCAGCAGACTGATGCAAGGGCCTCGGGCTGCTGCTCCATCCTTCTCCCATGCCAGGATCCAATGAACAGGGTCCCCTGATGGTCCATGTGGTGTGGGTGAACCACAGGGCCTTCCGCCTGCAGTGGTGCCCAAAGTGCTGCTTCCACCGCCCGCCCCGGACCTGCCACTGTCCCTGGTGCAACATCTGTGTGGAGGTAAGTGCCCCTTCTCTCCTGCCCACCTGCTCTCCCGGCCCTGTCTGGGACCAGGAGGCCTACCCACATGGGGGCCGATGGTGGGTGTGAAACTACTTCTGGGACTACTAAAGACCAAAGGTGGCAGTAACTCCCAGCCACTCTTGATCACTCAGGCAGGTCACTGCCTCTGCGCCTGCACCTTTTCCGGGAGGCTGGCCCCTTCCTGCACTGGTGCTGACATTGTAGAGGGGCATTCACATCTATGCTGGGCCTGGTCAGACACTGCTGTTCTTCCTGGGGCTCAATGACACTGGATGTCCAAATGCCCTTGGCAGGCTGCAGGACCAGCCAGGGGAACATCCTGCCTCTTCTGAATGTCTAGGCCAGAGGGTCTCCTGGGTTCTGGGTGCACAGTCTGCAACAGTTCAGCAATGTGCTGTCTTAACTGGTCCTTACAACCCTGGGAGACTGGCTGGGGATGCGTGTTATTATTAGGCCCACCCAGTGGATGAGAAAACAGATGCCCAGAGATATTCTATGTCCTGTCTGAAGTCACACCAGGATTTGTCCCAGAGAAGACCAGGCAGGTCCTCTCTCCAAAGCCTCTTGACAAGACGTGCAGCTCTGTGAGCCCTGTGGTGCTCTAACTGGGGGAATGCCAGCAGGGTTAAGGACTTTGAGACTCAGATTCTCCCTAGGAATGGGAGCCACTTCGTGAGGTCAAGGGCAGGTGGTTTAGAGGGAGCGCATAAGATTTTGGGGCGATGGAGCCAGGATCAGAGATTGGGTCAAGGCCTGAGCCTTCTCCCTCTTGCCTAGGACTTTGATCACCACTGCAAGTGGGTCAATAACTGCATCGGTTACCGCAACTTCCGCTTCTTCATGCTGCTTGTCCTGTCCTTATGCCTCTACTTGGGTGCCATGCTGGTCACCTGCCTGATCTTCCTGGTGCGTACGACCCACCTGTCCTTCTCCATGGACAAGGCCATCGCGTATCCGCTGCGCTGTGGGGACCCACGACCAAAAGTGAGGGTGGCGAGGAGCTGTCAACAGAGGGGCGGGGTCACGGGGCGGGCAGAGCTAATGGTGAGCAGGGTTAGACGGTGAAGCCGCCTGACAGGACCGATCTGGGACGAGGTGAGGACAGGTAGGGTCAGAGGGATGGGTGGGGATAGGAGGAACTGTGAAGGGGTGAGCTAGCAGAGTCAAGGATGGAGAATGCTAGAGGTGGCACCGGCCCTAGGCAGCAGGGTGAGCAGGGAGCGGGTGGGCGGGGCTT
This sequence comes from Redunca redunca, assembly GCA_006410935.1. Lineage (NCBI taxonomy): Eukaryota > Metazoa > Chordata > Mammalia > Artiodactyla > Bovidae > Redunca > Redunca redunca. The sequence goes on from SJYQ01003524.1 coordinate 163,694, forward strand.
CGTGTGGGCGGGGTTAGGCGAGGGCGGGGCCAAGGAGGTCTGCCTGGAGGCGCTGCTCCTTAGCTGCTGTGCAGCATCTTGGTTGCTGTCCCCGCCGCCGGCTTCCTGGTGCCCCTCTTCCTGTTGCTGCTGATCCAAGCCATGTCGGTGAGCGCGGCGGAGCGCTCCTACGAGGGCAAGGTACGTGGGGACGAGCGGGGCGCCATGCTGGTATCGGGCTGTGGGTGGTCACCTTACCCCTCCCGGGCTTCCGCACCTTCCGCTTTCTCCTTCGCCCTGGTCTTTGATGGCCTGAGGTCTCTAGAAGGTGCCTCTTGAGCACTTCCAGACGCAAGTTCAGCTCAGATCTCACCTCCTTCCGGAGCTCGACAGTCACTCTTCTTGCGTCGAAGGTGCACTAGTGAGTGCTAGGCAGCGTGCGCATTATTTTGAGTCATGGCCGTGGAGGAGAGTAAGGCTGCATCCTGCGCGTGTGCTGACAAGGAACCGGAAATCAGAGTAACTCTTCAGACACCAGCGAACGCGCTGAGAGAGGGGCCTGCCGACATTGTGTAGCACAAACTCAGAGCACTCAGAGTTCAGTGAGGACCGCTGTGTTGAGTGCGGGTTGGACGGCAGAAGGCGAGGCATTGCTGTGAGGGGCAAAGACTGCAAAAAAGCACGGAAGCCTAAAAGTCTGTGGAATGTTGGTAGGAGGGTGAGGGAACACTCCTAATCGCAGCAGGTGTGGCATGCGCAATCAAGTGATCTGCCTGGGATTGACCAGATTTAAAAGGCAAAGAAATCAGGTGGATAATTTAATCTAGGTGCAGTGGAAACTTGGAAACCTTGATAGGACTTTTTTCTTTACACACAGTAAAATTGGCCCTTTTTAGTGCACAGTTGTATGAGTTTTGACAAACATACAGTTCTGTAATCACTGCCATAACCAAGATTTAGAATAGCTCCATCCACCCTCCCCTCACTCCCCAGATTCCCTCATGGACTTTTGTAGTCCATTTCTCTCCCAACTTGCAGCCCCTGGCAATTACAGAATTGTTTCCTAGCCCAACAGTTTCTCCTTTCTCAGAATTTCATATAAATATAATTATAGCCTTCTGAGTCTGGTTTCATTCACTCAGTGTAATCCATTTGAGATTCATCCAGGTTGTTTCCCATATCAGGAGTTTCCCTCTCTTTATTTTGGTAGTATTTCATCATACAGGTATGTCACAGCTTGTTTACTCATTTTTGCCAGTTGAAGGATATCTGCATTGTTTTTGGATTTTGGTGATTATAAATGAGGCAGGACAGGAGAATGTTGGAACCCACCAAAAAAAGATACCCCATGTCCAAGGGCAAAGGAGAAGCCCCAGCAAGATGGTAGGAGGGGCAAAATCACGTTTAGAATCAAACTCCATACTCGCCAGAGACACTTGGAGGGCTCAAACAAACCTTGAGTGCACCAGGACCCAGAGACCTCACAGAGGCTGAGCCAGAACTGTGTTTGAGTGTCTCCTGCAAAAGTACGGGTCAGCAGTGGCCTGCCACAAGGGCAGGGGCTCTGGGTGCAGCAGACCTGGATGTGGCATAAGCCCTCTTGGAGGAGGTTTCCATTAACCCCAGCACAGAGCCACCAGAACTTACATAGGACTGCGGAAACAAACTCTTGGAGGACACAGACAAAACCTTGTGCATACCAGGACCCAGGAGAAAGGAGCAGTGACCCCACAAGAGACTGACCCAGACTTGCCCGTGAGTGTCCAGGAGTCTCCGGCAGAGGCGTGGGTCACCGGTGGCCTGCTGCAGGGTTGGGGTCACTCAGTGCGGCAGTGCATGCATGGGACCTTTTAAAGGAGGTTACCATTATCCTCATTCAGTTCAGTTCAGTTCAGCTGCCCAGTCGTGTCTGACTCTTTGTGACCCCATGGACTGCAGCACACCAGGCATCTCTGTCCATCACCAACTCCTGGAGTTTACTCAAACTCATGTCCATCGAATCAGTGATGCCATCCAACCATCTCATCCTCTGTTGTACCCTTCTCCCACCTTCAGTCTTTCCCAGCATCAGGGTCTTTTCCAATGAGTCAGTTCTTTGCATCACATGGCCAAAGTATTGGAGTTTCAGCTTCAGCATCAGTCTTTCCAATGAATGTTCAGGACTGATTTTTTTTAGGATGGACTGTTGGATCTCCTTGCAGTCCAAGGGACTCTCAAGAGTCTTCTCCAACACCACAGTTCAAAAACATCACGTCTTCGGCACTCAGCTTTCTTTATAGTCCAGCTCTCATCCATACGTGACTGCTGGAAAAACCATAGCTTTGACTAGACAGACCTTTGTTGGCAAAGTAATGTCTCTGCTGTTTAATATGCTGTCTAGGTTGGTCATAACTTTTCTTCCAAGGAGGGAGCGTCTTTTAATTTCATGGCTGCAGTCACCATCTGCAGTGATTTTCGAGCCCCCCAAAATAAAGTATGTCACTGTTTACATTGTTTCCCCACCTATTTGCCATGAACTGATGGGACCAGATGCCATAATCTTAGTTTTCTGAATGTTGAGTTTTAAGCCAACTTTTTCACTCTTCTCTTTCACTTTCATCAAGAGGCTCTTTAGTTCTTCTTCACTTTCTGCCATAAGGGTGGTGTCATCTGCTTATCTGAGGTTATTGATATTTCTCCCAGCAATCTTAATTCTAGCTTGTGCTTTATCCAGCCCAGCGTTTCTCATGATGTACTCTGCATATAAGTTAAATAAGCAGAGTGACAATATACAGCTCTATACAGTCAGCAAAACCAAGACCGGGAGCTGACTGTGGCTCAGATCATGAACTCCTTATTGCCAAATTCAGATTAAATTGAAGAAACCACTAGACCGTTCAGGTATGACCTAAATCAAATCCCTTACAAATATACAGTGGAAGTGACAAATAGATTCAAGGGATTAGATCTGATAGACAGAGTACCTGAAGAACAATGGATGGAGGTTTGTGACATTGTACTGGAGGCAGGGATCAAGACCATCCTCAAGAAAAAGAAATGCAAAAAGGCAAAATGATTGTCTGAGAAGGCCTTACAAATAGCTGAGAAAAGAAGAGAAGGAAAAGGCAAAGGAGAAAAGGAAAGATATACCTATTTGAATGCAGAGTTCCAAAGTATAGCAAGGAGAGATAAGAAAGCCTTCCTCAGTGACCAATGCAAAGAAATAGAGGAAGACAATAGAATGGGAGAGACTAGAGATCTCTTCGAGAAAATTAGAAATCTCTTCAAGAAAATCAGAGATACTAAGGGAACATTTCATGCAAAGATAGGCACAATAAAAGACAGAAATGGTATGGACCTAACAGAAGCAGAAGATATTAAGAAGAGGTGGCAAGAATACACAGAAGAACTGTACAAAAAAGATCTTCATTACTCAGATAACCATGGTGGTGTGATCACTCACTTAGAGCCAGACATCTTGGAATGCAAAGTCAAGTGGGCCTTAGGAAGCATCACTACAAACAAAGCTAGTGGAGGTGATAGAATTCCAGTTGAACTATTTCAAATCCTGAAAGATGATGCTGTGAAAGTGCTGCACTCAATATGCCAGCAAATTTGGAAAACTCAGTAGTGGCCACAGGACTAGAAAAGGTCAGTTTTCATTCCAATCCCAAAGAAAGGCAATGCCAAAGAATGTTCAAACTATCACACAATTGCACTCATCTCACATGCTAGCAAAGTAATGCTCAAAATTCTCCAAACCAGGCTTCAACAGTGCATGAACCATGAACTTCCAGATATTCAAGCTGGTTTTAGAAAAGGCAGAGGAACCAGCGATCAAATTGCCAACATCTGTTGGATCATTGAAAATGCATGAGAGTTCCAGAAAAACATCTATTTCTGCTTTATTGACTATGCCAAGGCCTTTGACTGTGTGGATCACAACAAACTATGGAAAATTCTTAAAGAGATGGGAATACCAGACCACGTGACCTGCCTCCTGAGAAATCTGTATGCAGGTCAAGAAGCAACAGTTAGAACTGGATGTGGAACAACAGACTGGTTCCAGATAGGGAAAGGAGTACATCAAGGTGGTATACTGTCACCCTGCTTATTTAACTTGTATGCAGAGTACATCATGAGAAACGCTGGGCTGGATGAAGCACAAGCTGGAATTAAGATTGCCGGGAGAAATATCAAGAACCTCAGATATGCAGATGACACCACTTTTACAGCAGAAAGTGAAGAAGAACCAAGGAGCCTCTTGATGAAAGTGAAAGAGGAGAGTGAAAGAGTTGGCTTAAAACTCAACATTCAGAAAACTAAGATGAAGGCATCTGGTCCCATCACTTCACGGCAAATAGATGGGAAATAATGGAAACAGTGAGAGCCTTTATTTTCTTCAGCTCCAAAATCACTGCAGATGGTGACTGCAGCTATGAAATTAAGACACTTGCTCCTTGGAAGAAAAACTATGACCAACCTGGACAGTATATTCAAAAGCAGAGACATTACTTTGCCAACAAAAGTCTGTCTAGTCAAAGAATGGTTTTTCCAGCAGTCATGTATGGGTGTGAGAGTTGGACTATAAAGAAAGCTGAGTGCCAAAGAAGTGATGCTTTTGAACTGTGGTGTTGGAGAAGACTCTTGAGAGTCCCTTGGACTGCAAGGAGATCCAACAGTCCATCCTAAAGGAAATCAGTCCTGAACATTCATTGGAAAGACTGATGCTGAAGCTGAAACTCCAATACTTTGGCCATGTGATGCAAAGAACTGACTCATTGGAAAAGACCCTGATGCTGGGAAAGATTGAAGGTGGGAGGAGAAGGGAGAGGATGAGATGGTTGGATGGCATCACTAACTCAGTGGACGTGAGTCTGAGTAAACTCCAGGAGTTGATAAAAGACAGGGAGGCCTGGTGTGCTGCAGTCCATGGGGTCACAAAGAGTCAGACACGACTGAGCGACTGAAGCGAACTGAAATGAGGCCATTATAAATGTTGGTGTACAGGCATGTGAATACAAGTTTTCATTTTGGCGGGGGAGGGATATGTTCTTAAGAGTGGTGTTGCTGTGTTATGTAGTAACTGTATGTTTAACTTTGTAAGACACTGCCAAATTGTGTTCCCAAATGGCTGTACCACTGCAATTTCCATAAGCAGTGTACAGGAATTCCAGTTGTTCTGCATCATTAAGATTTGGCATTGTCATTTTTTAAAAATTAAGCCAATCTAAGAAATGTATAGTGATATCTCATTGTGGTTTTAATTTGCATTTTCCTAATGACTAATGATTTTGAACATCTTTTCATGTTCTTGTTTGTCATCAGTTTATCTTTTTAAAAAAGTATTTATGTAACTGCACCGGGTCTTAATTGCGGTTTGTGAGACGTTTGATCTTCCTTTTGGCTTGTGGTATCTTTTAGTTGCACAGCATTCGAACTCTTGGTTGTGGCACATGGGATCCAGTTCCCTGACCAGGGATGAGTCTGTGTAATGTTGGTAGGGCCCTCTGCATTGGGAGCACAGTCTTAGCACTGGAGCACCAAGGAAGTCCTGCCATCATTTTATCTTTGATTAAAAGTCTTTTCCAGTCATTTGACCATTAAAAGTTGGTTTGCCTTCTTAACACTGAGTGTTAAGATTTCTATGGCTCAGGTGGTAAAGAATCCATTTGCAATGTGGGAAACCTGGGTTCAATCCCTGGATTGGGAAGATTCCTTAGAGAATGGAATGGTTACCTACTCCAGTATTCTGGCCTGGAGAATTCCATGACTGTATAGTCCATGGGGTCGCAAAGAACTGGACTTGACTGAGTGACTTTCACTTCACGATTTCTATATTCAAGATTCAGATATGTGTTTTGCAAATATTTTCTCCATATCTGTGGCTTGTCATCTCATTTTCTCAACAGTATCTTCCAAAGATCAGAAGTTTAAAGTTTTGATGAGTTATGTTACCAGTTTTTTCTTTTATGGATTGTGCTTTTGGTATGTAACTAAGAAATCTTTGCCTAACCCAAAGTCACGAAGATTTTCTCATATATTTTCTTCTAGATATTTTATAGTTTTAGGTTTTATATTTAGGACTATGATTCATTTGGGGTTAAATTTTGTATATGATACAAGGTATGGGTCAAGATTTATTTTTTTTTTGCTTATGAGTTATTTTGGCACCATTTTTGGAAAAGATTATCCTTCCATTGTTGCCTTTGAATATCTGTCAAAAAACAATGGACTATACAGGTGAAGATGTATTTCTGGACTCTTTTTTTTAAAATCAATACCACCCTGTCTTGCTTAGCAGCTTTATATTGTCTTGAAATCATCCAGTGTGAGTTCTCCTACTTTGTTATTTTACAAAGTTTTGTTGGTTATTCTAGTTACCTTGACTTATCTTACCTAAATTTATATAAATTTTAGAATCAAGTTGTTGGTTTCTATAAGAGCATTTGCTGAGATTTTCATTTGGATTTTGTTTAAACCTATAGATCAGTTTTGAAAATTGACATTTTAATAATACTGAGTTTTTGAATCCATGAACATGGTATATCTCTCCATTCATTCAGAGATTTATTTCATTAGTGTCAGTTTTCAGCATATAGATCTTGACTCCATTGTGTTAGACCTTTTTCTAAATATTTCATTTTTTGTTATAATTTTTAATTTAATTTTCATTTGTATTTAAAATAATTAATTAAGCTGTACTGGGTCTTAGTTGAAGCATATGGGATCTTTAGTATGGACATGCAAACTCTTAGTTTGGGGATGTGGGATCTAGTTCCCTGACAAGGAATTGAACCTGGGCCCCCTGCATTGGGAATGCAGAGTCTTAGCCACTAGCCCAAGGGAAATCCTTCCATTTGTTTATTACTATAAGAAAATACAATGGATTTTTGTGTATTAGTCTTGAGTCTTACAATTTTTCTAGACTCATTTATTAGTTTAATAGCTTTTTTGTTGATTTCACATAGAAAATCACATCATGATTCATTTCTTCCTTTCCACAATGTATGGCTTTATTTCTTTTTCTTTTCCTGCATTACCTTGGACTTTCAGTACTGTGTTTACTTGGAGTGGTAAAGTGAACATCCCTTACCATGGGATTCCTTCCACATGGCAATAATTTTTTATTAAAGCCTGTTTTAGGAAGCCTGTAGTTGGCTGCATCACTGAGGGGGAGTAGGTGGAGACACTGAGACAGCTGAAAGGACAGAGGCAACCTCTTTACCCACCATTTCCCATCCTTCCAGTCAAGACTTAATCACCCTACCCCACCCATTTTTGGTTCTCAGCTCATGTGTGACTCCTCTGCACAGCCCTTACTCATCAGCCCCCTGTGGTCTTCATGTCTTCTCTCTCTAGCCTTAGTCCCTCATTTCAGCCTCTCCTGGGCAGCATTCTCCATTCCCACATCCTGTGGTTCTTACAGCCCAAGTCAGGCCATAGGCCTGCCCTCCCTGCGCTGCTCAGATGGGCTGTCTCAATCCATGATCTCCAACCTTAAGAGACCCAAATGTGGTCTGCACCCTGATTCGCCAGACAGGGCTCTTTCCCATGGGCATGTGTGCTAAGTCACTCCAGTCATGTGCGACTCTGTGTGACACTGTGGACTGTAGCCTGCCAGGCTCCTCTGTTCACAGGATTCTCCAGGCAAGAATACTGGAGTGGATTGCCATTTTCTCCTCCACGGGATCTTCCTGACCTAGGGATCGAACCTGAGTCTCTTACATCTCCTGCATTGGCAGGCAGGTTCTTTACCACTAGTGACACCTGGGAAGCCCTCTTTCCCAATACCAGAACCCATTTCAGGCATTCTTCACACACCTCAACTTCATTCCCTTTCTATCTCCAACTTCTGCTGGGCACTTGCTTATATCACAAGGGCTCTGGAGCCAGACTGCATAAATTCAAATCACAGTTCTACAACACACCAGCAAGGAGATCTTGGCTGTGTTACTTAGCCATCTGGTGCCTCAGTATCTGTAAAAGGGAGCAGTCTGGATTAATAAACCACCCTTCCAGATAGTGAAATTCAGCGAAGGCACAATTTTAGGGGAAAAAAAGCAAAAAATGAATGTGGGAAAGTAGAGAAGTTGAAGGAGCAAGGATGGAACTGTCTTTGGAGCAGTTTAACAGCAAAAGGAAGATCCAAAAGTGTATCTGGAAGGAGATAGCAGAAGGAAGTGTGTGGCCAGGGGAGACAGAAGGGGAGGAGACTGCAAAAGTGGCTACAGGTGATGGGGGAGGACCCCTGGGCAGGCAGGAGATGTGGGTGTGGTGCCAGAGCTACTCAGCAGTGGGTTGTGGGACGCTTTACTTGACCCTCTGGCCACAGCCCCAGGCTGGGCTGAGCTGACCAGCACTCGGAGGGCTGGTATGGGTGGCCTGCCCCGTCCTGCTGGATCTGAGCTCTTCTTTCTGTCCTCACCCACTTCAGTGCCGATACCTGCAGGGATACAACCCCTTCGACAATGGCTGTGCCAGCAACTGGTATTTAACAATTTGTGCACCACTGGGACCCAAGTGAGTTGGCAAAGCAGAGGCCTGGTGGTGGCCCCTGGGGCTGGTGGGCTGGGGTGAAGCTGGATGGTCCCCTGGCCCCTTAGCATAGCTCCTGGCCCCTGATGCTCACTGTTCCTCTTCTTTGGGAGCTTTCTCCAGGGCCTAGTGGGAGCCCCTGAAGCCTCCCCTTCCTTGCCTCTGTGGGTTCTGGCCCCAAGAAGAGGGGTTAGAAGGGGCATTGCAGCCTGGAGGAGACAGGTGCCAGCTCCCTGCAGGGCCAGGCCCAGGCTGTGTGCCCCCCAGACTGAGAGGGACCAGGCCAGGAGGCAATGACCACCTGCATCTGGCTTGTTGCTCCCCAGGTATATGGCCGAAGCTGTCTGGCTGCAGAGAGTGGTGGGGTCTGACTGGGTGCCCATACAGACCCCGCACTTCCCAACGTGCCCCTCTGTGCTCAGTCCCCCTGCCTTCCCTGGGTCTGGGTCTGCCCCCCAGCCTCAACCTCTGGGTCTCTACAAACCAGGGAAGGGTCCCCCAGGGAGCGGTGGGGCTGCAGTCCTCCAGAAGGTGAGTGCGCGTGTGTGCGCGTGTGTGCGTGTTGGGAGGGGGCGTCTGCAGATTGTGGGTGTGAGGAGAAGCCCCCCGGTGCTGGGCTGGCCCTGAAGCTGGAACACTCAGCTGGAGAGAGGGGGATTTTAGGCCTGAAGAGCGTTGGCAGTAGAGTCTCAGATACCCCAGGGGTCCCTGGGCTCACAAAGGAAAAGGCCACACCGCTCACTTGCTGGGTGGCCTTGGGCCAGTCACTTATCCTTTCTGGGCCTCAGTTTCCTCAGCTCTTCATGAGAATTGAGACTGGTCCAGTGGTTTACCATTGGCGGAGGTGGGGGTGGGGGATGGTGGGTGTGGGATTCCATTATTTAAAGGCACCTTTTACTGTGAAACCGGGTCTATGAATCATGAAGAAGTGGGGGTGGGTAACCCACAGCCCCCCAGGGACCCTGCTGCCCCCTCCTTTTGCTCTGCCTGTCAGCAGGCGGTGGCCTGGGCAGTGTCCTGCTCCGCAGAGGGTGGGCTGTGGGGCGGGGCTCGAGGACAGCCCCTATCCGCCCCCATCTGTGTTCAGCTCCACGCCAGCCCAGTGCTGCCCCGGCTGCGGGAGGCTCCCAGTCAAGGCTCCGTCTACTTCTTGCCCTTTCACCCCGGGAGATGCCAGGAGTCCCTGCATCCGAACCTCACCTCTTGAGCCTCTCGGGAAGACCCTGTGCCCGGCCGCCTGCCCTTGCCCACTCCCCTGGCGGGAGTACTGAGACCCCAAGCGCATTAAATACCCTTTGCCTATCTTTTACAACTGCCTGCTGCACTGTCTGTGCGAGTGAGTGTGAAGGGGCGGGCTCTGAAGGGCTGGGACAAAGCCCCACGGACGGAAGAGCCGAGGTCCAGTACTGACTGGCTCTGCGACCTTGGGCAAGACACTCAACATTGCTGTCATACTTCAAATGGGACAACCATAGCAACCACAGAGAAGGCTGAAGATGAGGGAAGAGATGCAGGAGTGGCCGCTCAAGTCCCAGCCTCTGCCCTGTTGCACCCCTGTCTGACTGCAGGGGGCGCCCGTCGCCTGGGAATTCGCCAAGCTGGACCTGATTCAGCCGGCACGCTGTAGCCTACTGTGAGGGCTGGGCTGGCCCTCCGACTGGCAGTGGGCCCTCCCCCTGCCTCATCTTGGGAGGTAAAGGGGTGAGAGGGTTCTCTGTTACCCTCAGGATGGGCACTAACCACGCTGCTTCCTACCACCCATGTATCCGGTGAAGGGGGTGAAGATGCGAGGGAAGGGTTCGATGAGCTTCCCAGGGCCCCGTGAAGGTATGCGCCTGTGTGTGCATGCCTGTTTGTGTGTTGGGGGCCCAGCCTGGGGAGGTGGGTGACCTACGATACAGGACTTGGCTCCAGTTCTGTCTAAGCTGGGTCCCCTTTGAGGCTGCCCTTCCCTCTTCCTCCGCCCCAGGCCCAGCCTCACCCACCCCTCTGGCTCTAGCTCTTGGGCTCCTGGCCAGGCTCCTTCAACCCAGAGACTCCAGTTCTATCTCACCCCATTTGCCTTGGTCCCAGGGTCTCCCCTGTCCTAAGCCCTCTTGTTTTCTCAGCTTTCAGAATTAACCCTAGGTTCTGGGGAGGGATGCAAGGTACTCACCACCTTACAAAAAGGCAGCCCAGTTTTAACCTTGTTGTAAAAGGCCTCAGCGGCCACATTAAAAATGCTCAGGGGCCATGTTTACAAGTAAAGCTGAAGCAGCCGTCCCTGTCTGGGAAGCCCACAGTGCATGGTCGCATGTGTGGGGACGAGGACATGACTCTCTGAGCCCCGGACTCCAGGTGTGTATGTGACGCACAGATCTGTGTGAGGGGCCTGTTTGTGTGCATTCTGAGAGTCCAGGCTGTTGAGCAGTGAGGAGAGGCTCTCAGTCCTCCTCCCAAATGGGAGTCCTCAGGGTGGTCCAAGCCTCCATCAGAGAGGAAGAGGATTCAGGAACCTGGGCCAAGGCCTGGATGGGGGGTGTTCATGGAGCTGGCTCACCCCTTCCTCTGGCTCCCTTATACTCTCTCCCCCAAGCCTTGGGCACCCTCAGAAATTCTTTCCTGCCTGCCAGGCTGGGGACTTCCACTGAACTGTGCCCACCTTTCCTTCCTGCCTTCTCCACATTTCTGCTGAGCCTGCCCTTGACTCCCAGACACACCCCTCGAAGTCTTTGGCCCACTGATATGGGGAGGGGTGTTATCAGGTCTGAAAACAGGGCCAGCTCTCCACACACATCCTGGAAGCCCGGCAGTTCCTACCGCCCCTTGGACAGGAACCAAGGAGTGACTCCCCCCATGGTGCTATCAGGTGCCCACATGTCTGGAGCCACTCTGTGGGGTCCCCAGGCCACTCCTGGAACAAAAGGAAGGAGGGGGAGCCTGGAAGCAGACACCCCCTTTGCATCTTTACACCATTCCTCCATGACCTTCTAGAAGGTCAGGGCGTGTGGGGTAGGAAGAGCCCTGGGCCAGCAGTTGGGAGACCTGGGTGTCTCTCAGCTCTGCTACCAACTAGTGTGCTATGGGAGTGAGCCTCTTTCCTCTGCTTGGCCTCAGAGCCCTCGTCTGTAAACAGGGAGGACCATCACGGCTAGCTCACAGTGGTCAGAGTCCTAACTCGTCAGAGCTGGAAGGGCTTTAGGGGTTACTTCATCCAACTGCCCCTGCACCCTCAATTTCACACATTTTCACTAGAGAGAGAAGGGATGGGATGACTCAGTGTCCAAATGTGTTCTCCGTTTCATGGGCTGCCCCTCCTGTTCCTGCTCCAGGCACCACTTTGGAGGAGGAGGGACTTGGGCAGCCCTGCAGAGACAGCAGAACATGTCAGCACAGGGCCTGGGGACCGGATAAGAAGGCAGGCTTAACTCTGACTTCAGTTCTGCTGGGAGCGATAATGACACCCTGCTGCCTTGCCTTCGACCTGCCCTGCCTGCCCCACCCAAGGGGGCCCTGCCAGTGGCTGAGGGTGAGGCAGGGCAGGGAGAGACGAGGCAGAAGAGGTGGCCAAAGCCTGAAATTGGGGAGCCAGAGTCCTCATACCTCCCAGAGAGCGTGCCCCTTGCTGGCTGAGCCTCCTGGGCTCCTGGGCACCCAGGTGACGCTCCAGCCATGCCCACATCCTCCTCCAGTTCCTGCACGTGGAGCGCAGTGGAGGGAAGGGGCTGGGCTGACGGTTTGCCAGACCTGTCCTGGGAAACAAGCCTTTACTGAGCCTCCCTGGGCCAGGACCTGGGCGCGCTGGTTCACATGATCTCCTTTAATCCTCACAACAACCCTCTGGAGTTGTTATTCTCACCGTGGAGTTGAAGAAACCAGAACTGACTGAGCAAACAAATCACTTCCCCGAGGTCACACAGCTGCTAAGTGGCGGGGCCAAAGCTGCTTATTTGGTCTTTGTCATGACACTGCGCTTCCTAGGCAGTTGTATTTTATTTCGGTTCAGAGTAGTGGCTAAGGCATGGGCTCTGAAGCTGGGCGGCCCACCGTATAATGGGATGAATCATTGCCGCTATTGTGCCTTTATGAGGATTCATTATGCAGTGCACGTGGAGAGCTTGAACCTGGCGCTGGCACGTGGGAGGTGCTTAATCAGGGTAGCGACCGTCCCCACAATAGGATCCAGTTGATGCCCGAGTTAGGACTTTATGATCTGCTGGGGCCTTGGGGATACCAACACTGGGGCTGCCGTTGGGTGTGGGTTTTCTGGTGGCCAGGCAGCAAAAGAGAAGGGTGTCGGGAGAAGAGGTTTGTGGTCTTGTGTTACCGAAAGTCAAGGCATGTTTGTATCCCCCAGCCAAAGGGGAATGGAGGTATGGGCTGAGCATGTTCAAGGGAACAGCAAGGTCACCCCACCCCCACGCCCCAACGGCTGTGCTTTCCCACAGGCTGAGGGGTTTCCTGTTAAGAAAGCACTTGTTGCATCTATTTCGAGGCCAGGGGGTATCTTGGGTTGCAGGAAGTCAAGGCTGTAGTCCTCTGAACCGTATTCCCCTGGCCTCACTCAGAGCTGCTGCCCGCTGCTTCCGCTGGCTCTCCCTGTAGCCTCCTGGTCTGTCCGTCTGTGTCTGTCTTTGCCTCACCTTCTCTCACCTTTCCACTCTGTCCTCTCTCTCTGCCCTCTTCCTCCTTTCACTGTCTTCCACCCACTCTCTACGATGACTCTGCCTGTCTCTCTCCACCCCTCACCAACTTTCTTGGACGACTGCTTCTGGGAACAGAAAGCAAACTGTCTAACGGCTTTCAAGTAATAATTTTCAAATGTGATTCTTGGAAGCCCTTGGGCCTGGGTATGGAAACCTCTAGAACTCTGGGCCAGGCCAGAGACAGGGCCTGCACAGGGCACCTTTGTCTCTAACCGGGGCTTCCTCTTCCAAGCCAGGCACATGCTCCCCCAGCTGCTTCTGCTGCTTCTGGGACTGATTTGCTGCTGAAATCGGAGATTCCCACACTAGGAGGGATATCCCCACACTGAATATCCAGCTTATTTCTCAGTGAAAAGAAAACCAAGACAATGGCACTCGGAGAGAGGCTCAGCAGGGCTTGTCCTGGGATGATAGAGCTAAGTAGAGGCCAGGCAAGACTGGGTCCCTGTCTCCTGCTTCCCACCGCTCCCCGTGGGTCAGAGGCCTGGACTGTAAACAGGAAGGGCACTTGTCTTCTGGAGGTCTGGTATAATAACTTGGCTCCCACAGGCAAAATTCACAAAAGTGACGACAGTGATAACTATCAGTTTGATGCTAACCGTAGGCTTAGTGCTTGGCTTGTATTATCTCATTTAATCCTCAAAATGATTTGTGGGGAAGATGCTGCAGTTACTTCTGTGGGCATGACCCTGGACAGTCCTCGGACCTCCCTCTCCCTATCTACAAGGATAGACCTTTCTGGAGGATCCCTGGGGCTATTCCTACACTGCCCTCCTGGGAGTCTATGACTTAGTAGCCAGGCACGAGTGTCTTGGTTCTGGGTACAAGCCCTGAGGCAGACTGAGCCCTAGGCAGGGCTTCTTCGATGACCCATTAGGGTCCTTTGCCTGAACCTCCTCTGTCCCCTAGTCAGGGGAAGGGGGGAGCATTAGGTCACCAAACAGGAGTACCGATCCCTGGGCAGGACCCTTGGCTATCTGGGCTGGAAAGTCTTCTGCCCAGTTGTCCCTAGGTATCTGTTCTGCAGCCCCTGCAGACACAGCATGGAAAGAACACTCTCCCACCTGCTCTTGCCTGGCCAAGCAGTGGGATGCCAGGATGGGACGGCAGGAGAGCGGGGTCGGAAGGCAGGCCCTGTGCTGCCTGGTGATAAGGCCACAGGAAAGCCGCTGGCCTCTCGTCCTCACCGCTGTTACAGCATCTGCAGAAGCCCGGCTGCCTCCAGCGCTTGGAAGACGCTCTGAACTTTCGCTTCTTCACACCTGCCACAGCCCTGCGGGTGTGGGGCTACAGTAAAGGGAGCCTTGTGAGGGCTAGGCCTGGGCTTGGGGAGCCTGGCAGGAGTAACCCCCACCTCCCCCCGGCCCTCTGTCTCTACTTCCTCTGCTGGTTCTGCAGGCTCTGGGTTTGGATCATTTGGAAGTGGCCAGGACTGAGGATGGGCCACCTCTCTTTCAATCCCAGACAGACGCAGCCTGGGTCATGTTCCCTGGGTGACTTCTCAGCTCGCTGTCTTCCCCACCAAGTTTCTTCCCTAGGGAAGAACTGGCCAGATTTGAGTTTGGGGTAGGGATGCGGCCCTTTCTGCTCCTATCTGGCACCCCCAACTGTCAGCCTCGCTGAGCCCCTGGTGAGGAAGTCTCTGGAAGGCTGAAAAGTCTGGTTGTTTGAACCCTCGGCGGGGACATGGGCTGCCCCCACCTTGGTCCAGAGGCTCCATCTGCCTTGGATACAATCCAGACCAAAGAGTAAAGGAGGTTTGTTCCTGAAGCGGAGACCAGAAGTAGGCACACAGAGGGCTCTGAGCTTTGGAGTTGAAGCTTTTAAAGATTTGTTTTGTTTAAATATCCTGCTGCAGGAAAGAGAAGCCCCAGATCAAACATTCCTGAAACCTGAATTTCAGGCGGCTTTAAAGGAGCAGTTTGTTTGGTTTCCGTCCCACCCTGTTTGTGCTCAGTGGGGTCTTGGGCACTGGGCCCTGGGGTTTGGTGGAGGGTCCACGCCCTTCCAGGCTCACTGTCCAGTCTCACCGGGAGCTGCTCAGCACCAGCTCCAGCCAGAGGGCCTCTGGTCACAGCCAGGCCCCCAGGGTGCTCCCCAGGGGTGGCGCACACCCGTCTCAGGGAGGGAAGGCGCCGCCCGTCTGTCTTCAGCTGCCTTTCCCCTGCTGGCCATACACTCATTCTTGAGCTCTCTCTACCTTTGATCTGGGGGGTCAGACATACTCCAGACTCTCCTCCTAGTCAGGGATACTCTGCCCATGATTCTCTCCCACCTCCTGTCAGGGTATCTCCCAGGTCCTATGCCTGGGGTGTGCCCCACTGTGGAGAACTCACTCATTCCCTGGCCTCAGCAGTGCTGGGCCTGGCTGAGCCTCTGTCTCCTCAGGTCCTGCCCGTTTCCCAGGCTCTGGCCTTAATATTATTTTAATGTTTTATTGGGGCATAATTGACAAGATTGTAAGACTTTTAAAGTATACAACATGATTTGTTATCTGTATACATTATGAAAGGTTCCCCTATCAAACTAGCCTTAATTTTATTTTCTTTTTAAAAAATTAATTTGGCTGTACTGGGTCTTAGTTGCAGCATGTGGGATCTTTAGTTGCGGCACGTGGGATCTAGTTCCCTGACAAGGGATCAAACCTGGGGTTGATCTGCTCCCCTGCACTGGGAGCACAGATTCGCAGCCACTGGGCCACCAGGGAAGTCCCTAGCCCTAATTGCCTATGCTTAAGTTATTCCCTTGAAGTCCCACCAGAGCCTCAAGGTCTTTCTGAGTCCCAGAACCACGGGGAAAGGAGAGTAAAAGCAAAGGCAGACCCAGCTGTTGAGTGAGAGGAGCAGCTGGGGGCGCTGGGGGGTGGATCCAGGGGAGAGGGTGTCTGGAGGTCCCAGACCTGTCCCCAGACTAGTCCAAAGGGTGTCCCAAGGTCAGCCTTGACGGCCAGAGGAGCAGGATTAGGGGACTTGTCTGAGCAGCCTCTTTTGCCCTCCTTGCCCCTGGGGGCCCTTCTGTGGAGGCCATGGTAGGACTGAGTGGGTACGGGAAGGAAGGGCTCTGGGTGAAGGGGTATCCAGAGAAGGGGACCAACTGAAGGCCTATTCCTGTCATTCAGGAAGAAGTTGATAAAAAGGCTGAGGCTTGGACTGGGATAGTGGAGGTAAAAATCCATCCATTCATTCAATAAACACTGAATAATCACAGCATACCCAGGAGGCAATGAAATTAATTTTTTTTTAAAAAGTCATGTATAATTTAATTTAAAATTATACTATTGTATATCATGCTATATTTAGATATAATCTTAAATTATGTTTGTCTATTTTTAAAAGGAGCTTTCCTGGTGGCTCAGTGGTAAAGAACCTGCCTCCCAATGCTGGAGATGAAGGTTTAATCCCTGCATCGGGAAGATCCCCGGAGAAGAAAATGGCAACCCACTCCTGTATTCTTGCCTGGGAAATCCCATGGACAGAGGGACCTGGCCAGCTATAGTCCATGGTGTTGCAAAGAGTCGGACATGACTTAGCAATTAAGCGCAGATGTATTTTTAAAAGACTGGAAGCAAATTCATCAGATACTTGTGGTAAATGAGCAAGTGTTTCCTAACAGGGGATTCTGGCTGCCAGTCTGGGTTTTGGCACATCTGATTCCTAAGCCCAGCACTTCCTCTGCTGGGCTGTGTGACTGGGAAGAGCCCTTCCCGTCTCTGGGCCTCTTCCCTCATCTGTGCAGTGAGAATGTGGAACCAGATATGTTCCAGAGCTCTTTCCAGCTCTGACGTCACCTGAGAACACTGGGGACTAGGGGGCTATAGATGCTTTCATTGGCTTGGCCGGCTGCTCTGCTTTGACCCGGGAGCTGGGTGCATGCCCACTGCAAACCCCTCTGCTGCAGGGCTCCATGAATGGGAGGTGGTGGCCTCCACAGCCTGATCAGCTGTCAGCCTCTGATCTCCAATTAGAATCACGCCTCTTATCTCTTTATATCCACTTTGAATCATGAAAGACCTCTTCCACCCTTAAGTTGCTGGGAAAGATTGAAGGCAGAAGGAGAAGGGTGCAGCCAGAGGATCAGATGGTTGGATGGCATCATTGACTCAATGGACATGAGTTTGAGCAAACTCTAGGAGATAGTGAAGGACAGGGAAGCCCGGCAAGCTGTAGTCCATGGGGTCGCAAAGAGTTGCACACGACTGAGCAACTGAACAATAGCAACCCTTGGGTTGCAATCTCATGACCTGGCTCAAAGTAGGCTCGGAAGGAAGTGAGGGAGCCAGCCAGGGTGGGAGGTGACATGTGTTGATTACATGTGTGCGCCCCTGCCGCTGTGTGCCTGACTCTGTGTGTGAGTTGTTCTGTAGGTGTTATTCTCTGAAGTGGCCTGGGTGGCAAGTTCATTGCCTATGCAGGAGGAGGTGAGGCTCAGAAAAGTGACACACCTGCTGGGTCACACAGCTGGTGAGTGTGGCTCTGAGACTTGAACCTGCTGCCTCAGCTTCAGAGCTGAGAGCAGTTGGAGCCTTGGGCTACACTTCCCAGGACAGAAGGGGTTATCCAGCTGCTATTAGATGCCGCACCTGCCCCTACTTCCAGACTTTTGTGTGTGGTGGCAGGCGTTTAAATCCAGTTCTGGTTCTACTCATTGGAAACACATTCCTCTTCCCCAGAAAACGGAACCGCTCTCGCGCTTTGCTCTCAGGCCTCTGAATCCCTGGCTCCCCTGCAGTCGGCAGATCCTCTGTCATATTTCTGTGGAGGCCGGATGTCTGGTTTCCGTGGGAAGCAGCCTCTTGGGCAGGAGAGAATTCAGGGTCCCTGGCCGTCCTGCCGGCTCCTTCCCGTGGAGCCAGCTCCCAGGCACCTGCTTCTTCCTTTCATAATACCCCTACTGGGCCAGCTGACTCTGTCCTTTTTGCTCCAGCCTGCTCCCCACGGGCTGCTGTGTGCCCCCTGCCCCACTCCCACATGGTCGTGTCCAACTCTTTGTGACCCCATGGACTGCGGCAAGCCAGGCCTCCCTGTCCTTCACGATCTCATGGAGTTTGCTCAGACTCATGTCCATTGAGCCCTGGTTTTTTCTTCTTTAAGTTCTAAAATAGGAGGGCAGGGGAAATTATGTCCATTCTTCTATCTGGCCTCAGATTTTCAGGCAAACATTCAAGATAAAGCATAATTGTGTGTGTGTGTGTGTTTTTTTATCAAATGCTTTTCTGTTTCAATTACTGGTGTTACAGTAATGTTTTTCTAGTGTTCACTGTACATGTTCAAGAATTCTGGAGTATTGTGGGTTAACTGGCCCTCCTTGGACTAGCCTGAGTACCTAAATACCATAAAGGCCCTATTTCTGCTGCTGCTGCTGCTGAATCGCTTCAGTCGTGTCCGACTCTGTGCAACCCCATAGGCGGCAGCCCACCAGGCTCCCCCGTCCCTGGGATTCTCCAGGCAAGAACACTGGAGTGGGTTGCCATTTCCTTCTCCAATGCATGAAAGTGGAAAGTGAAAGTGAAGTCGCTCCAACGGACTGCAGCCTGTTTCACTGGGAGAATATCTCTTGACCACACTTAGATAAAGTTGGGGGCCGCCTGTAATTAACAAATTCGAACCTGCCACATCTTGGGTAGGATTCTTTTTTTTTTTTTTTAGATGGAGGCTAATTACTTTATAATATTGTGGTGGGTTTTGCCATACATTGACATGAATCAGCCACAGGTGTACAAGTGTCCCCCTGTCCCAAACCCCCTCCCACCCCCCTCCCCATGCCATCCCTCTGGGTTGACCCAGTGCACCGGCTTTGAGTGCCCTGTTTCATGCATCAAACTTGGACTGGTCATCTATTTCACATATGGTAATATACTTGTTTCAATGCTATTCTCTCAAATCATCCCACCCTTGCCTTCTCCCACAGAGTCCAAAGTCTGTTCTCTGCATCTGTGTCTCTTTTGATGTCTTGCATATAGAGTCATTACCATCTTTCTGTTGGGTAGGATTCTTAACTTTGCTCATTTGGCTTCTAGCTCATACCTCCAGCACCATCCTGGAAGTTAGATGAGGTCAGATATGGGAACGTAAGAGGTGCCAGTGAATATCCCACATTGCCTTCCCCTTTTTACTGTCTTGAGAGTTCACATCTCAGCCTCTCTGAACCCTAATTTCCACATCTGTGGGGTAACAGTCCTGGAGTTGTCCTGACTGCCTCGTAGGGTGATGTACCAAGAAAAGCAGGTGAAAGTGCTTTCTAAACTGATGGCGCAGAGCACAGTCACAGGGCTGTTATATGCAGGCCCTGGGCACCACTTAACTGGCTTGTTTTTGAAGTCCCCACACTCTTGACTCCTCACTGGGACAGGTCACCGTGAGCTCATGGAATCAGGCCCTGCCTGCCCACACAGCTCAAGAGACCTGAGCTTAATAAGGCCAAATCTGCCCTCGTCCTCTTGCCTGGTCTCTGCCATCCTGGCACTTGGTCCTCAGGCACCGACTGGCAGGAGGCACGCACTCTGACAGCGGCCTGCAGGTGGGACTCCCAGGATGGCTCCTTGTCCCCTGTGCCCCTCTGACTGCCCACCTGGGGCATGGAGGGCCCTGGTCCTGGTTCTCCAGGTAGCTGCAGAAGTTTCCCCATGCCCACAGTTGCTGCACCCTGCCTTGAGTATGGACTCGGGGCTGCCGTGTGTTACCTTGGGGTCTCTTAAAGTATGCTGGAGCATCCTCCATGTGCCTTCCCCAGGGGACTTTGTATGATAATAAACATTGTGCACGCTTCAGCAGCATTAAAAATTGGAACAATACAGGACTCGGTTTGGTGGTTAAGAATAAGCCTTGCAGTGCAGGGGACATGGGCTGGATCCTTAGTTCAGGAAGATCCTGTGTGGCCAGGGGCAACTAAGCCCAAGAGCCCCAGCTGCTGAAGACCACACGCCTAGAGCCTCTTCTCTGCAGCAGCAGAAGCCAGTGCAGTAAGAAGCCCGCACACCGCAGCTAGAGAGTAGCCTCTCTCAGAAAGCCACCGACTGGCAGGAGGCGGAGCAACCAAAACCGGGCCCAGTCAAAAATAATAAATAAATAAAACTTTAGAGTGTAGTGAAGCATTTATGACAGTCAATATTAGAAAAGAATATAGCTAGCTCAAAAGCTGACCAATAATTGAAGGATTGGAGATAGGAGTTTTTAAAATGGATCGAAGGAACAAGAGAGGCTGCATTTATTAACATATTGCATGGGCGCTGTGTTCTTTAGCAAAGTATAATTTTTACAAAGTGAGATGATTTAAAGTTGATTTAGTGACAAGCACCAAGTAAAGAATAGAGCAGGTGATGGCCAGATATGGTAAAAGCTGTGACTGGAAGTTGAATGACTGAAGTTTGGGAAACAGTGTTTTCCCATTCAGTGCTCCCGGCAATCCTGTGAGTAGGTGTTATTGTCTTGTTTTCCAGAGGGCGGAAACAGTCACGGAGAGGTGAGGCGGGTTGCCCGAGGTCACGCAGTGAGGGAGCGGAGGAGCCAAACAATGGCCTTGGCAGGTCCTCAGTGGGGAGGTGGGGCCTGGAGAGAGGGCTCCCCACCAGACCACTGAGGCAAGGGGCAGTGGAGCCCTGGGAAGGCGATTCAGAGCTCACCTCTCCTCTCCGATGGTGAACTGTGCCAGGAAGGGGCCTGTCCTCGGACCAGAGACGGTTGCTTCAGACTGGCTGACCTCACACCTGTGGCGGGGCAGATTAGTGAGACTGATTGGGGGTCGGGGAGAGGATGGTGAGAAGGAGAGCCAGGTAGAGACAAAAGGCAGGCAGAGGCATGCCAGGCTGGGCCCGAGAGGGACCCAGCACATGGAGGAGGAGCTAAGTGACTCACCTCCTGAAGCTCTCTTAACCACTGGTCAGGCTGGACTTGCCCTCCAGCAGGCCCGTAACGCATGACCCGGTGGTAGGGTTTAAGGCAGAGGAGAGGTGGAAACTCTGCAAGCGCATCCCCACTCACAAAAACACACAGAAACGGTCCCTGCAACAGCCGTCCCCCTTCTCCACCACACACACACACACACACACACACACACACACACACACACACACACCATGAGTGAGACACAGACCCTGTCCCTGCCAGTCACCCCGTCTTCTCTAACAAACACACACCCCTGCCACAGTTACTCCCGTTCTCCAACACACACACACTACACCATGAGTGAGGTCAAGGGCCCTTCCTATTGGAACATGATAGCAGGCCTTTTGTCCTGGTGACTACTGTGAAACTCTTAAGGTGTATTTTCCCCTTTGGAATGATAATTGCTGATCTGTCTCTCTCTGCCTTTGTTCTGTTGTCCCCATAGAGTTTAATGGCTTAAAAGTCTGGCTGTGATTCTGAGAGATGCAAACAGGGTTCAGATAGAACTAGCAGACAAAGAGCTCGCAAGGCGAGCTCTGTGCAAGGGGTGGATTTCTTGGGTGAAAAGCAAAGGTGGGGAGGTGAAAGATGAATGAGGTGGTCTTGGCCTGAAGGGCCTTTGAGACCCCAAGGGGGAAGAGAATGGAGACTGCTTGAAGCTTAAATGACCAGCCAGCAGAAGATTCCAGTAAGACTTGTCAACTGAAGCAGAACACACAATGTAAAAGTTATGAGTTGTGTTTCATGCAGGGACCTTGCTGAAACCTATAGCCAGGACACAGCCTCTCAGATCACTCTGAGGAACTTTTCCAAAGAGGTAAGGAAGGTGCCAGGATATATAAGTGTCTGCCTACAATGCAGGAGACCCGGATTCGATCCCTGGGTTGGGAAGATCCCCTGGAGAAGGAAATGGCAACCCACTCCAGTACTCTTGCCTGGAAAATCCCATGGACAGAGGAGCCTGGTAGGCTACAGTCCATGGGGTCGCAAAGAGTCGGACACGACTGAACGACTTCACTTTCTTTTCACTTTTTGCTGAGAAAACAAAATATATATATATATAGTCAAATATCAAATAATTGCTGCTAATCATAAAAAGCAGACACCTTGAGTTAATGATCTTAGTGCGTTTCTGTGTGTAGGAAGATGCAAGAATCTGGGCTCATTGAAATTATTCCTTTGATATGTATCTTATCTATCTAGGGCCTGTGTTCTTTTGTCTCCATGCTAAATTTTCCTCGGAGCATACTGGCATAGAGGCTGCCGTGACTGATGGCTTCATGGTGGGCAGCACTGGTTGTTAACTGAAATGGCAGGCAACGCTTTTTGTCAGCCACTTGAGGATGACTGACCATAGTAGGGTGGTCACAGTGAAGTCTGTGACGTCCTCAGGGGCTGGAGCCCACCTTTGGGAGGAGGGTGGGATGTCAGAGGGGGTTTCCTCTTCCCTGGGACTGGTGGCGACTGAAGAAAATTTGCTCTCACGTGTGTTGTGTGAGGCTCATGCACGAGTCACAAAACACGTCCCCTCGCAAGCCAGGTGAGGGAGGAGTAATCAGTGCCAGTAGACAGATGAGGAAACGGAGGTTCAGGGAAGTGGAGTCAGCTGCCTGGGGAACCAGACTAAGGCAGTTAAGGACACATCCAGACCACCGAAGGGAAGGCCAAGTCAGAACCTGGGCTGGGCATGGGGGATGGGGTGGGGGCACAGGTGGCTGCCCCCAGGTCTGCAGAAAAAGGACACGTGAGAGAAGAGAAGGGCCAAGTGTGGTCTCTGCCCACCAAGAGCAGCCGCTGGAGAAGCAGGCTCAGGGGATTCACCGTCGAGCTTCGGGAAGGAGAGGGAGGCGGGGTGCAGAGACATCGGGAGGGTGCTCACTTGTTGGGGTGATGGGAGGCGGGCACAAGTGGTGGTTACCGTTGGTGGAGAGAAATATCTCTGGTACTGGCTAAGAGAAACCTCAAAAAGCTTTGAGTTCCAGAACTGAATATCTGTTTCAGAGATTACTCAATTCTCTTTCAATTTTTTAAAATAAACCTTTTCTTAAGTCAATTCTGTTTAATACCTTGAGCTAAGGCAGGGAGGGAACAGCAGCTACTTGATGCCTAGTCTCTACTGTCCTGTAGGAATACGGCTATGACCTCACTGAACCTCTCAACCACCTTCAGAGGCTTCTACGATCACCCCCATGTTGTAACTGGGGAAACTGAGGCACCAAACGGTGAGGTACCTAGCCCAAGGCCACTCAGCCAACAAGTGGCAGAGCTGAGATATGCCCCAAGGTTGGCTTGTTCTGTCTGAATCTAGTTGCCTCCAGTACTGCAGCTTCAGTGCTCGGAGTACCTGATACCCTGGCTCCACTGCTGCCTGTCTTCACAAGATCCCAGTGACTCTGAGACTGCTGGGTTTTTTTTTTTTTAATATATTTATTTATTTACTTGGCTGTGCTGGGTCTTAGTTGCAGCATGTGTGATCTTTCCGTTGTGGCATAAGAACTCTTAGTTGCAGCATGTGGGATCTAGTTCCCTGACCAGCAATCAAACCTGGGCCCCCTTCATCAGGACCTCAGAGTCTCAGCTACTGGACCACTAGGGAAGTCCCAAAGACTGTCCTTATTTTGAAGTAAATACTTTTTTTCCCCTGACTACAAAAGTAAGACACCTCTAGTTTTCTTTCTAAAGAAGAAAATTGAAATTATCTCTCATCCTGGAACCCTGTTAACATATGGGGGAAACATCACTCCAGTCTTTTTTTTAATCAACATACCAATGTAATGAAAATCTCCAACATGCTCTTTGGTAATTTTTAGCAGCTTTATGGAGATATAAATGACTAAACTGGACATAGCTTCCCCTATGGTTCAGCAGGTAAAGAATCTGCCTGAAATGCAGGAGACAGCTGAGGCACAGGTTCCATCCCTGGGTTGGGAATATCCTCTGGAGAAGGAGATGGCAACCCACTCCAGTATTCTTGCCTGGGAAAGCTGATGTTTGGAGGAACGTGGCGGGCTACAGTCTGAAAGGTCGCAAAGGATTGGACAAGACTGAGGGACTAAGTACACACAAACTGGACGTATTTAAAGTGTACAGTCTGATGAGTTTTGACATGTGTACATCTGTGAAATGCCACCACAATCAAGATACTAAACACACTTGTCACCCCAAACCATTCCCCGAGGGCTTTTTATATCTCTCCTTCCTTCAGTCCCCTCCCTGTGAGGCTGTTACTTTGTCAAAGCTGTACTGCTCACTGCACAACAAGCCAATAAACAGATGAGTTGCTGGGGCAAGAAATAGCAACTTTATTCGAAAAGCCAGCAGACGGAGGAGACGGTGCACTAGTGTCTGAAAGAACCATCCTCCATGAGTTAGAATTCAGGCCTCCTGTTTTTACTAAAAAGCAGAGGGGGTGTGACTGGTTGTTGCACACTTCTTGGTGAAGGAATCCTTTGTCCAGGTAGGTCTGGTCACAGTGTTCCTATAAACCTTCAACAAGACAGAAGTTATCCTCTGTTCTCCTTCTTCTGATCTCTATAAGAATGGAAAAGTGTTGTACTTTTAAAAATCAGAGCCTTGAGAATGGGCTTTTCTGTATCTTTCAGGCTGTAGGTAACATTCTCTTTAACTTGTAGCAAAAGCAGATGAATACAAAGATTAAAGGATCCACTAGGGAGTCAGAGTTTTTCTTCCCTGTTACACGGCCAGTGTCACAGGCCTGGGTAGCAGGCGCCTGGCCCAGGTTTGCCTAAACCCTGGCTCTCAGTCGTGTGCTTCAAGGAGCACGAACAATGCCACCTTCTGAGGTCAAAGGGTGCTTTTGATTTTGTCAGCTTCCTCTAGCAGCGTGGCCTCCTACTGGTCTACTCCCCTCCTCCCTGGGCTCTTAGCCCTCCGCCTCTAACCAGCCCTGCAGACCTGCCTCCTCGGATCTGAATCTCCCAGTTCCCTGAAGTTGGCCCACCTTCTCCTGGAGCTCAGTTGTCTGCTGTCCGGGAAAGCTGCTGGGGTCCCTGGTCTCAGATGTCACAGGCGCTTTCTTAGCAATTTTTGCCATTCAAAGTGGAGCAGGAACTCTGATGGAGTCATCTTTGAGGGGGTACAGCAAGCTCTCTGGAAAGCACCCACACTTTTTCTACTGCTTTAGATAGACATCTTTCTGAATCTCATTACTCATGCACTTTGTTGAGCAGGTTTCTGGTATAATTTAATCTTCTCTCTATGACTCAGGGCTGCCTTGGCAATCACATTTGTTAATGTCAGGTGACTGAGAGAGTGTGCAGTGTGGGTAGCGGGGTGGGGGAGACCAACCTCAGCGGTTTTACTGGAACTTACTTTCTTGGAAAGCCCACACATGGCCTTTAGCCTCAGAAGAGGAGAGGAGGTTTTGTTTCTGCCTGGTCTATCGGCAGCCTAACATGCAACCAAATTTATGAGCAAATCGAGAGCTGAAACAAGCTTCTCTTAAATGGCTTTCTCATCTGGTATCAAAATAAGCATCCAAGGCACCCAGATCTGTACCTTGTTGAACAGTTCTCCGTGCCCTTTCGCACATATTTTCTCCTCTGATCTTCACAATAACCCTGTGAGAATAGCTGGGCAGGTGCTGCTGCCCACTTTAGATTCTTGCTACACAGCAGCCTCAAAAATCCATTCCAGGTCCATTCACGACATGACAGGCAGAGTATACACCTTTAAGAAGGGTATATCAGAGTCTGTGACCTTGGGGGTACAAAGAATTTCTTGAAAGCACTAACTGTTAAGAAAAAGATCAATAAATTCCACTACATTAACAGGAAAGGCTGACGTGTCAGCATAGGTACATCAGTTGTAACAAGTGTACTGTTATGGCAGGAGATGTTGGCAGTAGGTAGCTGTGCCTGTGTGGGGTCTGGCAGTGCAAGGGAAATTCTCTGTATTTTCGCTGTGAGCCTAAAACTGCTCTAAAAAATTAAGTCCACTTAAGAAGGAAAAAAAAGGAAAGTTTCTCCTCCTTAAAAGATGCTATAAATAAAGGGGAAAAGTGCAAAACAGAAGACACTGGGAACACATAGCCGATACAGTATGGGGTTAGAGTCCAGAGTACATCAAAAGCTCCTAGAAATAAGAAAAAGACAAAGTACTACCAGGTGTTTTACAAGAGACACTGTCAGTAAACACAGAAAGATGCCCAACTTGATTAGGAATCAGGAAAATACAAATTGAAGACACCAGGAAGTACCATTTTACATCTACCATACTGACACAGGGGATAGCAGTTAGGATTATCTTGCTGAGTATATTGTTGCTCTGATTGTTGCTACCCAGTCAAGACTTGCATCTGCCCTCTAGACCCAAACAGCACTTCCCTGAAGGGTCCAACATGCAGGAGCTTCAGGGCAGCAGCATTTGTTGAGTCAAAAAACCTGTAAGTGAACCATGTGTGTGCGTGCTAAGTCACTTCAGTCAGTCGTGTCTGACACTGTGCAACCCTGCGGACTGTAGCCTGCCAGTTGTCCATGAGATTCTCCAGGCAAGAATACTGGAGTGGGCTGCCAGCATTTTAGCTGTTCAAAGTAAAATGGATAAATGGTGTTATGTCATGTAACAGAACATGGCAGAGAAATGAATAAACCTCAGCTTCATTCATTAACGAGTAAATTTCAAGAATGTATTGTTGAATGATGTATTCATTTCCTGGGGCTGCCATAACAAAGTACCACAGACAGGGTGGCTTAAACAACAAATAAATTCTTTCACAGTTTGGGGACTAGAAGTTCAAGATCAAGGTGTTGGCAGGCCCATGCTCCCTGTGAAGCTGCTGGGGGATGGATCTGTTCCAGGCCTTTCTCTGAGCATCCGGTTGTTCTTTGACTGACCTGACTCTTGGCAACAGTCTTCCTGCAGTCTCCATGTGTGTGTGGCTCTGTGTCCAAATTTCCCCCTTTTTATATTTACACCAGTCATTATATTAAGAGCCCACTCTCCCACTCTAATAAGACTTTTTGATTTGCCATGCCTTGCAGTTTGCAGGATCTTAGTTCCTCAACCAGGGACTGAGGTAGATATTATCACTATTTAACAATGGAGGAAACTCAGGGATACAGAGGTTTAAATGAAGATCACATAAGTGGCAAGAACTGAAATTTGGTTTCATGTCTGTCTGACTTCAAGCACCAGGCTCTGCTCTCAAAACCACTGTATTTGGGAGTCGCCTGGTGGTCCAGTGGCTAAGACTCTGTGTTCGCAATGCAGGGGGCTTGTGTTTCATTCTTGATTAGGGGACTAGATTCCACATGCCACAAGTAAGAGTCCGCATGCCGCAACTAAAGATCCTACATACTGCAGCGCAGTAAAAAAACAATCAAAAACCCACTATATTTTGCTTCTTTCCCAGCAAAGATACAATTGCTTTTAGTTCAGAGGGTATTGATAAGAGCCAAGGTTAGAGTAGACATTGCATTGAAAAGAAAGAGATTACAATTAAAAAATTTTCTTAAATTTTATTGGAATATTGTTGATTTACAATGTTGTATTAGTTTCAGATGTACAGCAGGGTGATTCAATTATATATATATACATGTGTTCATTTTTAATTTTTATTTTATTTATTTTATTGTGGGTTTTTTTGGGGGGGGTGTTTATGTCTTGTGGGCTCTTTGCTGAGTGCAAGGGCTTTTCTCTGGTTGCGGCATGCAGGCTTAGTTGCCCCAAGGTGTGTGAAATCTTAGTTCCCTGACCAGGGTTTGAACCCGTGTCCCCTGCATTGGGAGGTGAATTCTTAACCACTGGACTGCCAGGGAAATCTCTGTTCATTCTTTTTTAGGTTCTTTTCTCGTATAGGTTATCACAGAATGTTGAGTAGAGTTCCCTGTGCTATGCAGTAGGTCCGTGTTGGTTACTGATCTTATACACAGTAGTGTGTGTGTGTTCATCTCAAGCTCCTCTCCTAATTTATCCCTCCTCACTACGTTTCCTCTTTGGTCACAATACGTTTGTTTCCAACATTTGTATCTGTTTCTATTTTGTAAAGTTCATTTGTGTCTATTAAAAACTAGATTAAAATCTATTAAAAATAGATTCCACATATAAGTGACATTATACGATATTTGTCTTTCTCCACCTGACTTACTTCACCCAGTATGACAGTCTCTAGGTCCATCCATGTTGCTGCAAATGGCCTTATTTCATCCTTTTTTATGTCTGAGTCCCACTCTAATGACCTCATTACCTCTGTGAAGATCCTCTATCCAAAAGAGGTCACATTCTGTAATGCTAAATTTTAAGGCTCATGAAACCGTCTTCTCTGAGGGGGACACAATTCAATCCATAACAAATTTAAAAAGTGGCAGCATACATTTAATGAGATACCATTTACATAAAGCTTCAGTTCAGTCGCTCAGTCTTGTCTGACTCTTTGTGACCTCATGAATCACAGCACGCCAGGCCTCCCTGTCCATCACCAACTCCCGGAGTTCACTCAGACTCACGTCCATTGAGTCAGTGATGCCATCCAGCCATCTCATCCTCTGTCGTCCCCTTCTCCTCCTGTCCCCAATCCCTCCCAGCATCAGAGTCTTTTCCAATGAGTCAGCTCTTTGCATGAGGTGGCCAAAGTACTGGAGTTTCAGCTTTAGCATCATTCCTTCCAGAGAAATGCCAGGGCTGATCTTCAGAATGGACTGGTTGGATCTCCTTGCAGTCCAAGGGACTCTCAAGAGTCTTCTCCAACACCACAGTTCAAAAGCATCAATTCTTCAGCACTCAGCTTTCTTCACAGTCCAACTCTCACATCCATACATGACCACTGAAAAAACCATAGCCTTGTCTAGATGACCTTTGTCTCTGCTTTTTAATATGCTATCTAGGTTGGTCATAACTTTCCTTCCAAGGAGTAAGGGTCTTTTAATTTCATAAAGCTTGCTGCTGCTGCTAAGTTGCTTCAGTCGTGTCCAACTCTGTGCGACCCCATAGATGGCAGCCCACCAGGCTCCCCCGGCCCTGGGATTCTCTAGGCAAGAACACTGGAGTGGGTTGCCATTTCCTTCTCCGGTGCATGAAAGTGAAAAGTGAAAGTGAAGTTGCTCAGTTGTGTCTGACTCTTAGCGACCCCATGGACTATAGCCCTCCAGGCTCCTCCAACCATGGGATTTTCCAGGCAAGAGCACTGGAGTGGGGTGCCATTGGGATACATAAATACTTGAAAGTTTAATAAGAGAGGAGTGGTCAAGGTGACTGAGTAGGAAGATGCAGAACTTACCTCCTCCTACAGGCACCCCCAGACTACAGCTCCTTATAGAGAAACTGTCTATGAGAACAACCTGAAGACTGGCAGAAGAGATTTTCCACAATTAAAGACAGAAAGAAGGAACCTATGAGATGGGTAGGAGAGGGGGAAATGTGATATAGTGAAGACCCACACAACTGGGTGTGTAATCTACAAACAGTGGATAATTATAATTGCAGAGGGTCTCCCCAAAGAGTGAGGGGTCTGAGCCCCATATCAGGCTCCCCAGCCTAGGGGGCTTGCACCTGGAAGATGAACCCCCAGATCGTCTGCCTTTGAAAGCCAGCTGGGCTTGCATTCAGGAGAGCTGAAGGAAACAGAGACTCTACTCTTAAAGGGCTCATGCAAAATTTCACACACTCCAAAGGCACTGTGCAGAGGCAGTAATTTGTTAGGAGTCTGGGTCAGACCCACTTGCTGATCTTGGAGAGCCTCTTGGATAGGCAGGAGGTGACTGGGACCCCTTATGGGACTGAAGCGACTTAGCAGCAGCAGCAGCGTGGGACATGGATGTGGGCAGCAGCCATTTGGGGGAGCTTTCTCTACCTCAAGGACACTGGAGTTGGTGGCGTTCTCTTTAGCCTGTTGACACCAGGGGCTTACCCGCCAACCAGTGAGCCAGCACCAGCCCCAAGCCCCCAGGACCTATATAGCCAGACCCTTGGAGACCTGGCCCTGCCAACCAATGGGCTGGCATCAGCCCTGGGACACCTCAGGCTGCACAGCCAACCACGCTAGGATGCAGCCCTGCCTGCCCACAGCTGGCAGCCTCTGCACGGGGCAGGGCCTGGGGCTGCCCCACGGGCAAGGGGCCAGCCCTGCCTACCAGTGCACCCACAGTGGTCAGCCCTGCCACAACAGAAGGGTTCACACAGCTCACAGAGGGGGGTCCCCCCAAGAGCATATAGCTCTGGTGACCAGAGGGGGATATGCTGCTTGGCCCCATAGGGTGTCTCCTACCTAAGGCCACTTCTCCAAGAGAAATAAACCACCTCCATAATACATAGAAATAAAAACAGAATTGGTGAGAATGAGGCAACAGAGGAATATGTTCCAAATGAATGAACAAGATAAAGTCCCATAAGAAGAGCTAATCAAAGTGGAGACAATCTACCTTAAAAAGAATTCAAAGTAATTCTTTGATCACGTAGATACTCGGGAGAAGAATGCATAAACACAGTGAGAAGTTTAATGAAGAATTAGAAAATATAGAGAAGAGCCAAACAGAGCTGAAGAATACATAACTGAAATTAAAAAATACACTAGTAGGAATCAAAATTAGATGGTACAAAGGAACATGTCAATCAACTGGAAGACAGAGCAGTGGTAACTACCCAAACTCAACAGAAAAAAGAATTTTCAAAATGATGGTAAAGAGACCTCTGGGGCAACATCAGGGATGCTAACATTCACATTATAGGGGTCCCAGAAGGAGAAGAGAGAAAGAAAGGGGCAGAGAACTTACTTACATAGACAATAGCTGAAAAGTTCTCTAACCTGTAAGACCTGAATAGATATTTTCCCAAGAAGACACACAGATGACCAACAGATACATGAAAAGATGCCCAGCATCACCAATCACCAAGAAAATGCAAATCAAAACCACAGTGAGATATTACCTTGTACCTGTCAGAGTGGCTGTTATCAGCAAAAAATATAAGTGTTGTCAAGGATGTGGCGAACGGGTAACCCTTGTACACTGTTGCTGAGTGTAAATTTGTGCAGTCTCCATGGAAAACAGTTTGGAGGTTCCTCAAAGATTAAAAATACCATTTGATTCAGCAATTTCACTTCTGGATGTTTCTCCAAAGAAAACAAAACACTAGTTTGAAAAGATATATGTACCCTTATGTTCATTCCAGTGCTATTTTCAGTAGCCAAGATATGGAAGCAACCTAAGTCCATTAGTAGATGAATGAATAAAGAAGATATGATATATATACAATAGAATACTGCTGCTGCTGCTGCTAAATCGCTTCAGTCGTGTCCGACTCTGCGAACCCATAGACGGCAGCCCACCAGGCTCCCCTGTCCCTGGGATTCTCCAGGCAAGAACACTGGAGTGTTGCCATTTCCTTCTCCAATGCATGAAAGTGAAAAGTGAAAGTGAAGTCGCTCAGTCATGTCCAACCCTCAGCGACCCCGTGGACTGCAGCCCACCAGGCTCCTCCATCCATGGGATTTTCCAGGCAAGAGTACTGGAGTGGGGTGCCATTGCCTTCTCCACTCAGCCATAAAAAAAAAAACCGAAATCTTGTCATTTGTGAACATGATGGGCCTTAAAAGTATTTTTTAACTGTATAATACTAGTGATTATTTTTATTTAATTTTTAATTTTTAAAATTTATTTGTTATTAAAGTATAGTTGATTTACAATGTTCTTTTAATTTCTTTTGTACGGTAAAGTGATTCAGTTGTATATATACATATATAAATCCTTTTTTATATTCTTTTCCTTTATTATTTATCTCAGGATATTGAATATAGTTCTCTGTGCTATACAGTAGGGTCTTGTTGTTTATCCATTCTATATGTAATATTAATAGTTTGCATCTGCTAACCCAAACTCCCAGACCGTCCCCTTCTCCCCTTCCCCTTGGCAACCAAAAGCCTGTTCCCTGAGCCTGTGAGTCTGTTTCTGTTTCACAGATAGATTCATTTGTGTCATATTTTAGATTCCACATATAAGTGATATCATATAGTATTCGTCCTTTTCTTTATTTTTTTTAATACTCATTTTTATTACATATTTACTTGGCTGTAGTTGCAGCATATGAGATCTAGTTACCCAACTAGGGGTCAAACCCAGGCCCCCTGCATTGGGAGCGCAGAGTCTTAGCCACTGGACCACCAGAGAAGTCCCTGTCCTTCTCTTTCTGACTTACTTCACACGGCAGGATAATCTTTAATTCCACCCATGTTGTTGCAAATGGCATCATTTCATTCTTTTTTCTGGCTGAGTAGTATTCCATTGTGTATATGTACCTCATCTTCTTTGTGCATTCATCTGTCAGTGGACATTATGTTGTTCCTATGTCTTGGCTATTGTGAATAGTGCTGCTATGAACCTAGGGTGCATGTGTTTTTTTGAATTATAGTTTTGTTAGGAGTGGGACTGCTGGACCATATGGTAATTCTACTTTCAGTTTTTGTGGAGTTTCCATACTGTTTTTCACAGGGGCTGCACCAACTCATGTTCCCATCAACAATGTAGGAGAGTCCCATTTGTGCCACAGCCTCTCCAGCATTTGCTGTCTGTATACTTTCTGATAATGGCCATTCTGACTGGTGTGCAGTGATGTCTCATTGTAGCTTTGATTTGCATTTCTTTAATAATTAGTGATGTTGAGCATATTTTCACATGCCTCTTGTCCATCTGTATGTCTTCTTTGGAGAAATGTCTATTTAAGTCTCCTGCTCATTTTTCTACTGGGTTGTTTGGTTTTTTGTTGTTCAGTTCAGTTCAGTTGCTCAGTCGTGTCCGACTCTTTGCGACCCCATGAATCGCAGCACGCCAGGCCTCCCTGTCCATCACCAACTCCCGGAGTTCACTCAGACTCACATCCATCGAGTCCGTGATGCCATCCAGCCATCTCATCCTCTGTATCCCCTTCTCCTCCTGCCCCCAATCCCTCCCAGCATCAGAGTCTTTTCCAATGAGTCAACTCTTCTCCTGAGGTGGCCAAAGTACTGGAGTTTCAGCTTTAGCATCATTCCTTCCAAAGAAATCCCAGGGCTGATCTCCTTCAGAATGGACCGGTTGGATCTCCTTGCAGTCCAAGGGACTCTCAAGAGTCTTCTCCAACACCACATTCAGAAACATCAATTCTTCAGTGCTCAGCCTTCTTCACAGTCCAACTTTCACATCCATATATGACCACAGGAGAAACCATAGCCTTGACTAGACGGACCTTAGTCGGCAAAGTAATGTCTCTGCTTTTGAATATGCTGTCTAGGTTGGTCATAACTTTTCTTCCAAGGAGTAAGCGTCTTTTAATTTCATGGCTGCAGTCACCATCTGCAGTGATTTTGGAGCCCCCCAAAATAAAGTCTGACACTGTTTCCACTGTTTCCCCATCTATTTCCCATGAAGTGATGGGACCAGATGCCATGATCTTCGTTTTCTGAATGTTGAGCTTTAAGCCAACTTTTTCACTCTCCTCTTTCACTTTCATCAAGAGGCTTTTTAGTTCCTCTTCACTTTCTGCCATAAGGGTGGTGTCATCTGCATATCTGAGGTTATTGATATTTCTCCCGGCAATCTTGATTCCAGCTTGTGTTTCTTCCAGTCCAGCGTTTCTCATGATGTACTCTGCATATAAGTTAAATAAGCAGGGTGACAATATACAGCCTTGACGTACTCCTTTTCCTATTTGGAACCAGTCTGTTGTTCCATGTCCAGTTCTAACTGTTGCTTCCTGACCTGCATACAGATTTCTCAAGAGGCAGGTCAGGT
Source organism: Redunca redunca (assembly GCA_006410935.1). Lineage (NCBI taxonomy): Eukaryota > Metazoa > Chordata > Mammalia > Artiodactyla > Bovidae > Redunca > Redunca redunca. Next base: position 197,474 of record SJYQ01003524.1, read on the forward strand.
GGTCTGGTATTCCCATCTTTCTCAGAATTTTCCACAGTTGATTGTGATCCACACAGTCAAAGGCTTTGGCATAGTCAATAAAGCAGAAATAGATGTTTTTCTGGAACTCTCTTGCTTTTTCGATGACCCAGCAGATGTTGGCAATTGATCTCTGATTCCTCTGCCTTTTCTAAAACCAGCTTGAACATCAGGAAGTTCACGGTTCACATATTGCTGAAGCCTGGCTTGGAGAATTTTGAGCATTACTTTACTAGCCTGTGAGATGAGTGCAATTGTGTGGTAGTTTGAGCNTCTTTGGCATTGCCTTTCTTTGGAATTGGAATGAAAACGGAAATATTTGTATATTTTGGAAATTAAGCTGCTGTTGTGGACCTTGAAAGTATTACACTAAATGAAATAAGTTGGATAAAGACAAATATATGATTTCACTTATATGTGGAATCTAAAAACCAAAACAAACAAACAAACATTACAAAATAGAAACAGACTCATTGATACAGAGAACAAATAGGTGATTGCCACAGGGGAGGGGAGTGGGGGAAGAGGGAAATAGTTGAGGGAGATTAAGAGGTACAAACTTCCAGTTACAAAATAAAAGAGTCACAGAGGTGAGATGTACAGCATGGGGAATATAGGCAATAATATTGTAATAACTTTGTATGGTTACAGATGGTAACTAGGCTCAGTTGTGATGGTTGTTTTGTAATATGTAGAAATATCAAATCACTATGTTGTATACCTGGAGCTAACATAGTGTTTAAGTAAATTATACTTCAATTTAAAAAAAAAAAACAAGTTTAGTGAAAAGGAAGGGAATGATAGATGACAGGTCTGGAATAGTGGGTATTCCTGGGCAGAGGAGAGAAGGACGTGATTAGGGACTTTAGATGCCTTTTGTTGTTGTTCAGTTGATTAGTCGTGTCCGACTCTTTGTGATGCCTTGGGATTTCAGATGCCTTGGGATTTCCTGTTGCTTAAACTGACTGGTAGATGCATAGGTTTGTTTTCATATCCTTTATAATATATGTGTTACTTTTATGTAAGAAGCAATTCATAAAAAGTACAAACTTTTTAAAAAAGAATCAGAAAAAAAGGCTTTGTAACACTTTGGAGGAGTTTTGCTATTGAGGGAGGAGTGAAACGGGGTGATGGCTGGGGCTGGGGGAGGAGGGAAATTTTCTTGTTTCATATGCAAAGAGCTAAATTCAGAGAGATGAAGTGTCTCACTGAGGCTCACACAGCTGGCCTGGGTCAGCCGGGAGTGGCTCCCAGGCCCTGGCCCCCAACACAGTGCCCCTCCCGCCCCTACAGCTGCTGCCTCTTTCTTGTGGTCATTATGAGGGTCCTTGGATACTGGCCTTCAGGGTGGTCCCCCTACTCCTATGGGAATTCCAGAACCAGTGCCTTGGAGCTGGAGGGACCAGGGCCGCCTCTTGACTTGACTGATCTTCTCTCTCGCTTGTCTCTTACTGTGACATGAAACCAGCTCCAGACATGTGCCTGGCTCTTCTCTCTGGTCAAGGGCAAACCACCCACCCACATGCCTGCCTCTGGAGGGGCTGCCTGCGCTGTGAACCTAAGACCAGCTTTGCCGAGTTTACAGTAGAAGCAGGGTCTGAGATACCATCCGGGAGGGTTTTCCTGAGAGCCAGAATGTAGTCATGAGGCCATTAGCACTGAGGCTGTCAAAAGAGAGCCCCAAATGACCCGGCAGCTGTTCTGGAAGCTGGTGCTTGCACTCTGCTGTGACCCCAGCTGTCCCTGGCATGATGGGGCAAGCTCAGCTTTAGCTCGGTCCATCCACCAAGAAAAGGGAATGGTGTTCCCCTCTGTGTGCCTCATTTTCTCCTGTGAAAGGACGGAGTTGGATGGGGCCATCTCTAAGTCCCTTCCAGCCACAGAGATTCTAGATGTTTTGTACAATGTCATTTGAACCTACAAAGTTAGCTCATAGAGACACAGGGGCTCTTTTTTATTTTGCTGAAGTGCCAGAGCATTCAGTTCCCCAGCACCTGCAGAAGTCCAAGGCGGGAAGGTCTGGGGTCTTCTGAGCACCAGAGGGACAGAGCACAGTGCACGGGCCAGCTGTGCCCTGCTCCCAGAAACAAGTGTCAGGAGAGAGAGCCCTGTCGCTGTGTGCCAGCGGCCTCGAGATACTCTGACTCAGGGTCTTCACTTCTGGAGAATTATTCTAAAGAAACGGTCGGATATGTAGATAACAGTATATACATAAGTGTGTTATCACAGTACTGTTTAAAAATGTTGAAAAACTGTATAAACAACTCAAATGTTCAGAAATTGGTGACTAGTTGAATACATTTTGTGTCCATATGATCACATACCAGGAAGCTATTAAAAATCATGTTCGATCCCCTCTTCGGGAAGATTCCTCATGCCTCCGAGTAAGTAACCCTGTGCACCACAGCTACTGAAGTTGTGCGCTCTAGAGCCCATGAGCTGCAATGAGAGTAGCCCCTGCTCCCTGCAACAAGAGAGAACCCACACACAGCAACCAAGACCCAGCACAGCCATAAAGAAATGAATTAAACTCATGTTAGGGGAGATTTTGGAGATACTTCAAATACATTAAGTGAAAAAGTAATATGTATAATTGTATCTATTGAATGGTATGAATTGCAGATGGATAGATAGGTGTACACACATGTATATTTTCAAAATACAGAAGGATGTATATCATACTGTCAGCAGCAATTATCTCTGGATAGTAGGGCTATGGGTAATTTTTATTTCTTTATGAGTTTTTATATGTAATATCTGAGATATATTACAGCTTTTCTTCTTTAGACTTCTTTGTAAGTATAAGATTTTTAATAAATGTTTCTGCCTGGGGTAGTTGACTATAGTATATTATTGGACTTCCCTGGTGGCTCAGATGGTAAAGCGTCTGTCTACAATGCGGGAGACCCGGGTTCAGTCCCTGGGTTGGGGAGATCCCCTGGAGAAGGAAATGGCAACCCATTCCAGTACTATTGCCTGGAAAATCCCTTGGACAGAGGAGCTTGGTAGGCTACAGTCCACGGGGTCTGAAAGAGTCGGACATGATTGAGTGACTTCACTCTCACTCACTCATATGTAGAAAAACCACAAAATATTATTAGGGTTTTTATTTTTAATAGAGGTAAATATTTTTAACAGTAGTAAAAGACACATAATGTAAAATTTACCATTTTTAAGTGTACAGTTAGTAGTGTTAAGTACATTCACATTGTTGTCTAACCAAACTCCAGGACTCTTTTCATCCTACAAAACCCTACCCATGGAATAAAGGCTCTGCACACCCACAGCTGCAGCACTTATCTACTGTCTGTCTCCATGTACTGACCACCCCAGGTACTTCATGTCTTTGTCTTTTTGTGATTGGCTTATTTCGCTTAACATGATGTCATTAAGGTTCATCCATATAGTAACATGTGTCAGAATTTCCTTCCTTTTTAAGGCTAAATAGTATTCTGTTGTATGTTTATACCACTTTTTTTTATACATTTGTCTGTCAGTGTATACTTGGGTTGCTTCCACCTTTTGGCTATTGTGAATATTGCTGCTATACATAGATGTACAAATTCTCTTCAAGACCCTACTCAGTTCTTTTGGGTATATATTCAGAAGTGGAGTTACTGAGTCATATGATACTTCATTGTTTTTTGTTTTTTGGTTTTTTTTACTGTGCATAAGGGTTCCTGACCAATATTGTTACTTTCTGTTTTGTTTTGTAGTTCAGTTCAGTTCAGTTGTTCAGTCGTGTCCGACTCTTTGCGACTCCATGAATTGCAGCATGCCAGGCCTCCCTGTTCATTTTAAAAAGAGGACAGTCTAAGCTGGAATTCTGCCCATACCCTCTGAGTGCCAGGTAATGACTTCTGGGCTGAGTGCAAAGAGTGTATGTACACAGAGGTTTATACAAACTCCAAGCCTTCCTGGAGCTTGTGAGCCAGCCAGGAGCTTGTTCTGGCTATAACTTATCACTCAGGGCCTCGCTGGAGGGATCTGATCACATGCCCTAAACTCATTTCAAAGCAGAGCCATTCAGGCTAACCTTGTGCCAGAGCTGCAGAGGAGGTTTGTAACCCACCCTGTGACTACGGCTGTAAAGGGGTGCATCCAGGCCTGGCCTGGCAAGGGCAGCAAGCTGAGCCATGGCACACTTATGGCTTCCTTGCTTCTGGCATCACTGCCAGCCTGTCCTTAGGTCTTCCTGGTCTCTGGGGCTGAAGCAGGGTGGGGCTAGATTGCCCCCAGTCAGAGCTGCTCCCAAAGGGAGTGCAGAGAAATGGAGGTCCCTGGGCAAACCTGGTCACTGATGGGGACCTGTTCTTGGGCTCTGCGGAGGGTCAGAATAAGTCATTAGTGGGCAGCTGAGCAGTAGGCAAGAAGCAGCGATGTCAGCCCTTGTATCTCCAGACAGGCCTGCGAGATGGCCTCCAAGATGCTGGGTGCCCGGATGCTCCATATCACAGAACTTTTGCCTTGAAATTGCTGGAGGCAGAAGGATGGCCTTGCTGACCTCTGGAGGGCCCAACCAGCCCAAGGAGGTCACTTGATATCTCACTCTCATACTGATGCCTATCATCAATATTTATGTGTACAATACATTTTTTAAAACTTTTTTGGGGGGCTGCACCCAGTTTTCATTGTGGCACGAATCTTTTAGTTGCAGCATGCAAACTCTTAGTTGCAGCAGGCGGGATCTAGATCCCAAGCAGGGATCGAAGCCCGGCCGCCTGCACTGGGAGCTCGATGTCTCAGCCCCTGGATACCAGGGAAGTCCCCACAGTGCAGCTTATTATGCGTCCTGTTTCAGGTTCTGTCTCTGAGACCCGGAGGCTCCCTGGAATTTCTTTTATTTGGGATTGTTAGAATCAGTGGCTCCCACCCCTTCTCCTGGCCCCTGGACCTTCTGCTGGTGGTCAGAGGTGTGGCACAAGGCACAGGGAGGGACAGGCCATCGTCACAGGCCCCACTGTGGGGGCAGCTCTGTCTCATGGCGGTGAAATTCGCATCCACTGTGGTCTGTGGAAACCCATAGTCCCCCTGGTGACTCTCATCAGACAGAAATGACCTTCCTCAGGCAGAAGTAGGGAGTATGACACATGGTCACTGGCTTGGGAAAGCCTGCTGACCCGTTTCCCATGGGTCTGTCCTGTCCTGACTCGCCCAGGGGCGGCAGCTGCTCTTCGTGTAGGACCCGAGGGGCTGCGGAGCGGCTGCTGTGGCGGCACCCAGGGCCAGCCGCACAAGCAGGAGACCTCTGCCGCCACACAGGACTCTGTGCTCAGAAGGGCCCCACCCTCAGTTTAAGGCTCTGCTGTCACCGAAATTAATTTTTCATAAATTGAGCTGGTCCTGGTGGCACCTCTTCCATGGCAGGTCTGGAGGACTGCTCTCAAGGGCAGGAAGGACAAGACCACGCCGCACCCACAACAGCCTGTGCTACCTCTGAAGTCCCAGCATTTTGAACTAGCATGACACATAATTGTCACTATGCCCTGCCCCATTTTAGACTTATTTGCCTGCATGTTCCATTCTGCAACTAGACCGTCCCCTCCTGGGGTGAGGGCCAGGCCTCCAAGCAGCTGGCACTTGGTACTCAATAAATGCCAGCCGAAGTAACTTCTGACGACTTCAAGCCAAGTCAGCTTTTTAGTGGCAAAGAACAAAACAGATGATCCCTGATTATGAAAAGTTAGATTTTGTAAGGAAAGTATATGGGAAATAATGTGATCTTGGTTTATGCAAAATCACAGCTGGGCCATGGCTGCATTTCCACATTGCTGCATCTCTGGAAAAGCACTGATCCTATCAAATACCTGCTGTTTCTGGGCCCTCTGCTGGGTGCTCTAGTGCATCATCTCCTATTTAATTCCTACAGCCTCTCAAGGCCTGCTACACACATTGACCAGAAGCAGAATGGGGATATGAATGTAGGTCTGCCTGACTTCAGAGGCCTCCTTACTGGTGTTTGGATCCTGGGGAAGGGCAAGAGACAGTAACTGAGTGAAGGAGGAGCGGGTGGCTTCCTATAAGGAGCAGTCACTTTAGAACCAAATAGCAGAATAATATCTGGAGTAATGCTTGCAACATCTTAAAGATGTATTCCTGCAAAACGTGATGTGCAGGGTGTAAAACAAACCTTTCCTGCCTATAGGAGCCGAGATATAATAACATTTATCTCGTGGGGTTGCCCTGAAGATCAACTGAGACAGTGATGACTGAGATGATTGTATCAAGGAAGCAGGCTTCGGNGTGCTCTTAATCCATATATAATTTTAGATACAGGAGAGGCTGCCACGGAGACAAGACACCCTCACTGGCACACAGAGAGCCTGTCCTTTCTCCTCTGTCCCCAGCTGTGCCCCGCTGGTGTAGCCCAGGGGCCGTACCGAGGAGGGTCTGAGAGCAGAGCCTCTCCAGGATTCTCAGTGGAGTGCTGACCTTGGAGGGCAGGGGGCGGGGGGTGACTCACTACATTGGATGAGGGACTGGCGCCTTGTCTTGTAGGAATGCTTTCTCAATGGGAACTGCCACCCTGCCTGGCTGATCTCCTGAGTTATGTAACCCAGGCTGCAGGGAGCATCTCCCGCTGTGTGGGCCTGCCCTGGGGACCACAAGCTCTGGCTCCTTATCCACACCACGGTGCCTCCTGATGTTGCACGAAGGGGGACCCCTTCCAGGGCCCAAAAGGGGGCCCTTGTCCAACACTCAGAAATGAATTGTCTGAGGAGACACAAGTGCTGACAAGGCAAGAGACTTTATTGGGAAGGGGCTCCTGGGCGGAGAACAGGAGGGTCAGGGAAACCAGGAGGACTGCTTGCCACGTGGCTCACAGTCTTGGGTTTTACGGTGATGTAATTAGTTTCTGGGTTGTCTTTGGGCAGTAGTTCTGACCAAGGGTCTTTCCTGGCGTTGCTCACCCAAGATGGATGCCAGCGACAGGGATTCTGAGATGTGGTCGGACACGTGGAGTCTCCTTATAACCTCTCCTGAACGCTTCCCCTTGGTGATTGTTTGTTAGTTTCCTGTTTCTTACCAAGAACACCTGTCTTAAAATAACTCATGCAGATGGTTACTATGCTGCCTGACCAGAGTGGATGGTTTCAGTCAGTGCGCTTCCCCTAACACTGACACTCAGCAGATGGTATGAAAGCTTCTTGCAGGCCTCTCTCCCATCTTGGGGAGCCTTGCTGAGGTGGTTGCGGGTGGGCAATCAAGGCTTTCTCCTGGGTGTCAGGAGGCTGTAGGCTTCCAGGCTCTCCTTTTGGGCACTACTGGCTTAGGCGGGCTCAGCCTGTGGTCTGCAGGGCATAGCTGAAGGTCAGGAAAGAGAAGGGAAGAGCACCCCACCGTTAAAGGTCACAGGCCTAAGCAGGGTCTCAGACTCCACCAGGGGGGCTCCAGTATATTTTGGAAAGAGGCCTGCCTGGTTCTAATATCAGAATCGAGTCAAGAACTGACCATGTGACCTTATTGCTTTTCCTCTTGGAATCTCAGCTTCCTTCTGAGTGGAAGCTCTCCATGAACCACAGGGCTGGCAGAGAAGGACTTCTGTAGTCAGCGGGGGCCTCTCTTGTCCACCTCCACGCAGTGGGGACTCCCTCCTCTTCTATTCCCTTAGTATGTCCTGGACTTACTTCCTTGTGAAAGCTTCACGCAGGTCATATCAAACAGTAAAACAAGCTCCCATGCATGCATGCATGCATGCTAAGTTGCTCAGTCATGTCCAAGTCTTTGGGACCCATGGACTGTAACCCACCAGGCTCTTCTGTCCATGGGGTTGCCATGCCCTTCTCCAAGGGATCTTCCCGACTCAGGGATCAAACCCGTGTTTCTCAGTCTCCTGCATTGGCAGGCAGGTTCTTTACTACTAGCCCACCTGGAAAGCCCCCAAAAGAAGCTCCCAGCCCACATTAAATATTTTTCCTGTCAACTTTTAGAAAGAGTTTGTAAAAGTTATTTTATACATTATTTGGCTATAAATGACTTACTGAATTTTGACTGGCTGGTTTTTCAGTGATCATGGTATATACTGCAAATTCTTAGAAAGTGAGAAAAGCAAAAAAAAAAAAAAGTGAGAAAAGCTAGAGTTCTAAAGGCAGTGACGTTGTCTCGAACTCTGAGTGAGTTAATTTGCAAGCCAGTTAGTAAACCATTAGCACTTGGTGGGGGCATTTACACCATGGAAATTGTCAAACACTAGAAATCAGCAGTAGTGTGAATTCGTAGCTGATTTACCCCAAACCAGGGGGAAATTGTTTTAAATCTTCCTGAGTGATTCGAATGTGTAGCCCCTGCTCTGGAAGTTCAAGTGTGGGAGGCCACTGAGATGGGGACTGGCTCAAGGGGACTCACTTCAGTTCCACCAGGAAGAATGAATCCCTGCAGGGAACAGAGAGTGCTCCCTTAGGGAAATGCTCTCCCCCCTCCATCCTCAGGCTTTGTTCTTGGTGAGTCCTAATTTAGATCAAAGTCTAGTCAAAAAGGATTTAATCACTGTTTTTGTTTTGGCCTGTAGTCAGTTGTTTTGTTTTTATTGTTTGCTGCTGCCATTTTCTTCACTATCTTTCAGCCTATTTATTGTGTTTATTTTACTTCTCTTTTTATCTTTTCACTGTTAGCAGTGAGTAGAGGTGAGGAGACCTGGCCCAGCAGAGAGGAACTGAGGGCCACAGGAAGCTTCTAAGAGCTTTGCTGGGCCTTCCTGCTCCTGCAGCAGGTGGCCTGGGGGAAGTCCTTGATCTTGAACCCAGATACTTAGGGTCTGCCGGTGGCTCTGCTTTCAAAGTAGACTCCCCGTGATTCTGTCCCTCCAGGCCAAGGAAGTCTGAGCCCAGGAGGCTTCCTCATAGCTGCTTAGGACCTTCCCCACAGAGCCCCCAGACCTCAGAAACAGTGGGAACCTGGGGTAGGAGCTTGGGGTTGTCAACAGAGGCAGGGTCAACGTTTGGAGGTGAAGTAGAGCTGACTAAAGGGACAAACCAGATTCATTTTGCTGTGGAGCAAAAAATGCAAGCTGCCAAACCACAGGTGGTATGCTATCTATGTGAAAACACGGCCACACACACAGTATATTTTGTACGAGTGTGTACTCAGTTGTGCCCAACTGTTTGCAACCCGACGGACTGTAGCCTGCCAGCCTCCTCTGCCCAAGAGATTCTCCAGGCTAGAATACTGGAGCAGGTTGCCCTTTCCTTCTTCAGGGGATCTTCATGACCCAGGGATCAAACTTGAGTCTCCTCTGTCCTGCACAGAGGCAGATTCTTTACCACTGATGGAGAAGGCAATGGCACCCTACTCCAGTACTCTTGCCTGGAAAATCCCATGGACTGAGGAGCCAGGTGGGCTGCAGTCCATGGGGTCGTTAAGAGTCGGCACGACTGAGCGACTTCACTTTCACTTTTCACTTTCATGCATTGGAGAAGGAAATGGCAACTCACTCTAGTGTTCTTGCCTGGAGAATCCCAGGGATGGGGGAGCCTGGTGGGCTGCCGTCTCTGGGTCGCACAGAGTCGGACACGACTGAAGCGACTTAGCAGCAGCAGCAGCTTTACCACTGAACTATCAGTCAGTTCAGTCACTCAGTTATGTCCAACTCTTGTGACCCCATGGACTGCAGGATGCCAGGCTTCTCTGTCCATCACCAACTTCTGGAGCTTGCTCAAACGGAGCCATCAGGGAAGTCCATACTTTGTATAGGTTTGTATGTAAAGGAATGGAAATGTCTATGTTTTTTAAAGTTCTGGAGCATATTTATTAAACCCATAAACAATAGTTCCCCTGGAGAGGTGAATAGGAGAACAGAGATTGAAAGGGATGGACAAAGACACTTTATATTTATCAGTAAGCTTCTACTTTTTGAAAGAAAACTCATTTATGTGTTTAATTAAACCTAGTTTTTAAAAAATCTAAGTTTATTTGTATAAAGACAAAGTGCTGCTTGGAAAGACTGAAGACAGAAAGAGAAAAGGGCGACAGAGAACGAGATGGTTGGATGGCATCACTGACTCAATGGACATGAACTTGGGCAAACTCTGGGAGATGGTGAGGGACAGGGAGGCCTGGCATGCTGTAGTCCATGGGGTTGCAAAGAGTTGCACATGACTGAGCAACTGAACAAAAACAACAAAAAGACAAAGTGTCTGGAATTGAAGGGTGTGGGTTGACACCCTTCTCTGCCCCTTGTTACTCTATGCCTTTGGGGCTGTTATTGAACCACCTGCCTCAGTTGCTGCAAAGCTGAAGTGGGCAGAATAAAAAAAGTGACTCAAGAAGGTTGTCTAAAGAACTCAGTGGACCAGTGGACAAAAAGATATATATGTGCTAGTTATAATTAGCTTAAAAAAGAAAACAACAGTTTAGGGTCTCTGTAAAGACAGGCTCAAAATGCATCCAACTTCTGTCCCCAAGGACAGGGAAAAGAGAGTGATCAGGAAGGAGTCACTTGATTTTCCTAAGAGTAGGTCTTGTGAGACTAACATTACTTTTTTCCCTTCCCGTCTCTTCTCCTTTACTCCCAGAAGAAGCAAAGGAAAAGAAGCAAACATTTCTGATGGCTTTTCTATGTTCCAGGCTGTGTTCTGGGTTTAGTCAGAGCTCATTTTACAGATGTGGACCCTGAAACACGTTTGGTGATGTCGAGAATCTCGCCTCAGGGGGATGTCAAGGATTTGGATTCAGATCTAGATTCCCCCAGATCCTGAACAGCTAACAGCAGGAGCAATAGCAGCAAAAGTGGCGACAGGCACTGATACTCTATGATGTCATTTAATTATCATAAAGAAAAGTTATAAGTGAAGAAAATGAGATATAAAAAAGGTGGAGTAAGCCAGCCCAGAATCATAGGTCTGTCTCACGCCAAAGTCCAAGCTATTAACCAGGCAACTTTATGGCCTCCCTTCTATACCTACCCTCTCCCTACCCGCAGGAGATTCTGGCCTTTCCTCCAGAGAGATGCTATAAAAGTCTCTAAAAAGTGGAAAGGGAGGGGCAGCCACATACACATTCTGGTGGCAGCCACCTCTCTAGACTGGATTAGTGGATCAGGTTGACTGGTTGTTGGGGGCGGGTGCATGGAATCCCTTGGCAACCTGGATTGCTCCAAGAACTTCCGATAGAGAAGATATTCAGACATGAGAGGACACGCAAAAAACATGGGAGGAGAAAACTGATACTGCTTGGATAGTGGGTTGAATTGTGTTTCCTAAGAAGATATGTTGAAATCTTTACCCTGGTATCTGTGAACATGACCTTGTTTGGAGCCAGGGTCTTTGCAGATATCATCTAGTTAGATGAATTCATAGTGGACTGGGGTGAGCATTAAATCCAATGACTGAGTGTCCTTTTGAGAAGAGGGAAATTTGGACGTAGAGATACAAAGAAGACACATGTAGAGGAAAGAAGGCCATGTGGAGGTGGAGGCAGATGTGGAGTGATGCAGCCACAGTCAAGGAATGTCAAGGATTGCCAGTAGCCAACAGAAGTTAGGAAGAGGCAAGGAAGGGTTTTTCTGTGGAGTCTTTGGAGGGGATATGGCCCTACTGATACCTTGGCATTCTAGCCTCTAGAACTGCAAGAGAATGGATTTCTGGTGTCCGAGCCATTCAGCCTGTGGTCATGTGTTCTGGCAGCCTTGAGAAGTTCAAACAACCTTGTTCCATAGCAGGTTGGGCAATCACATGCCATGTGGATTTGGGTAATGGGACAAAGGGCTTTTTCCTTTACTCTGTTTTCTTTTATTGTCCTCTTGGATGAGAATAAAGAAAATTTCTGACAGTCAAATCAGTGGATTATGTAAAACCTGGAGAAGTGGTTAGTATTGAAGTGAGAATATCAGTTTATGAACACCTCAGTGAACTGCAGTAATGGACCAATTCTTAAAAAATATTTATTTATTTGGCGGCACAGGGTCTTAGTTGTGGCATATGGTACCTAATTCCCTGATTAGGAATTGAACCAGGCCCCTGGCACTGGGAACCCAGAGTCTTAGCCATTGGACCACCAGGGAAGTTCCTGGACCAAATTTTATAAGTTGAAATTTAACAAGGAAAAAGTCCTTTATTTAGGTTCAGAGAACTAACTGTGTGAATGTAAACTGAGGAACTTCTGGCTTAATGACAGCTCATGTAATAAAAGGTGTTGGCTACAACTGAGTATGAGCCAACAATGTGTAGTATAGTGGTCATTAAAAAAGTTAATGCATCTTTAAGGTGCCAAGGAAAAATGAGATGAGCACTGTGTGGGCCTCTGGACTGGTTAGACTACACCTAGAACTTCATTCAGCTCTCGGTACCATGTTTCAGCATTTTGACACTTCTCAGCACCCAGAGAAAGAGAGCCAGGAAACTGAGGGGACCAGAGACTGTCATGCAAGGATAACCAGGGGATCTAGGCTTGCTTTCTCTGGAGACGAGATGTAGGGATGTGGGACTTGGCTTTAAATGCTAATTGCTCTTGTGAAACAGGGAAATGGGTCAGTTGGGTAGTGTTCTAGGAGAAGGCTCCTAAGCAGTGGCTTATGCAATGAAAAGAAGCTACCCCAGTTTTCAGGCACAGGCACAGATGTTGGTTTTGCAGCATTTGTCCTCTCTTTTTCCAATAACAGGACCCAGATTTCCTTTGTGAGATAATTCCACCCCTATGTGTCCATGGTTCGCTCGTGGGCATATGACTCAGGCTTAGCCAATCAGAGTGCTCAATCCCTTGGCCACACCACCCTGCTTAGGGATGGTCATGTGACCCAAGTGTCTATCCCAGGCATATTGGTGCAACTACTGGGGATAGAGCCTCTCCTTTCATTATTCATTAAGATAATGAAGCTGGTAGGATAGAAACCTGCAGGTACTGGAGGCCAGCTTGCCAAGGTGGGGAAGGAGCCTACCTGATCATGAAGTCAATACAGGAAACAAAGCCAAGAAATGGAGACAGAAAGATTTATGCTGGTACCATGTGAATGCCCGGATCTGCATTTGTGAGGCCTGAAGCTTGTTTGTTACATGACACAGTACAATCCCCTTTATGCTTTCATCAGTTTGAGTTGAGGTTTGGTAATTTGCAACCAAGTGTCCTAACATATCACAAGTGAGCTGCAAGAATAGCAAGCTCTCTGATATTGTACAGAAGGAATGGTAATGGTTGACATTTATTGAGGATCTTTCACGTGTAGAAATTGTGGTAAATTTTTATTTAAAGTTTAACTTTTAATAGAGTTATATTGATACTTGCACATGATTTAGCAGTTTTAAATAGCTCTGTGAGTCTTTTGAAAAGCTGTTGTCTCTTGCAGCTCAGACCCAAGGTCTGAGGCAATCTTCAGAGGCAATCACTTTCAACTTTTCAGCTAATTCTTTGTCTATTGACTTTTCATGATGAAAGATGAGCGTGTTTTTGTTCTCTCTACCCCACCACACAGCACACTTCCCGTTTCTGCTTCCTTCCTTTGCATTTAGGTCTGATGTCATGTTTTGATCAGTATTGACTGTCTATATTATGACTTTGTAAACTCTCTTCACAGCCTGTTAGTATCCTATGATTACTTTTTCTTGCACACCATTTTGTTTTTGCTAGAGTTCACAGTTGCCTTACAGTTTTCATTTGCTTAGTTGTCTGTATACTTGCTACTGATTCAACCCCAAACACCCATATGTGCAAATCTCTAGTCAATATGTTCAGAACGCGAGGCAGTCAATCAGTGGTATATTCCCTGGTCGCCTTTCTTATGGGCTCCAGTCGGGACCGGTTGCCCTCTTTGGCCACAGCCTTAGTTTTACTCTCTCTGTTTGGCAGAACACATCCTCAAGTAGTTTCCTGAGAAATAGGGTTCGTGGGAGTTAAAGATTTGGGATCTTCTTGGAAAATGTTTCACACTCACATTTAATTAGTGTAGCTTAAGTATCATTTTGCCTCAGAATTTTTTAAGTCTAATTTGTCTTCTAATTTTACTATAATTATTCCAGCTCTCTATTAGTTACTACTTATATGGTATATCTTGTCCATGCTTTTATTTTCAATAAAAAGTCTTTTTTTTTCATTTAAATATTTTTATTTATTTGGTTGTGCTGGATCTTGGCTGCAGCACGAGGATGTTTAGTTGCGGCATTCCAACTCTTAGATGTGGCTTCCCTGGTGACTCAGATGGTAAAAGCATTTGCCTGCATTGAGGGAGACCTGGTTCAATCCCTGGGTCGGGAAGATCCCCTGGAGCAGGAAATGGCAGCCCACTCCGGTATTCTTGCCTGGAAAATCCCATGGACAGAAACCTGGTAGCCTACAGTCCATGGGGTCGCAAAGATTCAGACACGACTGAGCGACTTCCCTTTCACTTTCAACTCTTAGATGCAGCATGTGGGATCCAGTTCCCTGACGAGGAATCAAACTTGGGCCCCTGCATTGGGAGCAGGTGTGTGTCCTAAGTTGCTTCAGTTGTGTTCGACTCTTTTCGACCCTATGGACTACAGCCCACCAGGCTTCTCTGTCCATGGGATTCTCCAGGCAAGAATACTGGACTGAGTTGCTGTGCTGTCCAGGGGATCTTCCTGACCCAGGGATCAAACCCACATCTCTTATGCCTCCTGCACTGGCAGGCAGACCCTTAACCACTAGCACCACCTGGGAAGCCACTGCATTGGGAGCGTAGAGTCTTAGCCACTGGACCACCGGGGAAGTCCCCTCCCCAGAATTCTGAGATCTTGTTCTCTTGTGTTCTGGCTTTCCAGAGTTAACTATTGAGAAGGTGATGGCATTCTGATTCTGGATCCTTTTTATGAAACCTGTTGGTTTGGTTTTGCTTCCTCAAAGCTTGTAGGATCTTCTCATTGTCTCCAGTGAGCTGCCCCAGCAGCTCTGAAGATAAATGAGTTGTCAAGGAGCTCCAAGGCCAATGGAAAACACAGGTGCATTGGTTATCTATTACTGTGTAACAAATTGCCCCCAAAGTTAGAGGCTTAAAATCATAAATATTTGTTATCTTCTGGTTTCAGTGGATCAGGAATCTGGGCCCAGCTTAGCCGGGTGTCTCTAACTCAGAATCTCCCTTCTAGAACCAACCAAGCAGGGATTCCCTGGCAGTCCAGTAGTTAAGACTCTGCACTTTCACTGCAGTGGGTTTGGGTTCAATTTCTGGTCGAGAACCTAGGATCCTGAATGCCATGTGGTGCACAGATTAAAAATGAAAACAGTAAAGTGACATCTAGGGTGGCTGGCATCTCAGAGGCCTAAGGGGGGAATCTGCTTCCAGCCCATTCGTGTGGCAGTAGCCCCACCTCAAGTCATTACTGACAATTTTCCGGAGACATCCATTCCTTGTCACATATGCCTGTCAATAGGACCACTCCATGCTGGAAAAAACTGAGGGCAGGAGGAGAAGGGGGTGAAAGAGGATGAGATGGTTGGATGGCATCACAGACTCCGTGGACATGAGTTTGAGCCAACTCTGGGAGAGGGTGAAGGACAGGGAAGCCTGGCAGTCTGCAGTCCATGAGGTTGCAAAGAGTCGGACACAACTGAGCGGCTGAAAAACAACAGGACCCCTCCAGAATGGCAGGGTGCTTCCTCCAGGGTGAGGGCTTTGACAGAGAGAGAGAGAGAGAGAGAGAGAGAGCGCGCGCAAAAGATAATCTGTGGCCCAAATCAAACATTCTTTTCATATCCAATTTCAGAAGTTACTCTTCTGAGACTGACTTTTGCCGTATTCTTATCATTAGAAGGGAGCCCGTGAGCCCAGTCCACACTCAAGGGGAGAGTGTTGGATAAGGAGAAATACAAAGAGGCAGAGGTCACTGAGAGCCATCCTGTGAGCAGCCACCTTCCACCCAGGCAAATGGGTGTTTAGAGCACGTGTGACAAGTGCCTAGAGAGGTGAGTGCTGGAGGAGATCAAGGAAGGCTTCCCAGAGAAAGAAGCTGTTGGTTGAAATGTGACAGATGAATAGGAGATATCCTTGGTAGACCAGGGGGCAGAAGGGCATCGCAGGCGAAGAAAAAAACATTTGCAAAAACCAGAGGTGTGAAAAGGCTTAATGGGTTCTGGGAGCAACACGGCAAAGCTTGGAGCAGAGAGCTGAGATGCAAGGCTTTCCCAAGGTGTCCGTGCTTTATTTTAGAGGTTGGGGAAACCATGACTAGCTTTCCAGGGTGTGAGAGGAGCAGGTTTGTGTTTTAGGACACTCTCTAGGTGCTGACTGAGTGGGAGGGGGGGCTGGAGGAACAGAGGTGGGAGGCAGGGCACCAGTGAGGAGGCTGTGGCAGGTGTCCAGGTGAATGTGGGGACGATGATCTGGGGTGAGGTAAACGTGACCAATGGGAGTTCTACAGTGTTAGTGAAAAGGGCTTCAGCCTGTCTGTGAGCCAGATGAATGGACTGGGTAGAAAGAGAAGGAATCAGGTATGGATGGAGGAAGGTGTTGCCCAGTCTGAAGCCAGTTAGTTGACTGGTAGGCAGACAGTGAGCAGCCAGGGTCTTTGCTCCCACATTGTAGGAAAGTTGGCAGGGTGGGGTGATAGCCTTGGGAGGCTGGGAAGAAAGGTCAGGATGGAGATGTCAGTGCCACTTGGGGTCTCTGCTTTGGCTCCAGGAGGTCTACCTTAAGTCCTGCTGATGCCTCTTTCTCCATACCTCTTGGAAGGCTGCCCATCCATGGCTTGGAACTCCAGCCTGCCCACCAGCCTTCAGAGCTACGGCTACCTTTGCCCTTCTGAAGTTCATGGAAGACCTTGAGGCTTTGAACTAACAGCCTTATCGCCTCCGCTTTCCCTACATGACTGTGGGCAAGTGAGTCATGTTTCAGTCTTGTCTATAAAATGCGGGGCTTGGACCAAGCTGCTCCCCATCATTCCTGCCCGCACTGACTTGCTGGGCCCCCTCTCTCACCCACCTCTCTGGCTCTGTGGGCTCAAGGTTGCTTCTGCAACATGCATTCCGCCACCCTCATGGTTGTCTTGTCTCCTTCCCTTCTTCCTTCTGCTCGGGCCTGCCCTGAGGAGCCCAGAGAGGCTGCAGTGAACTCTGTTTCTCTTCCTTCTG
This sequence comes from Redunca redunca, assembly GCA_006410935.1. Lineage (NCBI taxonomy): Eukaryota > Metazoa > Chordata > Mammalia > Artiodactyla > Bovidae > Redunca > Redunca redunca. The sequence goes on from SJYQ01003524.1 coordinate 214,502, forward strand.
CAAACATTTTCTGAAGTTTGGTGTTGGAGCACTTGCATGCTAAGACCAGGATGTTCTGCCTAGAATCTGCCCAGTACACCATGAACCATCAGCTTGGCAGAGTCGTCCAGAAGGCCTATAGTCCATCCCCTGCTCCAGGCTAAAAAGTACTTTATTTACTAAAGATAACTTTTAAACAGGTACAAAAGAAAAATCCATATCTTCATGGTAACACATTCATATTTTACAGATCTTCGGTGATGAGGTTTTTGATGGAGATAGCTGAAATTCTTCAGGGAGCCTAATAGTAGTAGTGTGGTCGCTCAGATATTTCCAAGTCTTTGTGATTCCATGGACTGTAGCTTGCCAGGCTCCTCTGTCCATGGAATTCTCCAGGCAAGAATACTAGAGTGGGTAGCCATTCCCTTCTCCAGGGGATCTTCCCAACCCAGGGACTGAACCTGAGTCTCCCAGATTGCAGGCAAATTCTTTACCCTCTGAGCCACCAGGGAAGCCCTAGAAGAGAATAGAACTGCCCTCTAAGGGCTCCTGGAGAGAAGGCTCAGACTGGGTCCTGCCCCACTCACTTTCCCCTCTCCAGAGGGAGGCCTTCTTACCAGGCCTCCTGGTAGGCAGGGGACCCCTCTTTTCCCTCCTCCACTCTCTAATTAGACCCAGCCCACACCTGCCTTGGCCCAGAGCTGCTGTTGCTTTTGGCACCCAGAGGGCCCAAGGATCTTATGTAACTGCTCTTGGCCAGACATTCTGGTTCGGCAGGTACAGCCTACAAGTTAAAAATTGTTCTAAAAATGCAATGCAGCTGCCTAAACACACAGCCCTGGAGGAGGAGGCTGGTGGGCAGAGGCCCCAGTCTGCAGAAGGGTATATTTTCCATGGGGACTTTGGGCCCAGTGCTCTGACACCAAGAGAAGCATCAGACTTGAGGACCAGTGGTGCATGCCTGCTCCCCAGAGATAGACTCTGTGGCTTGACACGCTCTGAGCGGTTCTCTTTCTCTTGGCCATGCCACACGGCATGTGGGATCCTAGTACCCGACTGAGATGGAACCCATGCCCCCCGCAGTGGAAGAGCAGAGTCTTAACCACTGGGCCGCCAAGGAAGTTCCTGAGTTTCCTTTAGAGCCCACAGTGTCACCCTCTGCCTCTTCCTGTGAGAAGCTGCTCTGGTCCCACCTCCTCAATAATGCCTTCCAGTCTCTGCCTGTGTGTGCTTCAGGGTCTTGCTTTTTGTTTTTCTGATGTCTTGTTCCCTTTTCATGCTTTTCAGCACCTCCAGCCTCCCTCTGCTTCTTTTCTGGTCCCTTTTCTTCTTCCTTTTTCTTTTTCTCCCTCCTCCACTCCCCTAAACCCACTATGTAATGAGGATGGGAATCCCTTTCCCCACGCCTTAAACTGTGTGCCCTTCCTAAGTCCCTGGAGATTGTCCTGGTAGAGGGAGGCAGCCTCTGGTCCCTCCAGCTGTGACACTGGGTAACTCCCTTCTCCTCTCTGGGCCTCTGTTAAGTGGGGACAATAATATACACCTTATTCACTGCTTCTCAAAATGGTTGTGAAAATCAAAAGAGGTGACCGTGATTTCTGTACCCATATACAAGGGCTTACATTTCCTTCCCTTCAGTTCATTTGTCACAAATTTATTTAGCACCTTTGAATTGCCTGGCATTGTGGTAAGTTCTGGAATATGTAAGGAAAGACACTGATGGAGTGGGCCTTGAACCTGCTCATTAGAATCACATGCAGAGCTGCAGAAAATATGAACTCCCCACTTCCACCCAGACCTACAGGTCAGGGTCTGCCAAGATGGGGCCCAAGGAGGCAGGGGTAGAGTCTTTGTTTTTACAGCTTCTTATATGAGCCCAACCCTCAGGCCTGGAAACCAGTGAGCTGGTGAGGGGAGGAGCTGAGTGTGGGGTAGGCTGGGAGAAGGGAGGACAAAGCCAGAACCCAGGTTGGGAAGACTTAGATGGGCCAGAGTGAGGATGGTGAAGGAAGAGTGTAGAAGGAACAGGTGACAGAGAACCAAGAGGGCGTTTTCTCCTGCTTCGTGACTAGGTTTACCCACGTACATCTGTTGCCAGATTGGCCAGCAATTAAATGCCTATGATGGATTCTTTTTTAAAGTAATGAAAAGAGTGTTAGTTGCTTTGTTGTGTTCAACTCTTTGTGGCCCCATGGACTGTAGCCCACCAGGCTCCTCTGTCCATGGGATCTGCCAGGCAGGAATGCTGGAGTGGGTTGCCATGCCCTTCTCCAGGGGATCTTCCCGACCCAGGGATTGAACCCAGGTCTCCTGCATTGCAGGCAGATTCTTTGCTGCCTGAGCCACGAGGGAAACATCCACAAAGGAAATAGAGTAGTTCTCATAAGTCCTTCATGATGGGTGGCTTTCTCTCCTCTGGATATTCCATAGGATATTTTGCTCACAGATCTGCCTTCCCCTCTTTGTTTTGTCTAGAGGATCATTCTAAAAGGGGTACATTTTCTACTTTTTTCTTCTTGTGTGCTTATAAATAAAAAATAAGATGTATTTCTTTAAATATTGGCAATATTTATTCTGAGGTTCATGAAGATGTTACTTTTTGTTGCCTGGGAATTTAAACTTCTGCCCATTAAGAAATGAACAGAAAAAAAAAAAACATAAAAATCTAATGCCTCCAACCTCAATGATTTCATATTCTTAAAAAAAACTTTAGAAAGATCTTCTAGGAACCATAATCTGATGTTGAGCAATTCCTTCATTCTACTACAGTTTCTTTTTTTTTCCCTGTTAAATTTAAAGTTAAAATGAAAATCTATAATTTTTAAATGTTGACAATGACTTTGTTTTCAATCGATGATTATCTGAATAGCCAGGCATTGTTGATGGTAGGGGTAGTGAACAAAACAGATGAAAATTCTGGGAGAGTTGTGTTCCAGTTGGGGAGGGATAATAAGCCAAATTAACCAGATGAAATAAAAGCAAGGTTAGTATGGTAGATAATAATGCAGAGAAGAAAAAAACAAAAATCAGGGATGAGAAATACAAAATGAGAATCAAGGAGATGAGTTTGAGTTTTAGTTAAGACACCCTGGAAGACCTCCTGGGAAGATAGCGTTTGAAACTTTTCATTGCAGACCATTTCAAATGTATGCAAAATTAGAATGATAAAACGAATACCTACCAACCTGGACAGCTTATTAAAAAGCAGAGACATTACTTTGCCAACAAAGGTCCGTCTAGTCAAAGCTATGTTTTTTCCAGTAGTCATGTGAGAGCTGAACTATAAAGAAAGCTGAGCACTGAAGAATTGATGCTTTTGAACTGTGGTGTTGGAGAAGACTCTTGAGAGTCCCTTGGACAACAAGGAGATCCAACCAGTCCATCCTAAAGGAAATCAGTCCTGAATATTCATTGGAAAGACTGATGCTGAAGCTGAAACTCCAATACTTTGGCCACCTGATGTGAAAAACTGACTAATTGGAAAAGACCCTGATGCTGGGAAAGATTGAAGGCGGGAGGAGGGGACAACAGAGGATGAGATAGTTGGATGGCATCACCGACTTAATGGACGTGAGTTTGAGTAAACTCACTCCCATTCGGGAGTTGGCGATGGACAGGGAAGCCTGGTGTGCTGCAGTCCATGAGTTGGACACAACTAAGCGACTGAACTGAACTGAACTGAATTGATACATCCATTACTCAATTTCAGCAAATATTTAGTTTTGCTAATTTGGTTTTATCTAGTTTTCCCCAATTTTTTGTTTGTTTTTTTGCCCCCCCCCCTTTTTTGCCAGGGGGTTTTTAAAAACAACTCTGAGATTTCACATTGGTTTTCTTGTTAATGCTCCAGTAAGCAGCTTAGGGCTTCCCCACTGGCTCAGCGGTAAAGAAGCTACCTGCAGTGCAGGAGCCGCGGGAGCCGCATGTTCAATCCCTGGATGCGGAAGATCCCTTGGAGAAAGGCATGGCAACCCACTCCAGTATTCTTGCTTGGAGAAGCCCATCGATAGAGGAACCTGGCAAACTACAGTCCACAGGGTCACAAAGAGTCGGACACAACTGAAGTGACAGCACAGCACACACACAAGTATCTTAACTGATAAGCTCATTCTAAAAATTACGTCTTTATCTTGCTTTTACACACCCAACAAAATTAGAAATAATCCCCTAATGTCATCTAATAACCAGTCCATATTCTCACTTCCCAGTAGATTCAATAATGTCTTTTTACACTTGGTTTTGAAAGAGGATAATAAAGGTTAATTCTAAGTGGTAACATATATTTTAATACTTTATTTTTCAAATCTTCAACCATGAGCATGTATTGCTTTTATAATTGTTTTAAAACATAATTTTGAAAAAAAAAAAAGGAATAGATGACAAATGAGAAAAATCTTGCAGCAAATAAGACAAAAATTAGGTTCCTAAATAGCTAGTCAAGACTGATAATAAGCAAAGAACATGAACTAAATTTCTTCCAAGAGGAACTTAATGGTAAATAAAACCATGCTGTACCAGATTTAATTAACTATATTCAGACATATTAACACCAACACCAAGCTCTCTGCAGAGTTGATGAGTACTGGCTCACAGGCTGCTAGAAGAGTGAATATTATTACAGTGGGGAAACACCACAGCCATAAGGGATTAGAAGGCTATAAACAAGAGAGGGATAGATTGGGAGATTGGGATTGACATATAGACACTACAATATATATTGAATAAAATAGATAACTAGGAAGAACCTACTCTATAGCACAGGGCACTCTACTCAATACTCTGTAATGGCCCTTATGGGAAAAGAATCTAAAAAAGAGGGGATATATGTATAACTGAGTCACTGTACTCTATACTGAAAACTAACACAACGTTGTAAATCAACTATACTGCAAAAAAATTTAAAACAAAACGAAAAGGCTATAATTGAACATATATTTATCTTTAACTGCAAATGAAGCAAATTAAATATTCAGCAATAAGAAAATCAACAAATTAATGATAGTTCATCAACTTGATGGATGATCAGCCTGCCATTAAACATTTTGTGTGAAGAGTATAGAATCATGAAGGAACAATTATGATGAAGTTTTAAGTGACATGCAAAATATAAAATAGATTACAGTAAGTGCAATGATGCCAAATATGTATGTATTTGGACAAACAAGAAAGACTAGACAGAAAAAAATAACATCACTGGGTTAGAATGCTGAGATCCTAGGTGATTTGTTTTTCCTTTAAAGTGTTTGTACTGTTTCTACAATGATTTTTTGAAATATAATTTTGTTTTTATTTTGGCGGTGCTTGCTCTTTGTTGCTCTGCAGGCTTTTCTCAAGTTTCAGTGAGCAGGTGGGGGTGGTAGTTTAGTCGCTAAGTTGTATCCAACACTTGCGACCCCGTGGAGTGTAGCCCGCCAGGCTCCTCTGTCCATGGGATTCTCCAGGCAAGAATACTGGAGTGGGTTGCCATTTCCTTCTCCAAATAATTCTTTTTTAAAGAGAGGCCAAGATGTGGGTAAAAATGTGGGATGACGTGGAAACTATGCTCCCATGATATCTCTTCCTCTCTGGAAGTCTTGCCCTCACCACTCACACCCTGGGAGAGTTCTAAACGGAGCCACTCAGGTAAACTCCATCTCAGCCTCCAGCCCGTGTTGGCACCCAGGGCACTATAGGGCCAGCCAGGCTGCTACTCCCAAGTGCTGAGCCCACCTGCCTGCCAAACTCTCGATACTCTTTATCTCAGTTTACTACTCACAACTGCTCTGTGAGGTAGGTGCTGCTATCTCCGTTTCCTAAATTTAAGCATAGACCTATGGAGCGTTTGATGACTTGCTGAGGTCACAGGGCATGGAGCAGAGCCAAGTTCAGGCTGCTGCTGTTAGCTTCTGGGCTGCTCTGCTGTGCTCAGTTCTTTGGGCGGCTCTGCCGCATGGCTTGTTGTGCACTGGAGTGAGTTGCTCAGCCTCTCTGCTCTTTTGCTTGTAGGTAATGAGACCCACCTCAGGGAGGGCCCTACCTCCCTGGATCTGGGCTCAGAGCCCCACATGCATCTGAAAAGTGCATGTGACTCCAGGTTGGTGGGACCATCATCTCCACTAACTTGCCTGCACATTCATTCATTCCATGCACAGATACCAAGCACTCTCCCTGAACCAGACACTGTGCTAGTTCTGGAACAGAACTTGGTCCCTATCTGATAGAGAAAGCAGGATACATCAACAGAGAAGTATAATGAAATACTCTCTCCATTCAAATACCACCTGCTCAGAGAGGATATACCAGACCATGTGATTAAAAGCATCTCTCTGTGGCCATTCATTCTCCCATCATTCTGGTGTTTCTTCATATAATTTACCACTGTCTGAAATTCTCTGTTTATAACTTCCATGAGGTCAGGTACCTCCCTTGTCCATCTCTGTATTTACCAGGTCAGAGAGGTGACTGAGGCTATGCAATGACAATCTGAGCCAGCGGTGCCCCAGAGCTCATCCGAGTCAATACTTAACATCTCCAGTTTTTTCCCTTTGCAGGGAAAAAAAAAAAGACTCAGGGCTTTAGATTTCACGTGTTTTAAAGAGATGTTTTAAAAGATTTCATTTCCTTCAAACTAGCAGTGTATTTCCTATAATTTGGCTTAATCAAATAATGACAAGATGAAGGCAAAGATAAGTACAAAGATACTCATCACCACATTGTTTATAATGGCAAAAAGTTGAAAAAGCTTTGTCCAACTGTAGAGGAATGTCCAATGTATTGGGAATGACCCAATAGTGACTGGGTCATGTGATGGAATAGTACATACTCATTAAAACATATGTGTAGGACTGCATATATACAGTGCTGCAAAAGTATTCAAGATGTATATGTCATGAAGAACTATGTTCGCAAACGGTATGTTTGATATTTTATTTTAACTGGTGGCTCAGATGTTAAAGAATCTGCCTGCAGGAGATCTGGGTTCGATCCATGGGTCAGATCAATCCCCTGGAGAAGGGAATGGCTACCCACTCAAGTATTCTTGCCTGGAGAATTCTATGGACAGAGAGCCTGGTGGGCTCCATGGGGTTGCAAGAGTTGACATGACTGAGCAACTAACAGTTTCACTTCTTTTCATGAGACAAACATAGGGTGGTTATTTCTGGTTGGTGGGTCTGCAAGTGATTTTTGTACATTTTTGCTTATTTTTTTCTTAGAATTTCTGCAATAAATATAAATACTCGGATAATAAAAATGAAAAGAAAATAAAGCTAAATCCCCTCTAGGCTATACTCTGGAGGTAGGGATCAGGAAATATGACCTGACAGGTATGAGTTGAATGAAGGGAAAAGCACATGTAATCCTAGGGTGCAGTATCCCCAGGGGAGGAACTTCAGTCCTCATCTAGCTTCAGAGGAAAGAAAATCCTCCCTGAACATGGAAGGTATTGAAACCTAATCAACTAACTCTAATCAGCTCAGTGTTAGTTCACCACACGCAAAGCTTAGGCTGCCAGGTGCAGGGACCATGTGGCTAGGATGCAAAATTGATTTCAGGACCACAGGGTCCGTGTCTAGCGTCGGGTAGAGGTCACCGGCTCCATCTAAGAGCCTCAAGCAAGTGCCAGTCCTTCTAGGCACTGGGTATCTGACCCTCACACCAATGGAGAGGTGGCAGAGCCTCCTCCCTGGGTACCCCTTTTCTGTCAATCCCACTCAGGGAATTGTTCCATGCACCAAATTGAGTTTTCTCTCATTATGATTACAAATCTAATATTTTCATGGTTTTATTCTCACTGTAGAATCCTTAAAAGATATCAAAATGCTCTTACTTGGAATACATGTGAATTGTGAGGAAAAAAGATATCACTGATAAACCTATGCCCTGAAATGTAACCACTTGTTTTGTTTTTTAGTAGATTTCTTTTTCCACTTCAGTCCATAGGCATAGGCATAATTGGCATCAGCCCGTGTTCCCCTTTGGTGCAGTCTCCCCAGGTTCCTGGGAAAGGGCCTCGGAGCCTCACCATCAGGCTCAGCTCCCGGGCAGGGCTTGGCCGGAGCCGGTGGGCTGCTGACTGGAGCACCTGCCCTGGAGAGACGCAGGTGCCTCTTCTGCTTCGTGTGTGCAGTCCCGAAACCCTGCAAGGAAGGAGACTTCCTTGGCTGTGAACTAAATTCTCATGGGGAAGGACACTTGGAGGGGAAGGACAACCAGTTGGAATTAAGACTATGAAAGGCCCTATTACAGTGTGTTCTGTTTATTAACAAAATAAAAACAGCACCCTGCACAAAGGAACACCAGTAACACTACCATGTCCTTTGTTTACAGGACAGACATCACGTCCTTTCCAGTGTCCGGTTCTGGCTCTACACAGATTTCCCAAGGTCTCCCTCACAGGCCCAACAAGACCACTTGCTTTCGCTTGCTTTTGCTGCTGGTAACTCACACAGAGAAAGCTCAAGGTTCCGACTGGCTTCCAGAACTTAACTGTCACTGAGTCTCTGACTTGGGAGAAGGCTGTCCCCACCTCCTGGCTTGGATGTTGGCCACTCGTGTGACTCAGTCAGCTTGTGGGACCCTGAAGAGGCCCCATGTCTGTCCTCCACATCCAGTCTTCTTGAGATAGGCCAGTGCTTCCAGGGGCCTCAGCAGCCTGGTCTACACAGGCCCAAGAACCCACCCCTTACCCCACTGAGCTGGCTCGAGGCCAGGGCCCACCTTCCTCAGTTTCCCACGTTTCTCCCAAGGTTCTCTTAGGCAGAGATGAACCTCTGCTCCAACCTCTGGTTTGCCAGAAAGAAATGGGATGAATGAAATGATGCCCTGGAAGTTCCTGAGTCAGCTGAGACATGAAAGTGAAAGTGTTGGTCACTCATTTGGGTCTCACTCTGTGACCCTGTGGACTATAGCGTGCAGGCTCCTCCATCCCTGGCATTCTCCAGGCAAGAATACTGGAGTGGGTAGCCATTCCCTTCTCCAGGGCATCTTCCCAACCCAGGGATCAAACCTGGGTCTTCTGCATTGCAGGTGGATTCTTTACCATCTGAGCCACCAGGGAAGCCCAACTGAGATGTGGAAAAAGTGTATATTGTGCGTATACTGGTGGATGTGGATTCAGGTTCTACCTCTGCCACTTCCCAGCGAAGTAATAGGTTTTGACACCTCTCTGTGGTAGGCAGAATAATGGTCCCTGAGGCTACCTGCTCCATGGAGTGCAGAGCTGTGAAGGTGTTATATAACATGGCCATGGCAAAGGTAATTTAGCAGACAGGATTAAGTTTAAAGACATGGGGTGGGGAGATTGTCCTGGATTGTCCCCACAAGCCCAATCTAATCCCATGGGTCCTCAACAGCAGAGAGCTTTCTCTGTCTGGAGATGAAAGAGAGATGAGGCATGAAGGAAGGTCTCAGACTCAAAGCTTGGAAAGGGCTCAACCACCATTGCTGGCTTTGCAGATGGAAGAAGGGAACTACAAGCCAAGGAGTGCAGGCAGTATTTAGAAGCTGAGAATGGCTCTCAGATGACAGCCAGCTGGCACCTCATCCTACACTACCTGAAATTCAGTCAACAGCCTGCATGAACCTGGACACAGGTTCATCTTCAGAATCTCCAGAAAGGAACACAGCCCTGCGGACACCTTGATTTTGATACAGTGAAACAAAGCAGAGACCCAGCTGAGCCACACTGTGCCTGGCTGTGTCCAGGCTTCTGACCTACGGAATGGTGAGATGATGCATTTGTGCGTTTTTAAAAGTGAAGAGGAGCTAAAAAGCCTCTTGATGAAGGTAAAAGAGGAGAGTGAAAAAATTGGCTTAAAGCTCAACATTCAGAAAACGAAGATCATGGCATCCGGTCCCATCACTTCATGGCAAATAGATGGGGAAATAGTGGAAACAGTGTCAGACTTTATGTTTTTGGGATCCAAAATCACTGCAGATGGTGACTGCAGCCATGAAATTAAAAGACACTTACTCCTTGGAAGAAAAGTTATGACCAACCTAGATAGTATATTCAAAAGCAGAGACATTACTTTGCCAACTAAGGTCCATCTAGTCAAGGCTATGGTTTTTCCTGTGGTCAGGTATGGATGTGAGAGTTGGACTGTGAAGAAGGCTGAGCGCCAAAGAATTGATGCTTTTGAACTGTGATGTTGGAGACTCTTGAGAGCCCCTTGGCCTGCAAGGAGATCCAACCAGTCCATTCTGAAGGAGATCAGCCCTGGGATTTCTTTGGAAGGAATGATGCTGAAGCTGAAGCTCCAGTACTTTGGCCACCTCATGCGAAGAGTTGACTCATTGGAAAAGACTCTGATGCTGGGAGGGATTGGGGGCAGGAGGAGAAGGGGACGACAGAGGATGAGATGGCTGGATGGTATCACTGACTCGATGGACGTGAGTCTGAGTGAACTCCGGGAGATGGTGATGGACAGGGAGGCCTGGCATGCTGCAATTCATGGGGTCGTGAAGAGTCAGACACAACTGAGCGACTGAACTGAACTGAATTGAACTGAAGCTGCTAAAGGAAAGATATATCCATTTGAATGCGGAGTTCCAAAGAATAGCAAGGAGAGACAAGAAAGCCTTCCTCACCGATCAGTGCAAAGAAATGGAGGAAAACAATAGAATGGGAAAGACTAGAGATCTCTTCAAGAAAATTAGAGATACTAAGGGAACATTTCAGGCAAAGATGGGCTCAATAAAGGACAGAAATAGTATGAGCCTAACAGAAGCAGAAGATATTAAGAAGTGGCAAGAATACACAGAAGAACTGTACAAAAAAGATCTTCACGACCAAGATAATCACGATGGTGTGATCACTCACCTAAAGCCAGACATCTTGGAATGTGAAGTCAAGTGGGTCTTAGAAAGCATCACTACAAACAAAGCTAGTGGAGGTGATGGAATTCCAGTTGAGCTGTTTCAAATCCTGGAAGATGATGCTGTGAAAGTGCTGCACTCAATATGGCAGCAAATTTGGAAAACTCAGCAATGGCCACAGGACTGGAAATGGTCAGTTTTCATTCCAATCCCAAAGAAAGGCAATGCCAAAGAATGCTCAAACTATCACACAATTGCACTCATCTCACAGGCTAGTAAAGTAATGCTCAAAATTCCCCAAGCCAGGCTTCAGCAATACGTGAACCGTGAACATGCAGATGTTCAAGCTGGTTTCAGAAAAGGCAGAGGAACCAGAGATCAAATTGCCAACATCCGTTGGATCATCGAAAAAGCAAGAGAGTTCCAGAAAAACATCTATTTCTGCTTTATTGACTATGCCAAAGCCTTTGACTGTGTGGATCACAA
>SJYQ01003524.1:226005-282496 GCA_006410935.1 Redunca redunca
AGCGCTGAAGAATTGATGCTTTTGAACTGTGGTGTTGAAGAAGACTCTTGAGAGTCCCTTGGACTGCAAGGAGATCCAACTAGTCCATTCTGAAGGAGAACAGTCCTGGGCGTTCATTGGAGGGACTGATGTTTAACCTGAAACTCCTATACTTTGGCCACCTCATGCGGAGAGCTGACTCATTTGAAAAGACTCTGATGCTGGGAAAGATTGGGGGCAGGAGGAGAAGGGGACGACAGAGGTTGAGATGGTTGGATGGCATCACCGACACAATGGACATGGGTTTGGGTAAACTCTGGGAGTTGGTGATGGACAGGGAGGCCTGACGTGCTGCGGTTCATGGGGTCACAAAGAATCGGACATGACTGAGCGACTGAACTGACTGAAGCTGCTAAATTTGTGTTGATTTGTCATAGCAAGAACAGAAAATGCGTATCCTCTTTGAGCCTTCATTTTCTGAGCTGTAAAATGGAGACAATGTTTCAGGGTATCCATCTTGCCAACTTACTGTAGCGATTAAATGAAGTAAGTAGATAGCTGCTGTGTAAACTAGAAAGGACTCTACAGCAGAAGACCGGAAGTTATTCTACAATTGAGTTCTCCACCCTGTAGGAGTCATAAGCTCATCTCTCAGCCCAGAGAGGCAAAGAGAGGAAAACTCTGTCTGTTACTTGCTATAGATCAGAATTGTAGGTAAGTTCAAGACCAGTGGTGAGATGAGGTGCTGAGATGATATTAGTTGCTCAGTCATGTCTGACTCTTCATGACCCCGTGGACTGCAGCTCTCCAAGCTCCTCTGTCCATGGGATTCTCCAGGCAAGAATACTGGAGTGTGTTGCCATTTCCTTCTCCAGGGGATCTTCTCAACCCAGGGATCAAACCCAGGTCTCCCACATTGCAGGCAGATTCTTTACCATCTGAGCCACCAGGGCTGCCCAAGACCAGTGGTGAAGGGCTCTGATTCCCAGAGGTCAGTTCGAGGTGTGGCTCCTCCTCTGGCTGCAGTTAGAGCTGCAGGGAAGGGATGTGCCCTGGGTCAAAGGCCTTGAGGAGCCACTCCCAGCTGCCCTGCCATCTGTCTTGAAAAGCTGTGCTGCTGAGCAGCCTGCACAAGTTGAAGTGAGGCAAGGCGTGGTAGGTGAGGAGATGGAACGGTATGATGGCTCCTTCTCTCAGTCCTTCCCTTCTCTTCCTGCTTCAGCTCAGCTGTGCCTGAGGCAGAAGCAAAGATAGTGATTCAGGGAAATGTTGAGTCCCTCCCTGCCTCCAGGGCTCCAGTCCTGCTCTCTCTGAAGGCAGGAGTCCCCTCTCACCCCTCAAGCAGCTGAGAGCACCCTTGGAACCCCCCTTTTGCTCCCTTTCCTTGTCTCTCCGCCTGCCCTGTCCCGGTTGAAGGTGGCGGTGGCGGTAGGGGTAGGGGTGACCCCTGAGCTGCTTGGAGCCTGGAGGGGGCAGCCCCAAGCTGAGTATAGAGAGGAGTGTTGTGGACTCTGTTGCCAGGCAGAGAGTAGCCTCAAGAGTGGGACCCCTGGGACTTCCCTGATGGTCCAGTGGCTGAGACTCTGAGCTCCCAATGCTGGGGGCCTGGGTTTAATCCCTGGTCAGTGAACTAGATGCTACATGCAGCCACTAAGACCTGATGAAGCCAGAAACAAAAGAGTGGGGACCCTATCCTTCCAAGGCAGGTAGAAGGCAGTGAACCCTCTTCCCGGCTCTTGTGGGAAGTTAAAGCTACCGCGGTTGAGAGAGACAAAATGGTCAGGGACCCCACTGCCTGTTCCCACTACTCCCCAATGGACAGTTCTACCCCCTGGGAGGCACCTTATAACCGCCCCCCAACCCTGCAATAGCTACATAGCAGCCAAGTTAGGGAAGCCCTTTGAGGCCATCTAGCCCCAACTCCTTATCCTACACTTAGAAATCTGAGACCCAGAGACAGGGATGCTTCCATTACACAGGCTGTTGCTATGAAGTCAGTGGTGAGGCCTCAGACCCTATCCCACAGGGTTCACACACTGTGCATCCAACAAGCTGTACCAAAAAGCCAGGTCAAATCTCAAATGCCCCCACCTCCACCCACTGCTGGCCTTCTTACCTTATATTAGCTTGCAGCTTTTATATTCAAGACAGAGGTCAGGCCATCCTGTTTACTATTAGCCAGAGGGGCTTATCACAGTGGTAACCACATTTTCCCAAGATTAAATAAAAACAGCCACACTTCCAGATATTCACTCATTTATTTATTGTTTATACCACACCCACTTCTGAAACACATTTGAGATGGCTCAGAATAAAAGCCACATGTACTACAAAACTATTCAAAAGTGAATAAATGTTCAGTCAAGCCTTTCAAGATTTTCAGACTGAGACTGATTTTTTTTTTTTTAAGAACAAAAGAATTATTTGACCTCAGGTACTTGAGAGTCAGGTCTTGAGTGTGAACATTTTAAGATGTTTGGTTAATTTGAGTGGTTAAAATTGGAGCATCTAATAGAGTGCGGGGACCAGGGATAGGAAAGGATGGGTATCAGTAGGCCAAAAGGGAGTGTAGGAGTAAAAAGTCCATCTTTTTCCTACCCTCCTTCTTGGATGCTGAGGTGTGATGAAGTGATACTTGGAGCTACAGCCACTGTCTTGTGGCCATGAGGCAAAATACACCCAACAGGCTGAGGATGACAGAAGGGAAGGGGCCTGGGTCCTCGATGACAGAGGTGAGCTGCTGAATCAACCCTGAAGAATCTACCATCAGTCGTCTGAGAGATAATGAAATGTTTCTATTGTTTATGTCGCTATTAGTCAGGTATTCTGTTACTTGCAGCTGAATGTATTCAAACTGATAAAGTGAAAGCTCATTGTGATCAGCATGGGATACAGTAGAATAGGGGTTCCCTGTGGAACCATCTAATGCCTGAGGATCTGGGGTGAAGCTGATGTAATAATAATAGAAATAATGTGCACAATAAATGTAATGGGCCTGAATCATCTTAAAACCACACCCCTACCCCCTTGTCCGTGGAAAAATTTGTCTTCCACAAAACCAGTCCCTGGTGCCAGCAAGGTTGGGGACCACTGCAGCAGAAGCACAGACAGTAGAATGGCTGGCTTGTTTCATCCAGACGGATCTTAAAAAGCTTCTCAGAAAATACCCCTGAGGAAAGTCTTGAAGGATAAATAGGAGTTTGCCAGGCAAGTAGGGGAAAGACTGGTGAGCCAGGCAGTGGGATAGCACGTGAAAGGGCACGGAGGGAAGAAGGAGGATGCAGGTTAGTGAAGGCCTCTGGAGGAACCTAAGCAGAACATGAGGGGCCTGGAGCCAGGATAAGTTGTTGCTGGTTGAGTGGGGAGTAGGGAGCCAGGGAGGGGATTTAAGCAAGAGGCTAGAAGTAGGAGCTGGAGGAAGTCAAGCAGGTTACAAAATATCCAGGTGACTGGGCTCCGTGAGGAAGGGTGAGTGTCGGAAAGAGTTGAGACCACTGAGAGGAAGCCAGAATCACTGCCAAGACTTTTTTGCCAAAGGAATTCTCACCTTTGTCTCAGACCTTCACTAGGGACTCTGTTTTGCAGGAACCGGTCACCCTGAGGTTAGGGACAGACAGTCAATCACAGAGAAAATCAGCAGCTGCTAGCAAAAGTCTGACAAAGATCAGGAACCTTCAAAGAGAATCTGCCACGTGCTAGCACTTCAGAGCATCTGGCCAGAACCTTCACCGCGAAAATGAGGAACCTGAGCCCTGAGCAGGGTTGGCAGCCTAGCAGGCCACCCAGCTAGCTGGAGGCAGAGCAGGCCTGCTCCTTGGACTGGCACTCACCCCTGCGCCCCTCAGTCCCTGTCCTCACTGCTCACGGCCATGGATCAAAAGAGAACAAAGGAGAAAACCCTGGGCCCGACAGGATGGCACAACAAATAGAAGACGGATCAGCAACGTTTGAAGCATATTAATAGGGCCTGTCCCCCAGAGTGAGGAAGTTGAAGATACAGTTCCTTCAGCCCACACTAATTACCTTAAATACCTTTTCAAAATTCCTAAGAAACTAAACTTTTATTCAAAAAATTACAAACAAGCTTTGAACTTGTTTGAAGATTAAAAAAACAAAACAAAACTATGTTATGGCCCAAAGCTGCTGAGGGGAAGGCTTGCAGGTATTTTGAAACAAACTTTGGAGAGTTCACGACAGTTTGAAAGGTATCTTGTTAGCAGACAGCAGATGTGTCTGTCACCACCCAGCTGGGCAACACACAATAGCCAGGGTCTCTGAGACTGCACGTGACATAGTCCCAATGTGTAGAACTACCCAGAGTGCCTGGGTTCACGCCCCAGTTTCATTATTTACCAGCTGTAGGGAAGTCACCTAACCTCTCTTGTTTTGGTATCCTCATCTGTAACTAGTCACCAGCTGATAGTGCTGTTGTGAAGTTTTGTTGAGTTAGTGTTAAGGGTGAAGAGTGGTGGTTGTACCCTGTTGGTGTTAGCTATCATTATGAGTTCCAAAGGCTGGGTTAAGAGAAAGAGCCCAGTTGCAGCCAGCCTGGCTGGGCCTCCCTAGTCACAGACTCGCCTGCAGGTAGAGGGCATGGGCTCCTGCTAGTAAGTGTGGTCCTAGGACCAGTAGTAACCTTCATCTGGGAGATGATTAGGAAGGCTGAGTCTGAGGCCCTACCCCAAACCTACTGAGGCAGAATCATCATTCTAACAAGATCCCCAGGATAGTCAGGTCAGCACTGGGATCCGTCAGTGAAATGAGAACTAAAGACAGCTCCGAGTGGAGGGGCCTCGGTCCCTTTGTTGCCTGGCATCCACTGGCCCTTTCTGCAAGACTTGATGTCACTTCCCTTTCTTTGCTTTGGGTCTAATAGGTGGGGGTGTGAGAGACCTAGACCCTGCCTTGAGTTACCTGGAGCAGGGAGCAGGCTATGCATCCTCCATGGAGCCTCTAGCTTTGTCCGCGGAGGATTGTATACACATCCCTGCGGCTTGCAGAGCTTGAGGCAGCTTTCCCAATAGTCATCCAAATGTCAGCGCCAGTCATGGGGCTCTCTGTGGGATGACTAACTGTGAGAACTTGGGGTCAACTGAAAAGCTTCAGCAGAGCAGAGCAGAGCAGACACCATCATCCATTCATTCTCTCCACTAACATTCTTTCTTGGGTTCTTTTCTTCATGGCCTCCATGCTAAGGTTGCAGTATGTGCCACCAAGATCTGCTCTAGGCCCAGAAACTGTGAAACTATGTCTATGATCTATTCAAATATCCAAGTCAGTGGGGGAGATGATGAATATGTAAATGCATAAATAAAAGAAAATTAAACCAAGTCTGAGAGTCTTGCTGTGAGTCCTGTGGGCAGGGGTGACAGTGTGTGGGTGGGTGGTAGGAGGCCCAGGACTCTGGAGAGTTTGTGGCTTCTAGAAAAGAGTGGGCAGGGACTTCTGTGGAGTTTTGGGGTGGTTCTCACTACCCGATCCTGTTGAGCTCTCTTGTCTGGGATGTTTTGATTCCATTGTTTGGAGCCAGTGTATGTGTTACTGACTCTGTTACTAAAAATGGAGAAGGGGAAAGAAAAGTGATGGGGTCAGATGTCCTGCTTCCTGTCTTCTGTTCCCCAAGATTCTTGAAATAGCATTACCGTCTTCATCGTTGCCACTTGACATTTGTTTCTGCACTGTTACACTGATCTCATCAGAACCTTCTCAAGGGCAAGGCAAATCCAAGTGACCTCTGAAGAGGACTGGCTTTTGTCAGCTATAAACTACTTCCATATTTAATAAGAGCTATTATTATTAGCTTCCCTGGCGGCTCAGTGGTAAAGAATCCTAGGGTTTGACACCTAGGTTGTGAAGATCCCTGGAGAAGGAAATGGCAACCCACTCCAGTATTCCTGCCTGGAGAATCCAGTGGACAAAGGAGCCTGGTGGACTACTGTCCGTGGGGTTACAAAGAGTTGGACACAACTGGGCAACTTTCACAACATTTTTTTATAGGGTTTTTTTTTCCTTTAAAAATATTTTTGATTGGCTTATAGTTAATTTACAATGTTGTATCAGTTCCAGGTGTACAGTAAAGTGAATCACTCTTTTCTAGATTGTTTTCCCATATAGATCATTACAGAGTATTGTGTAGAGCTCCCTCTGTTATACACTGGGTCCTTATTAGTTATCCATTTTATATACAGTAGTATGTATGTGTCAGCCAATATCCTAATTTATCCCTCCCCTACCTGTTTCTCCTTTAGTAACCATGTTTGTTTTTGTAAATAAGTTCATCTGTACCTTTCTTTTTTAGATTCAAATATAAGCAATATCATATGTTTGTCTTTGTCTGACTTACTTCACACAGTACGACAATCTCTAGATCCATCCATGTTGCTGTAAATGGCATTACTTTACTCTTTTGTGTGGCTAGGTAATATTCCATTATATATATACCACATCTTCTTTATCCACTTCTCTGTGGGACATTTAGGTTGCTTCCATGTCTTGCTACTGTAAAAAGTGCTACAGTATACTTTGGGGTGCATGCATCTTTTCGAATTCTGATTTTCTCTGGATGTATGCCCAGGATAAGGATTGCTATATCATATGGTAGTTCTGAATTAGTTTTTTAAGTAACCTCCATCATGCTAGTAAAGTAATGCTCAAAATTCCCCAAGCCAGGCTTCAGCAATATGTGAACCGTGAACTTCCAGATGTTCAAGCTGGTTTTAGAAAAGGCAGAGGAACCAGAGATCAAATTGCCAACATCCGCTGGATCATCGAAAAAGCAAGAGAGTTCCAGAAAAACATCTATTTCTGCTTTATTGACTATGCCAAAGCCTTTAACTGTGTGGATCACAATCAACTGTGGAAGATTCTGAAAGAGATGGGAATACCAGACCACCTAACCTGCCTCTTGAGAAACCTATATGGAGGTCAGAAAGCAACAGTTAGAACTGGACATGGAACAACAGACTGGTTCCAAATAGGAAAAGGAGTACGTCAAGGCTGTATATTATCACCCTGCTTATTTAACCTATATGCAGAGTACATCATGAGAAATGCTGGACTGGAAGAAGCACAAGCTGGAATCAAGATTGCTGGGAGAAATATCAAGAACCTCAGATATGCAGATGACACCACCCTTATGGCAGAAAGTGAAGANTGAGAGTTCCTTGGACTGCAAGGAGATCCAACCAATCCATTCTGAAGGAGATCAGCCCTGGGATTTCTTTGGAAGGAATGATGCTAAAGCTAAAACTCCAGTACTTTGCCACCTCATGCTAAGAGTTGACTCATTGGAAAAGACTCTGATGCTGGGAGGGATTGGGGGCAGGAGGAAAAGGGGACGACAGAGGATGAGATGGCTGGATGGCATCACGGACTCGATGGACGTGAGTTTGAGTGAACTCCGGGAGTTGGTGATGGACAAGGAGGCCTGGCGTGCTGCGATTCATGGGGTTGCAAAGAGTCGGACACGACTGAGCGACTGAACTGAACTGAATGATGTTCTTAATAATAATTGTACCAACTTACATTCCCACCAACAGTATAGGAGGGTTCCCTTTTCTTCATACCCTCTCCAGACAGTATAGGAGGGTTCCCTTTTCTTCATACCCTTTCTAGCATTTATTGTTTGTAGATTTTTTGATGATGTCCTTTCTGACTGGTATGAGGTGATACCTCATTGTAGTTTTGATTTTTATTTCTCAAATAATTAGCGATCATTTGCTTTTTGGCCATCTGTGTGTCTTCTTTGGGGAAAGGTCTATTTAGATCTTCTGGCCATTTTTTGATTGGGTTGTTTGTTTTTTTGTTGTTGAGCTATACAAGTTATTTATATATTTTGGAGATTAATCTCTTGTTGGTTGCTTCTTTTGCAAATGTTTTCTCCCATGCTGTGGGTTTTCTTTCCTTTCTGCGTATGGTTTCCTTTGCTATGCAAAAAGTTTTAAGTTTTATTAGGTCCAATTTATTTTTGTTTTTATTTTCATCACTCTAGGAGATGGATCCAAAAACCTATTGCTACGATTTATGTCAGAGAGTGTTTTGCCTTGTTTTCTCCAAGAGTTTTATAGTATCCAGCCTTATAGTTAGGTCTCTGTTATAAGCTGTATTCTCCTTAACTAACACAAATGCTTCCATTGCTTTAGAAGTCAGAAAAGCTTTGGTGTTGCCACTAAATATTTGAATCACCTCAAGGAGGTCACTCTCCATGTCTGGACTCACATGGGATTAGGTGTAAAATGAGAGGAGTTCTCTAAGATCCCTTCTCTGTTCAGAAGTAAGGATGGATATACCTCAATCAGTAAATGTAGGTCCAGTTAAGAAGGACTTGGAAGATCGAACAGCCACATTCAGATCTTATGCTTTAAACTGTGCTGCCTAGTAAGGTTAACTATTGAGTCAATTCCTAGATAGGCTGATAAGAAGTCCGGGGTCCTGGAGAAGGAGAAAGGGATCTGGGATTCTCAAGGAAGAGAAAAGGAAAAACTTTTTTTCTACATTGTTTTGTGTTAGTCAATATAACAATGTATCTTGCTCAAGGACATGGTTCTCCTTAACAAGAACCTTCTTACTAATCTTGTCATCTTAAAATGTTTATTATGGGAGTGGGTCTGGTAAGATCTTTCTATTGTTAGTTCTAATACTGTTACCTTAAAATGTATGTTGTAGGAATGTATCTGGTAAGACCTGTACAACCTTGAAACATTCTTTTGATTTGCTCTAATAACCAATAGAAAAAGTATATAGCTCCCTTGCTAAGACCAGCGATGGGGGGGCATCCTCTGTCCCCCTTCTGATGTCTATGTCAGAAGCTTTCTCTGTCCCTTTTTATACTTTAATAAAACTCTGCTATTTTGCCTTTTCATACTGTTCATACTGTTCATGGGGTTCTCGAGGCAAGAATACTGAAGTGGTTTGCCATTCCCTTCTTCAGTGGGTGGATGGCATCACTGACTCGATGGACGTGAGTCTGAGTGAACTCTGGGAGTTGGTGATGGACAGGGAGGCCTGGTGTGCTGCGATTCATGGGGTTGCAAAGAGTCGGGACATGACTGAGCGACTGAACTATAACTCTGCTATACAAAAGCTCTTGAGTGATCAAGCCTGGCCCCGGGTTCCAAAGCTAAATCTTCTTTGGAGATCACGAATCTGACATTGTTCACCGTTCACCATAAGCTATCACTATTAGCCACATGTGGCTCTAAACACTTGAAGTGTGGCTGGCTACTCTGATTTGAGATAGGCTCCAAGTATAAAATACATATCAGATTTTGAGATTTCATTAAAAAAAAGTAAAATAGCATATTGGTATGTTGATTACCTGTTGAAATTATAATATTTTGGATATATTGGGTGAAATAACATTCTTTATTAAAATTTATTTCACACGTTTCTTTTTTTAAGTGCAGCTACTAGAAGATCTTAAATTACACGTGAGTTGCATTATACTTCTGCTGAACAACAAATATATCTCAAAGTAAGGAAGGATGGAACTACAGATTACTTTATCTCTGAATAGCGCCTGTGCGAATCTTCCAAACTTAACCATCAAGAAAAGAATCCACTGGGAACAATCGTTGTTTAGTTGCTAAATCGTGTCTGACTCTTTTGCGACCCCATGGACTATAGCCCTCCAGGCTCCTGTGTCCCTTGGATTTCACTTCAGTTCAGCTCAGTCGCTCAGTCGTGTCCGACTCTTTGCAACCCCATGAATTGCAGCATGCCAGGCCTCCCTGTCCATCACCATCTCCCGGAGTTCACCCAGACTCACATCCATTGAGTCGGTGTTGCCATCCAGCCATCTCATCCTCTGTTGTCCCCTTTTCCTCCTGCCCCCAATCCCTCCCAGCATCAGAGTCTTTTCCAATGAGTCAACTCTTCGCATGAGGTGGCCAAAGTACTGGAGCCTCAGCTTTAGCATCAGTCCTTCCAAAGAAATCCCAGGGCTGATCTCCTTCAGAATGGACTGGCTGGATCTCCTTGCAGTCCAAGGGACTCTCAAGAGTCTTCTCCAACACCACAGTTCAAAAGCATCAATTCTTCGGTGCTCAGCCTTCTTCACAGTCCAACTCTCACATCCATACATGACCACTGGAAAAACCATAGCCTTGACTAGACGGACCTTAGTCGGCAAAGTAATGTCTCTGCTTTTGAATATACTATCTAGGTTGGTCATAACTTTTCTTCCAAGGAATAAGTGTCTTAATTTCATGGCTGCAGTCACCATCTGCAGTGATTTTGGAGCCCCCCAAAATAAAGTCTGACACTGTTTCCACTGTTTNACTTTACTAGCATGTGAGATGAGTGCAATTGTGTGGTAGTTTGAGCATTCTTTGGCATTGCCTTTCTTTGGGATTGGAATGAAAACTCACCTTTTCCAGTCCTGTGGCCACTGCTGAGTTTTCCAAACTTGCTGGCATATTGAGTGCAGCACTTTCACAGCATCATCTTTC
This sequence comes from Redunca redunca, assembly GCA_006410935.1. NCBI lineage: Eukaryota > Metazoa > Chordata > Mammalia > Artiodactyla > Bovidae > Redunca > Redunca redunca. The sequence goes on from SJYQ01003524.1 coordinate 236,433, forward strand.
AGGATTTGAAACAGCTCAACTGGAATTCCATCACCTCCACTAGCTTCGTTCATAGTGATGCTTTCTAAGGCCCTCTTGACTTCACATTCCAAGATGTCTGGCTCGATTAGTGATCACATCATCATGATTATCTGGGTCATTAAGATCTTTTTTGTACAGTTCTTCTGCATATTCTTGCCACCTCTTCTTAATATCTTCTTCTTCTGTTAGGTCCAGACCATTTCTGTCCTTTATTGAGCCCATCTTTGCATGAAATGTTCCCTTGGTATCTCTAATTTTCTTGAAGAGATAGATCTCTAGTCTTTCCCATTCTGTTGTTTTCCTCTATTTCTTTGCACTGATCACTGAAGAAGGCGATCTTCTTGCTATTCTTTGGAACTCTGCATTCAGATGCTTATATCTTTCATTTTCTCCTTTGCTTTTCACGTCTCTTCTTTTCACAGGTATTTGTGAGGCCTCCCCAGACAGCCATTTTGCTTTTTTGCATTTCTTTTCCATGGGGATGGTCTTGATCCCTGTCTCCTATACAGTGTCACGAACCTCATTCCATAGGTCATCAGGCACTCTATCTATCAGATCTAGACCCTTAAATCTATTTCTCACTTCCACTGTATAATCATAAGGGATTTGATTTAGGTCATACCTGTATGGTCTAGCGGTTTTCCCTACTTTCTTCAATTTCAGTCTGAATTTGGCAATAAGGAGTTCATGATCTGAGCCACAGTCAGCTCCTGGTCTTGTTTTTGTTGACTGTATAGAGCTTCTCCATCTTTGGCTGCAAAGAATATAATCAATCTGATTTCGGTGTTGACCATCTGGTGATGTCCATGTGTAGAGTCTTCTCTTGTGTTGTTGGAAGAGGGTGTTTGCTGTGACCAGTGCATTTCCTTGGCAAAACCCTATTAGTCTTTGCCCTGCTTCATTCTGCATTCCAAGGCCAAATTTGCCTGTTATTCCAGGTGTTTCTTGACTTCCTACTTTTGCATTCCAGTCCCTCATGATGAAAAGGACAGCTTTTTTGGGTGTTAGTTCTAAAAGATCTTGTAGGTCTTCATAAAACTGTTCAACTTCAGTTTCTTCAGCATTACTGGTTGGGGCATAGACTTGGATAACTGTGATATTGAATGGTTTGCCTTGGAGACGAACAGAGATCATTCTGTCGTTTTTGAGACTGCATCCAAGTACTGCATTTCGCACTCTTTTGGATGGCTACTCCATTCCTTCTGAGGGATTCCTGCCTGCAGTAGTAGATATAATGGTCATCTGAGTTAAATTCACCCATTCCAGTCCATTTTAGTTCGCTGATTCCTAGAATGTCTACGTTCACCCTTACCATCTCTTGTGTGACCACTTCCAATTTGCCTTGACTCGTGGACCTGACATTCCCGGTTCCTATGCAATATTGCTCTTTACAGCATCGGATCTTGCTTCTATCACTAGTTTCATTCTTTTACAAGTGGTTGACCAGTTTTCCCAGCACCACTTGTTAAAGAGATTGTCTTTTCTCTGGATCTTAATCTGGATGGTTTCTCCTCCCAGGTGTCCTGCCCAAGAATCCAGCCGACACCCTGCTCCTCCACCCTGACCCCCAGGCACGCTGGCTGCTGGCTGTCTGTAGTGACTCCTTGTGGTAGGTAATGTTTGTTGTAAATTGCTCTTGGCTCAGAGCACCTGAATGGGAAGAAAGGAAATTAACGCCATTGGCTACCTAAGAGACAGCCCAGTGGACAGGTTCTATCCATCAATGTCTGCTTCCCCTTCCCTCCACAGCCAAGGCCATTTAACTCCAACCACGTGTTCTGGAAATAGTCCTATTTTAGATTAGGAGGATTTAAGGAGGTGAATTTTATTCGGACCTTGCTCTGACATTATTATTTATTTATGGTTATAATCATCTTGCCGTGTATCAGGTATTTGCTTACACATAATGGCTCTGAGAGCCCTACAGGGAAGTAACTATTATTACAGTCGCTTAGAACAAAACTGAGGTTGGAGAGATTCAGTCAATTATTAACAGTTGCAGAGCCAAGTTCACTCCAGCTCCAGATCAGCAGGTTGTCATTCTTTTTCTTTACTATAAAATATATTCTCAAAATAGTACAGATGGCATATCTAAGTGCTTTAACAAATTGTAATATATTTTATATGCAGATAATTTATTGGTTATGTATGTTAGAAATGTTTGTTGTTTCTTGCTTTATATAACCTTTTACAATTTTTTCAACTTTTTATTTGATAAGTTTTCATATTATAAAGTTCTCTCAAATATAGATATAATCTTTTAATAAAACCAAATTCTTAATTTTAATGGACTAGAATTTATCAGTATTTTCTTTTATGGTTTATAGTTTTATGTATGTGTGTGTGCTCAGTCATGTCTGACTGTTTGCAACCCCATGGACTAGAGCTCACCAGGCTCCTCTGTCATGGAATTTTCCAAGCAAGAATACTGGAGTGGGTTGCCGTTTCCTACTCCAGGGGATCTTCCCAACCCAGGAATAGAACCTGTGTCTCTTGTCTCTTCTGCATTGGCAGGGAGATTCTTTAAAACTATGCCACCTGGAAAGCCCATTTGTATTTTTATACCTTGTTTTTAAAGCCATTTCCTATTCCAAATCACCTATAAAGATGTTTTCTATATTTTTTTCTTTTTTTGAAGTGTAGTTGATGTACAATATTATATGTTACAGATATATAGTGATTCGCAATTTAAAGGTTATTCTCTGCCCCTATTTATTATAAAATATGGGCTATGTTCCCCATGTTGTACAATATATTCTTGTAGCTTATTTTATACCTTAGTTTGTAACTCTTAATCCCCCACCCCCATGTTGATGTTTCTCCTTCTCTTCCCTGGGAATCACTGGCTTGTTCTCTGTATCTGTGAGTCTGCTTCTTTTTTGTTTTATTCACCAGTTTGTTGTAGTTTTTAGATTCCACATATGAATGATATCATATAGTATTGGTCTTTCTCTGACTTACTTAACTTAGCATAATGTCCTCCAAGTCCATCCATATTGCTGAAAATGCAAAATTCATTCTTTTTAATGATCGAGTAGCATTCCATTGTGTGTGTGTCTGTCACATCTTCTTTATCCATTTATCTGTTGATACGCACTTAGATTGCTTCCATGTCTTGACAACTGTAGGTGATGCTGCTATGAATATTGGGGTACATGCATCTTTTCTAAAGTATTTATGTTTTTTTGGATGTATACCCAAGAGTGGAATTCCTGGGGCATATGGTATTCTATTTTCAGGGTTTTTTTGAGAAAGCTTCATTTTGTTTTCTACAGTGGCTGCACCAGTTTACATTCCTACCAATAGTGAGTACAGGTTCCTTTTTCTCCACATCCTTGCCAATATTTGTTATTTGTGTTCTTTTTGATGATGCACATTCTGACAGGTGTGAGGTGGTTTCTCATTCTGGTTTTGATTTGCAGTTCCTGCATGATTATTGATGTTGAGTATCTTAGGTGTCTGTTGGCCATCTGCATGTCCTCTTTGGAAAAATATCTGTTCATTTCTTCTGCCCATTTTTAAATCAAGCTATTGGATATTAATCCCTTATCAGTCATATCATTTGCAAATCTTTTCTCCCATTCAGTAGGTTGTCTTTTAGTTTTATCAATGATCTCCTTTGCTGTGCTCCTTACTTAGGTTCCAGTTGTTTATTTTTGCTTGTTTCCTTTGCTTTAGGAGATGGATCCAAAAAAACTAGTTAGGATTTTCTATATTGTATTTTGATTTTGTTCTTTCACATTTATGTGTTTAAACTGACCAGAATTTTTTTGAGTGGGATGTAAGGTAGAGGTCTTGTTGTTTATATTAATTATAGACAATGCATGTGCTTTCTAAACTCACACAGGACCTATACATTTTGATTCTATAGGATTTTATCTAGTATCTACTGTGGGCCTCTCTAGAAGTAGGTTTTGTATAGAAACAAAAAGGGAAACTATAGATTGCTAAATTTTTGAATCATTAATTAGGAATTTACTGGTAAGGAGAACATCACATATTTTCTAGCTTCCTGATTCATTGTTTTCACTTATAGAGGTTTATAGAGGTTCCATGGGCTGTTGGGGATTCCCAAACTCATGTTCTTTGGGATGTATCTGGGAAACTCTGCTATGTCATGGTGAGCCAGTGATTTTGTTCACATTCTGTTTTACTTATCTTCCTCCTGTGCTGTAGTCCAGAAATTTTTCCTAAGATCTTAAAATCACCCTCTACTTTTTCACAAGTAGGATAGATATTTACAAACAGGTATGGTACCCATATGGCTATCAGTTCAGTTCAGTTCAGTTCAGTCGCTCAGTCGTGTCTGACTCTTTGCAACCCCATGAATCGCAGCACGCCAGGCCTCCCTGACCATCACCAACTCCCAGAGTTCACTCAGATTCACGTCCATATATGGCTATAATCATGGTTAAAACCAATGGAGCCCCATTTGGTTCATCAGGTCAAAACAGTTGGCTCTCCATGAGCCTACTACTACTGCTACCGTAGAAAAACCACTCAAAGCGGATGGCCTGTCATGTTTGCATTTTTAGAACAGAGGTTTTAGGGGAGTTCTATCTCATTCAATATAAAAAACTCCTGGGAATTCCCTGGCAGTCCATTGGTTAAGACTTGGTACCCTCATTGCCAGGGCCTGGGTTTGATCCCTGGTTAGAGAACTAAGATCCCAGCCCTGGGTTTGATCCCTGGTCAGGGAACTAAGATCCCATAAGCTGCATGGCACAGCCAAAACAAAATACACACACATACACACACATACATCTTATTCCTTTTATCTTTCAGTCACTAATTTGTATGTTTAAGCAGAGGCTTCTGGAAGGCCTTTACAGCCAGATTACTAATGCAGCAAAAATGGCACACATACACACACAAATATATATGGTATATTATGTATTAATATATGAACAAAGGGGAAGAAAATATCTTAAATACGACAGACGGCTATAAAATAAAAAGACATTTTTTTCCCTGGCCCACTCTCTAGGGTTAATCATAATCAATAATATTTTATGTGTCCTTTCAGAAATTATTTTAAAATATATGTAAGCAAAAAAAAAAACACTCCTCTTTTATAACACAAATGGAATCACACCATTAATCTTACCAACAAATACAGTATCTCTGATATCATTTACCAGAAACAATTCCTCTTTAAAGGAGCTCACTGGACTTCAGTTTGTGCATCTGTACACTGTGGGGAGGGCTGAGAAGGCCACTAAAGATCTTTATTTCCAGGCTCTGATGCTCAAGGGACCTAAGTGGGTGAATAAATATCATTATGGGCATACATTTAAAATATTTTAAAAAATAACCAACAAAAAGGAACTGAGGTAGGAATTTCCCTGGTGGTGCAGTGGTTAATTCCATGCTTCTATTGTAGGGTTTGTGGGTTCGATCCCTGGTCAAAGGAATCCTGCATGTCATGTAAGGAGGACAAAAAAAAGAAACAAAGGCACTACAGATCAATAAATACTTGAAAAAGAAAGATTACTTTGATATTTAATAAAGTATATAGTGCAGAGAAGAAATGACTAATATGATACCTGCTTTCACTTTTCACTTTCCTGCATTGGAGAAGGGAATGGCAACCCACTCCAGTGTTCTTGCCTGGAGAATCCCAGGGACGGGGGGAGCCTGGTGGGCTGCCGTCTATGGGGTCGCACAGAGTCGGACACGACTGAAGTGATTTAGCCACAGCAGCAGCAGCAGCAGCAGTTAAGTAGTAAGCAAGTTCTAGAGCATACTTTCACAAAGTGAACAAATAGGTGATTCTGGTACGAACCAAGGAAATAATAAAATCAAGTTATATCAAAACAAAGCCGGTGTGATCTTTTCTATGTGTTAAATATTTACTTTTGGTTGCACTGGGTCTTTGTTGCCGTGCAGGCTTTGCTCCAGCTGCAGGAGCAGGGGCTGCACCTTGTGTCGCCTGGGCTCCCCTTGTCGCGGAGCATGGGCCCTCGAGCTCTCTCCGTCTTCCGCGGCTGCAGCTCGCAGGCTCCAGAGCGCTGGCTCAGTAGTCAAGGCACGTGGGCTTAGCTGCTCTGCAGCATGTGGGATCCTCTCGGACCAGGGATCGAATATGTGTCCCCTGCGCTGGCAGGCAGATCCTTATCTACTGGACCACCAGGGAAATCTACAAGGTGATCTTGATAGTTAAAATTTCATGTGTGAAACTCAGTGTCTGTTAAGCATTGTGTCAGCTGGAAATCAGAATGTATCTTATCTGATAATAGGTTATCATGAGGAGCTTGGTCAACTGACCCAAGACCAGATTCCTCTAAAAAGAAATAAAGCTAAACCTAGCTGTGTGGACCAAAGGACTCTGAGCCATTTTCCTGCAGCAGCTCATCTACTTGCCAGCACCCACTCTGGCAGTTACACCCCAGTAATATACTGGAGAAATTTTTTCCCAGGTAAATAATTGTCATTAGGATGATGGCCAAAAAAAAAAAAGTGGTAAAATACACATGTAAAAACATGTTCACACACAAAATAAACATGTTCACATTTCATGGGTATACAGTTATAAACTGTGTCAATGATAGAGTTTATCTTTGAGGAATCTCTTTAGAAATTTAGAATAGCTACCCCTGAGTTCCATAAGATTTACTACTACCTGGAAATGGCAACCCAATCCAGTACTCTTGCCTAGAAAATCCCATGGTTGGAGGAGCCTGGTGTCCATGGGGTCGCAAAGAGTCATACACGACTGAGTGACTTCACTTTCACTTTCACCCCTCTCAGGGCTTCCCAGGTGGCGCTAGTGGTAAAGAACCCACCTGCCCACGCAAAAGACATAAGAGAGGTGGGTTTAGTTCCGGGTCGGGAAGATCCCCTGGAGGAGGGCGTGGCAACCCACTCCAGTATTCTTGCCTGGAGAAGCCCATGGAGAGAGGAGCCTGGCAGGCTATGGCCCATAGCCATGCAAAGAGTCAGACATGACCAAAGCGACTTAGCACGCACACACACCCTTCTCAACCAAACCACTACAGATGCATTTTTTAAATTTTTATTTTATATTAGAGCACCGTTGACTAACAGTGTTGTGTTAGTTTCATGTGTACAGCAGAGTGATTCAGTTATACATATACAGGTATCTATTCTTATTCAAATTCATCCCCCATTTAGGTTTTTACAGAGTGTTGAGCAGAGTTCCCTGTGCTGTACAGTAGGCCTGTTATCTATTTTAAATATAGTAGTGTGTATACAGTTACTTTATTTTTAGTATCTGGAGTTGAATCAGTGACCTGCAAGGTACCCAGGAGAATAGGCATTAGTTAATACAGTCTTTTCACGGGTTAAGCTTCATCTTGCAAACTGGAATTGACATCTCTGTGTATGCTCCCTCTCTGCTCAAACCTAGGAAGTCACAGCTCCATCAAGGAGCTCATTATTTTATTAAAATTTAAACTCTTGATGAGTCTTTAAGATTCTTGCACAGTTTCTTTCTGGAGCAAACAATGGATTTTCCCATTTTGCTTAATTTGAGCTCGGGTGGTGGGGGTGGCAGGGGCAAAAAACTTAGTTGTTTCTAAATAGCCTTTCAAAGTGAAGCAACTTCAATGCCAAGTACTTCTGAGAAGTATAATTTGAATTGTTCCTCTTTAGTGGTTTGTGGGATTATTAAGAAATTTTCTTTTTCATGTATATGAGAAGCATTTGGATTCCAGCATTTTCTCCCAGTCTCCAGTTTTGATCACCTTCTATAGATTACCAAGTCTAGAGGCATCCCTGAGGGGACAGCGCCTCATCAGGGGAACTAGGAGGGTCCATGCCCATTGTGGAGATAAACACAGTAGACTGTCAGAGATGGGATGGTTTAATACTCAAACCTTAACAACTGTCATAGGTAAGGTGTCAGGGAAACAGACTAAGAGGGAGCTAAACCCACAGGAAGTTTACTAAAGATGCCCTCAGGATTAACATCCACAGAAGGGGGGAGCAGCAGGATTGGGAGAGGTTGGCATGGGTTGAGGGTGTGACCAAGGCCTCTGCTGATCCTAAAACAGGAAGTTCGGAGCTGAGATAACCTTTTCCATTGGAAAGGTATGACCTTGGGGAAGCAGGTCTCTTCAGCCTTGGCTACTCTCTAAAGAGATACTTCCCTTGTCCTAATTCCATTCTACCAACCACCCTTCTGAGTACATTACGTTTGTTTAATGAACCCTGGTCTCCTGCACTGCAGGCAGATTCTTTACAGTCTGAGCCATCGGGGAAGCCCACTGTTACTCATCTATCATTCCAAAAGAAATTTTGAGAACTTCCCTGGTGGTGCAGTGGGTAGGAAATCTGCCAGCCAGTGTAGGGGAAATGGGTTTGATCCCTGGTCTGGGAAGATTCCACGTGCTGTGGAGCAACTAAGCTCTTGAGCCACAGCTACCAAGCCCGAGTGCTGCAACTACTGAAGTTCACCCACCTAGAGCCTGTGCCCTGCAACAAGAGGAGCCAGCGCAATAAGAAGCCCACACACCGCAACAAAGACTAGACCCCCGATCACTGCAGTTAGAGAAAGCCCTCACAAGACAGCAAAGATCCAGCACAGCCAACAAGAAAATAAATTTAAAAAAATTTTTGAGGTGGCAATAGAGAATAAGTAAAACTTTAAAATTATTATATTAGGTATTTTCAACTACAAATTGGCACTTACCAAGAGCATTGCCAATGACTGAACAACAAAGGCATTTGCCATCTGTCTCCATGGAGATTGAACCCCGTGCTGCTATACCTGTTGACCTTCAACAACCCCTGGGGGAGTTCAGGGTGGAGGGAGGCACTCTGTGCTCCAGGGGATCTGATGGGACAGGTCTTTAGATAGTTGGGAGTTTTTAGGAACAGATTCGATGATCTCCATCCTTGCATCTCCTCATGTCTAGTTCAGCTGGACATGACTGAGTGACTGAACAACAACATACAACACACATACACATCGTTATGGAAAAGGAATAGAGGAAAAGATACCAAAAAGTGAATAACAGAAATTTTCTCATAACAACCCAGTGAGGTGGGTACTGATGTGATCAGCATATCCATTTTCCAGTTGGGAAAACTTAGAGTGGTTAGGAACTTGCCCAACTAGTAAGGAGTACAGTCAGAATTTGAATCTAGGTCAACTGACTCCAGAGCCCATGTTGGCCTGTGCTTCCATGAAACCTGCAGCCTGAGAGCTGGCTGGTGTTGGTTAATATCCAAGGTTCAGAGTGACGGCAGAAGAGTAGGTAGGCATCTCCACTTGGCAGACACCCAGATCATGATCCCCTTGGGGCTTCTTGGTTCTCTCCAGAGCCCAACTACTGTGAAGCCATGGGGATGAGGTGGAGTCTGTCCTTCCTTTTTTTTTTTTTTTTTGTGCTAGAACCATTTAAATATAATTATACATATCTGCCAAATCAGGAAGAAAGGTTTATGCATATATAACTTTTCCAGTTAACATCTGCAAGCATAAACAACAATGATCTCAGCTTATAAATTCATCAGGGTCAGAGCAATTGACCAATGTCTCTTTACTGCTAGGTTTACCAACAGTAAATTACATGATGAATTAGTGTCCTTTTGTTTATCTTCTCTTACTCTCTTTGTCCAGAGACATTTTGTTGTAAAGTTTCAGTGCAGCTCACCTCCAGCCAAAGGTAATCTTTTTAGATAAGTACTCAGTTGCTCTGAATTTATTTATAATTATAACCTATTTAATCACAGAAGAACCCCTGCAGAGGTGGAGTTCAAGGTTGCATACAATAACAGGAGATCACAGTTTTGAAGTCTAGCACAGATTAAAAACCACAGATGTACCATTTATATAAGACACACACTGATTGTCTCTTAAACTACATATTGACTCCTTATGAACATTATTTTTTAAATAAAGTAGTGCATCTAGGACAATCAGTCGCACAATTCACACAGCCCTGAAAAGTTTTTCAGTGCCAACTACCAGTTGGTCATGAAACGTGAGTGAGCTTGAGACACTGTCCATTCCTAAGATTCAACCAAGGATTGGCTAAAACATTGGAACACCTCTGCTTAAGAAGGCTATGTCCTTCCCTCCTTCCCCTCACAATTTAATTCTGCTTGTTTATTTTTGGTGGTATTTGGTTGCACATGGCTAGAATGCTTTCGATCCCTTTGTGAATCAGGAAAACCAATGATCTAAAACTATAACAGGATCTTAAGTATTAAGTAGATTGGTTTGTCCATTTCAGGTAGCTGGTTGGTAGGCCCCTCTAAGGCCTTTCATTTTCCTTCTATGCCTCCCAGGACATTGATCAGAAGATGAGTCTGAACATCATACCATCTAACTCTTTTAACCAATGCCTGGCTAAAACTGGAATGTCCAGCCCAGTATACTTAAAAATCACCCACAAAAAGAGGTTCTACAGGTCTTCACAAAACCTGGAATTTCCACGAAGATGTCTGATCTTTATAATCCAAGCAGTCAGCATTGAAGTTAAGCTTCCAGGAGGCAGTTTGGTCCTTATAATCCAAGCAATCAGTGGTTGAGTTAAAACCCAAGCTTGAAGCTCCATATCCCTGGGTGGAAAGAGAAGCTGGGGACTGACTGAGATGGCTGGTGACTGCATTGGTACCCATGGGACTGAGTGTGGTCCCTGGTCCAGGAAGCTGGTGATGCATAGGGGTCAAATAAGATCCACAGTCCATGCCCCCAAAGTAGGAAGTTGAGCCAGCATATCCTTGACTATAACCTGAAGCCTGAGTATAGGTCATGGGATAGGACCTCTGCATGCAGGAAGAGGAGGTGGACAGGGGATCTGACAGTGGGGAGATGGAAGCTGGGCTCCAGATAGACACAGGAGCACTGCTGCTGGAAATGGCTGGGACTGAGGTGCTAGAGGGGGGAGTGAATTGGCCACTTGTTCCACTCTCTGAACTCACTTCCCGGGCAGGAGATGTCTTCTTTTTGGCAGGTCTCACTTTGTTTTGACCTCCGTTCTGTTGTTGCTGCTGCTGTTGGCGGCACTTAGCTCTTCGATTCTTAAACCATACCTGTACCCTGGACTCAGGCAAGTTGATTTTCAGCGCCACCTCCTCCCGCATGAAGATGTCTGGGTATCGGGTCTTAGCAAACAGTGCTTCCAGCACATCTAGCTGCGCTCGGGTGAACGTTGTCCTCTCCCGCCGCTGTTTCCGAGGGGTGGCCGGGTAGCCCACCGAGGGGTGCAGCAAGTCCATGCCCGAAGTGGTCAGACTCAGCCCATTGACTGCATAAGGCGGTTGCTTAAGATAAGACATCATGCTAAGGTTGTTTGGAGGCGCAAAGTCGGCCCAAATCCGGGGGATCCAGCCGGAAGGTCTTGCTTCGACCGAGTTGGACAGATTCAGAGTCCTTGGTGGGTGGGTTTGGAGTGGTGGAACTTACAGCCACATGGGAGGTTAGAGGAAAAAAATCAAATTATCCTTCAAAATTCCAAACAGCCAGCTATCAAAGTAGACTTGAGGAGGGCTTCTCTAGCGATTTTTATTTTTAATAACGGTGGAGGCTGAGTTGGAGCTGAGGTCGGTTCCGCTCTCCTGTCCTTCCTTCCTCAACAGTTTGCCCACTTCTTCCCGGGAGACAGTGAGGGGTGATAAGGCCATCATTAACAGGGTCACTATATTGCACAACATCCATGCTCGTCAGTGGTGCTCCCCACTGACACTGAAGCTCCCTGGAGCTCCCTGGAGCTTCAGTGCAGAGGCTTGGTAGCTAGTGGTATAGTCTGAGATCAGAGGGGTCCCAAGTGAGGGAGCAGAAAGGGCTACAATCTTGCACAACCTAGGCTCAGGCAGGACAAGTGAACCCAGATTTGTCAGCGAATTGCCCTGTGCCCCAAGTGCATATGCCCCAATAGCTTCCCTGTGGCAACAGGCCCAAACTGGAGACACAGAGCCACCTCTGAAGAAGCAGTTCCTCTCAGGAACTGTCATTAGTACCGTGAACTCTAATTTAGCAATAATGAGAAAGAGAACACAGAGCTCTGACTTGGGGTCACGCTGTTGACATGTCAAGCCTTCACTAAATTCTTCTTTAGCATCGTGCTAACTGCTTTCATTAAGGGACTTTGTCATGAAAAGTCATAGGAAACTCACTACTGAGCTTATCGTAGGGGCCATTAAGGAAGGTGGCCAATACCACATCACACCCAGGGTCTCTCTTATGAGGTTCTAGGAATTTTTCTAGGGTTTTAGTATAAAAAGGGCTGAGCTTCTTCTTCTCCTGATCAAAACAGAAATGCTGCTGTGAATCTTGTTCCTAAGGTGTTTCTTTCTCTGCTATAGACTTAGGAAGTCAGAATCCATTCTGGGGCCCTATTCCAACAACTATGCAAGACTTCAGAATGTGTATTTTTTAGACAGAGGCCCAGCCTGCCTGGTTTCATCTTTTCTCGTGTCATTCTCAGTAGGACCCAGTGGATGAAACAACAGACTTGGAGTCAGTCCCACCTTAGGCATCAACTGTGTAATCTTAGGCAAAATACTTAACCTCTTTGAGCCTGTGTCCTTATCTGCTGCTGCTGCTAAGTCACTTCAGTCGTGTCCGACTCTGTGCAACCCCATAGATGGCAGCCCATCAGGCTCCCCCGTCCCTGGGATTCTCCAGGCAAGAACACTGGAGTGGGTTGCCATTCCCTTCTCCAAGGCATGAAAGTGAAAAGTGAAAGTGAAGTTGCTCAGTCATGTCCAACCCTCAGCGACCCCATGGACTGCAGCCTTCCAGGCTCCTCCATCCATGGGATTTTCCAGGCAAGAATACTGGAGTGGGGTGCCATTGCCTTCTCTGGTGTCCTTATCTACAAAATAATAATACCTACCTGACAGGGTTGTTCTGAGAATTAATAAAATTACTTGTGTAAAATAATTAGCCCAGTACACAGCCTATATTAGTGCTCAACAAATGATAGTGTTGGCTAAAAAAGATGCACAACTTGAGAGTTGTGAGTTAAGTTTTATTTGGGGCAAAATGAGGACTGTAGCCTAGGAGGCAGCATCTCCTATAACTCTGACAGACTGCTCCAAAGTGGTAGTGGGGGAAGGTCAATATTTAAGGTTTTGATGAAGGGGGAGTTCAATACCATTAAGCAGTCATTTTACAAAAGGTTTTTGTTAGTCATGAGGATCTGATGTCACCATGAAAGGATTTAGTGCTTCTGTAGATATGAGGACTGGAGAAGGGAATGGCAAACCACTTCAGTATTCTTGCCTTGAGAATCCCATGAACAGTATGAAAAGGCAAAAGGATAGGACACTGAAAGATGAACTCCCCAGGTTGGTAGGTGCCCAACACGCTACTGGAGAACAGTGGAGAAATAACTCCAGCAAGAATGAAGGGATGGCACCAAAGTGAAAACAATGCTTTTGCAATGAGTTCCTGATCTGAGCCACAGTTAGCTCTGGTCTTGTTTTGACTGACTGTATAGAGCTTCTCCATCTTTGGCTACAAAGAATGTAGTCAACCTAATTTCAGTATAGACCTTCTGGTGATGTCCATGTGTAGAGTCATACTCTTGTGTTGCTGGAAGAGGGCATTCTCTTGGCAAAACTCTGTTAGCCTTTGTCTTGCTTCATTTTGTACTCCAAGGCCAAATTTGCCTGTTACTCCAGGTATCTCTTGACTTCCTACTTTTGCATTCCAGTCCCCTGTGAAGAAAAGGATATCTTTTTTTGGTGTTAGTTCTAGAAGGTCTTGTAGGTCTTCATAGAACCATTCAACTGCAGCTTCTTTGGCAGTAGTGGTTTGGGGCATAAACTTGAATTACTGTAATACTGAATGGTTTGCCTTGGAAGTGAACTGAAACCATTCTATTGTTTTTGAGGTTGCAACCAAGTACTTCATTTCGGACTCTTTTGTTGACTATGAGGGCTACTCCATTTCTTCTAAAGGATTCTTGCTCGCAGTAGTAGATATAATGGTCATCTGAATTAAACTCACCCATTCTGGTCCATTTTAGTTCACCTGATTCCTAAAATGTTGATGTTCACTATTCCCATCTCCTGTTTGACCACTTCCAATTTACCTTGATTCATGGACCTAGCATTCCAGGTTCCTGTGCAATATTGCTCTTTACTTTCACCACCAGACACATCCATAGCTGGGCATTGATTCTGCTTTGGCTCAGCCTCTTCATTCCTTCTGGAGCTATTTCTCCACTCTTCTCCAGTAAAATATTGGACACCTACTGACCTGAGTGGTTCATTTTTCAGTGTCACATCTTTTTGCCTTTTTATACTGTTCATTAGGTTCTTAAGGCAAGAATGCTGAAGTCATTTGCCATTCTGTTTTCCCATGGACCACGTTTTGTCAGAACTCTTCACCATGACCCATCATTTTTGTGTGACCCTACATAGTATGACTCATAGTTTCATTGAATTAGGCAATGAAATGTGTGGTCCATGTGATCCATTGTGGTCCATGTGATCAGTTTGGTTAGTTTTCTGTGACTGTGGTTTTCATTCTGTCTGCCCTCTGATGGATGGGGATAATGGGGATAAGAGGCTTGTGCAAACTTCCTGGTGGGAGGGACTGACTGTCAGGAAACTGGGTCTTCTGGCAAAGCCCTGCTCAGTTCAGTTCAGTCCCTCAGTCATGTCCAACTCTTTGTGACCCCATGGACTGCAGCACACTAGGCTTCCCTGTCCATCACCAACTCCTTGAGCTTACTGAAACTCATGTTCATTGAGTCAGTGATGCTATACAACTATCTCATCCTCTGTCATCCCCTTCTCCTCCTGCCTTCAATCCTTCCAGCATCAGGGTCTTTTCCAGTTAGTCAGTTCTTTGCATCAGATAGCCAAAATGTTGGCGTTTCAGCTTCATCATCAGTCCTCCCAATGAATATTCAGGACTGATTTCCTTTAGGATGGACTGGTCTCCTTGCAGTCCAAGAGACTCTCAAGAGTCTTCTCCAACACCACAGTTCAAAAGCATCAATTCTTTGGCACTCAGCTTTCCTTATAGTCCAACTCTCACATCCATACCTGACTAATGGAAAAACCATAGCTTTGACTAGACGGACTTTTGTTGGCAAAGTAATGTCTCTGCTTTTCAATATGCTATCTAGGTTGGTCATAACTTTCCTTCCAAGGATAAGTGTCTTTTAATTTCATGGCTGCAGTCACCATCTGCAGTGATTTTGGAGCCCCCAAAATAAAGTCTGACACTGTTTCCACTGTTTCCCCATCTATTTGCCATGAAGTGATGGGACCAGATGCCATGATCTTCGTTTTCTGAATGTTGAGTAGGCTATGTATGTTGTTTCTCTAATTGTTCTAACTTTGGCCACAGGGCACTCCTTCAGTTGGCTCCTGTGCTATGAGACACATCTCCATCAATTTGTTCCTTGAGCACATCCTTACTTTTGGCACCAGAGGATGCTCCAGATTCATCTTGTATATTCCCTGCCCCAGCCATTTCTCCAAGGAATCTGGTTTATTTTTGTTGAAGAATGATGTAAGAAACCAAGATCTGGGTACCAGATGAGCTCATTTTACCTGAATGTTGCTGCTTCTGTAGCAGAGCTAGAAAATATACATGTGTAAACTAACAGGTTTTTTTAGTAGATTTATTAAGACTTTCTATAAGCCAAATCATATTATTTACAAAACGTAGTTTTGCTTCTTCCTTTCTATCTGGATCTTTTTTTTTTTTCCTTTGCTGCTTTGGCTAGAACCTCCAGCAAAATGTTGAATAGAAGTGGTGAGCATAGACTTTGTTGTTTCCTCATCTTAGGACAATGCATTCAGTGTTTCACCATTAAGTATGATATTAGCTATGGGTATTTTGCAAATGCTCTTTATCAGGTTGAGGTAATTCCTTCCATTTGTTGAGTGTTTTTATATGAAAGATGTTGGAGTTTGTCAAATACTTATTCTGCTGTCTGTTGAGGTGATCATGTGGTTTTGATCTTTTATCCTATTGGTGTGGTATATTATGTTAATTGACTTTCAGATGTTAAACCAACCTTGAATTTCTGGGATAAATCCTGCTTGATCACTAGTGTATAATCCTTTTTATATAGTATTGATTTCAGTTTGTTAGTATCTTGTTGAGAATTTTCCCATCTGTATTCAGAAGAGATATTGCTCTTTTTTTTGGTAAAGTCTTTGGTATCAGGGAGATACTCAGGATGATTTGGAAAGTTTTCCCTACACTTTAGTGTTTTGGAAGAGTTGTTGAAGATTTTTATTCATTCCTCCTTAAATGTTTGTTAAAATTCACCTGTAAAGCAATCTGGGCCTGGGCTTTAAATTGTGGGAAATTTTAAATACTAATTAAATATCTTTACTAGATTTATGTAGATCTTCTGTTTCTTCTTGATCCATTTTAGCAGTTTGTGTCTTTCTAGGAATTTGTCAGTTTCATCTTATGTTTTCTAAATTATTGGCATACAGTTGTTCATAGTTTTACTTTATAGTCTTTTAAAGTTTCTGTAGGTTTGGTAATGATTTCTTCTCTTTCATTCCTGATTTTCTTATTTTGAGTGAATTTTTTCTCTTTTTAAATTCAGTCAGTTTAACTAAAGGTTTGTCAGTTTTCTTAATCTTTTCCAAGGACCAACTTTGGCTTTGTTGACTTTCTTTTTTTATACATGTATACTAATCTGTGTATGTACACACATCATGATTATTACTATTATATCTATATACATTAAGCTACACACACACACACATATATGTGTGTGTATGTGTGTGCAGACATATATACTGATGTCTGCGACTATCTAGTACTGCTTGATTCATTCTAGACTTCCCTCTTGCTTATCTGTAGTTTCACACCCCAAGAATGAGACGTCTACCTCCCACTATCTGCCATCCATTTACTTATTTGTTCAATCACAGTATACATGTATAGTGGTCTCAGAGTTGTTAACCCATACACCTGTGACTATGCCAAAGCCATTGACTGTGTGGATCACAATAAACTGTGGAAAATTCTGAAAGAGATGGGAATACCAGACCACCTGACCTGCCTCTTGAGAAATCTGTATGCAGGTCAGGAAGCAACAGTTAGAACTGGACATGGAACAACAGACTGGTTCCAAATAGGAAAAGGAGTAGGCCAAGGCTGTATATTGTCACCCTGCTTATTTAACTTCTATGCAGATTACATCATGAGAAACTCTGGGCTGGAAGAAACACAAGCTGGAATCAAGATTGCCGGGAGAAATATCAAGAACCTCAGATATGCAGATGACACCACCCTTATGGCAGAAAGTGAAGAGGAGCTAAAAAGCCTCTTGATGAAAGTGAAAGAGGAGAGTGAAAAAGTTGGCTTAAAGCGCAACAATTCAGAAAACAAAGATCATGGCATCTGGTCCCATCACTTCATGGGAAATAGATGGGTAAACGATGGAAACAGTGTCAGACTTTATTTTTTTGGGCTCCAAAATCACTGCAGATGGTGATTGCAGCCATGAAATTAAAAGACGCTTACTCCTTGGAAGAAAAGTTATGACCAACCTAGACAGTGTATTCAAAAGCAGAGACATTACTTTGCCAACAAAGGTCTGTCTAGTCAAGCCTATGGTTTTTCCTGTGGTCATGTATGGATGTGAGAGTTGGACTGTGAAGAAGGCTGAGTGCCGAAGAGTTGATGCTTTTGAATTATGGTGTTGGAGAAGACTCTTGAGAGTCCCTTGGACTGCAAGGAGATCCAACCAGTCCATTCTGAAGGAGATCAACCTTGGGATTTCTTTGGAAGGAATGATGCTAAAGCTGAAACTCCAGTACTTTGGCCACCTCATGCGAAGAGTTGACTCATTGGAATAGACTCTGATGCTGGGAGGAATTGGGGGCAGGAGGAAAAGGGGACGACCGAAGATGAGATGGCTGGATGGCATCACGGACTCAATGGTCGTGAGTCTGAGTGAACTCCGGGAGATGGTGATGGACAGGGAGGCCTGGTGTGTTGCGATTCATTGGGTCACAAAGAGTTGGACACGACTGAGCGACTGCACTGCATTGAACTGAACACCTGTGGACATCAGCTTCGTCAATGAGAGCACAGTGCTTATGTACATTTCCTTTAATCTTACAGCCTCTACTCATTTCCAAAGTCACTTAAGTTGGTACCTACCCTCCACTATCTTAAGTGAGGTTATATAGTACATTTTAATAATACTTTTAAAAATCACAGTCTGTATTCCATTCTGAGATTTCCCTGTCCTACTAATTAATTTTTATAATTTGTATACATTAAGGTTGAGTGTTTTTGCTGTACACTTCTATGGATTTTGACAAATGCAGTGTCATGCATCACACAGAATAGCTTTACTGCTCTAAAATATAGTTCATTTATTAGGTCCTCCCCACTCCGCAAGCCCCTGGCAACCACTGATATATTTTCAGTCTCTATAATTTTGCCGTTGTCCAAAATGTCATATAAATGGAATCATATAGTATGTAGTCTTTTAAGATCAACTTCTTTCACTTAACAATGTGCATTTCACTTAGCAATATTTTTCATGTTCTTGCATGAATTGACAGCTCATTCTTTTTTATTGCTGAATAGTATTTCATTGTATGAATGTACGAAAGTGTGTTTATCCATTCACCTATTGAAGACTATCTTGGTTACTTCCAGTTATGGGGGGCAGATTATGAATAAACTGCTCTAAACATTTGTGTGAGGACTTTTGTGTGGACCTAAGTTTTCATATTCACTGAATGAGTGCATAGGAGTGTAATTGTTGGGTTGTTTTATAAAACTGTGTTTAACTTTATGATAAACTTCCAACCTCTCTTCCAGAGTGGCTCTACCATTTTGCATACTCTCTAGCAATGAATGAGGGTTCTTATACACTATGATAGAGGACTTTTCAGCTAAAATGACCCAGGATCTAAATTTATGGCCCTCTGCTAATCTTGCTGTTACTGCTTGGATGGATCCAAGGCCACGGGAAACTGCAGGAAAGTAAGGGAGTGCCTAGAAGGGTGATATGGACCCTTTGATTAATTTTATCAGTCTCCTGGTCAATGGTTAATCTTATAAACACTGGATGTCCAAGGAGGTCTCATTCTGCTAATAGTTACAGAGAGAAAGGATTCTATCTTTACTAAACTGATAATGTCAACCTCAGGCCATATATTAATATATTTTGCACCCCTCCCAGTAAACCAGATGCTACCATGCCATTGGGTACTACAGATGTTATATTTCTCAGAAAATGCTTTACTGCTCTCTTTTGATTTTGTCTTTTATGGTAAGAAATGTATGTATTTGGGTTGAAGTGTTATCGGATAAGATGGTCCTTTTCTTTTAAAAAAATTTTTATTTGTTTGTTTTTGGCTGCATCAGGTCTTAGTTGTGGCGTGTGAGACCTCTGCTGCAGCATGCGGGATCTTTCATTGCAGCCCTCAGGCTTCTCTCTAGTTGAGGGGCCCCGGTTCTCGGTAGTTGTTGTGCGTGGGCTTAGTTGTCCCATGGCATGTGGAATCTTAGTTCCCCAACCAGGGATCGAACCCATGTCCCCTGCATTGGAAGGAGGATTCTTAGTCACTGGACCACCATGGAAGTCTCCAAGATGGTCTTTTTCTTATTAAATTTGAATTCCAATTGAATATGGACCTTGAGATAGAGCTAGGATGGGACAAATGAATTATGGCATTGGGAGTGCTGGCTATAAGAAGACCTAGAAGAACTGACAGGTGTTAGGACAAGTGTGGGGAAATGGAGTGAGGAAGCCACATCAGTGATGGAGAGAGTCAAAAAAGAGTAAGAACCCATTTGTGGAAGAGGAAAGGGGTCCATGGCAGAAGTGGGCAATCCCCATGGCAGAGAACCCCATGGGCCTGAATGGAGGAGGCAGAGAGAAAGAAAGATGCAAGAAACCAGCCTATAATGTCAAGATGGGGGGCAAGCGCAGTCTGATCTGAATGGGAGCTGAGAGCGAGAGGCTTACGCAGAAGAAACTGGGAGGCAGTGAATTTAGTTTAGGAGTCATTCTGACCTGAAGTTTTTGTATGTTTGTTTGGTTGGTTTTTGATTTTTGTTTTTCCAAAACTGAAGTATGTTTAAATATGGATTCCAATATGGCAAATTTTCACATATTTTAAAAAATTGCAGTATAGCTGCTGTACAATATTATATAAATTATAGGTGTACATGGCAAATAGATGCGGAAACACTGGAAACAGTGACAGACTTTATTTTTTTGGACTCCAAAATCATTGCAGATGGTGACTGCAGCCATGAAATTAAAAGCCGCTTTCTCCTTGGAAGAAAAGCTATGACCAACCTAGACAGCATTTTAAAAAGCAGAGACATTCCTTTGCCAACAAAGGTCCATCTAGTCAAAGCTATGGTTTTTCCAGTAGTCATGTATGGATGTGAGAGTAGGACCATAAAGAAAGCTGAGTGCCGAAGAATTGATGCTTTTGAACTGTGGTGTTGGAGAAGACTCCTTAGAGTCCCTTGGCCTGCAAGGAGATCCAACCAGTCCATCCTAAAGGAGATCAGCCCTGGGTGTTCATCGAAAGGACTGATGCTGAGGCTGAAATTCCAATACTTTGGCCACCTCATGCAAAGAGTTGACTCATTGGAAAAGGCCCTGATGCTGGGAAAGATTGAAGGTAGGAGGAGAAGGGGACGACAGAGGATGAGATGGTTGGGGGGCATCACTGACTCAATGGACATAAGTTTGA
Source organism: Redunca redunca (assembly GCA_006410935.1). NCBI lineage: Eukaryota > Metazoa > Chordata > Mammalia > Artiodactyla > Bovidae > Redunca > Redunca redunca. The sequence goes on from SJYQ01003524.1 coordinate 257,091, forward strand.
GCAAGCTCCAGGAGTTGGTGATGGACAGGGAGGCCTGGTGTTCTGCAGTCCATGGGGTTGCAAAGAGTCGGACATGACTGAGCGACAGCTGAACTGATAGGTGTACAATGTAGTGATTCAAAGGTTATACTCCACTTATAGTTTTTTATAAAATATTGACTGTATTCCCTGTATTGTATAAATATCCTTGTGGGCTTATTTGATATCTAATAGTTTGTACTTCTTACTCCTCTACCACTATATTACCTCTACTCCCCACTGGTAACCACTAGTTTATTCTCTGTATTTGTGAATCTGCTTCTTTTATTATTATATTTGCTAGTTTGTCATGTTTTGTAGATTACACATGTAACCGATACCTTACAGTATTGACTTGGACACAGCATATGCAACAATTAACATGTTTTGAGCCTTTCTGAGGGGCCCATGCTATGCTAAGCCCTTTACATGCATTTTCTCGCTTAAACCTTTGAGGTGAGCATTATTATTCTCATTTTGAAGATCAGAGATCATAGAGATTTAGAGAGTTTAAGGTACTTACAGATGAGTATCTGTAAGATACTTAGAGAGCTTAAGTTGAAATTCCCACTTCAGCTTGTCTGGTTCAAGGTTGCCTTCTTTGTGTCTATGAGCAAAGTTTTAAACACCTTCCATGCTCCAGCGTTGGGGTATCAAAGTGCTCACAGCCTGGCCAAGACTCCCCAGGTCTGTTTCTTCCAGAAGCCTCCCCAAGAGCCTTTGTCATAGTCTTTCCTCCCCTGAACTCCCAGACGCTCTTGTTTAGTGACTCCCCAGACACATCTTCGACTCAATGGACATGAGTTTGAGTAAACTCTGGGAGTTGGTGATGGACAGGGAGGCCTGGCATGCTGCAGTCCACGGGGTCGCAAAGAGTCGGACATGACTGAGCGACTGAACTGAACTGAACTGAGCCACATCTTGCCTTGAGTTTCAGCTTTGCATTTATATTGCAATTCCTGAACTTTTAACAACTTACTTTTTCATTTTTTTCCTAGTCTTTTTTCCCTTCATTTTTAAATTTTTAAAATATTTATTTGTTTATTTGCCTGTGCTGGGTCTCAGCCACAGCACGCGGGATCCTTGATCTTTGCTGTGGCATTCGGGATATAGCTCCTGGACCAGGGATCAAACCCAGGCCTCCTGCACTGGGAGTACGGAGTCCTAGCCACTGGACGACCAGAGAAGTCCGTCTTTTTACCCTTTAAATAGACTAATTCTTAGAACACCTTTAGGTTTACAGAAAATTGTGAAGCTAGTACAGAGTTCCTGTGTATCCATCCTCAGTTTCCCTTATTATTATCTGTTAGTGTGGTGTGTCTCCCTTTCAATTACTTTCTGTGCACTCACGTACCCACTGATGTACTTTGGCAAATGCAGTTCATTTTGGCGTGTCTCTGCCTCCTGGAGCTAAGCCCAGTACTCTGCAGAGAAGCCTGTCACTCACCTGTGCGATGACCTCTAACTCAGGGCAGTCAGTGGGGGGCAGTTATCCAATAAATGAGTGGTTCCATGTGAGCCCAGGAGCAAACTGATGCCTGAGGAGCTCCGTTCAGTAAACACTGGTTGAGCAGGTGGCTGTGGGGAGAGTCCCCCAGACCATCAGGACTGTCCTCAGAATCTGTAAAGCGCAGTGTCAGGGAGCAGGGGAGACAGGAGGGAGGAGCACCAGATGTGGGGGGAAAGTGTCAGCTTCCCTTCGGGACAGATTGAATTTGAGCCTGTCATCCAGATGGGGGCGTCCAGCAAGAACCTGGGAATAAAGATCTGGCACTGAGAGAGAACACAAATTGGTATTTGTATAGTGAGCAGAAGGAATCCCACTGGAGAGGTGCAGATGGGAGCCTGTGGGTACCTGACCTTCAACTCATCACTTACCTTCTTTCTGATAACTCATGGCATTTGCACATCTGTTGCCTAGCTTGTTTTTACAAAAATTCGTGTAAGTAGAGAACAGTGAGCACTACGTGCTGGTCATTTGTCTGTTTTAAGTGGTGTCTCAGTATGAAACAAGGAAGCTTCTCGCAATGTTTCAAAGGCTTCTGATACTATAGAAGTAGAATGGTGGGCTTCTGGAAGTAGTCATCAGAGAGAGCCCAAGGGAAGCATTCTGGGCAGCTCTCTATCAGCAGGTTCAGCACAGTGCCTGACACACAATAGAGCCTTGGTAGATCCATCCACTACACTGTGAATAAGGTGACAAGAATGGGAACAGAGTTTCTCTATTCTCTGAACACGTGCAGCATCAGAGGTATCCCTCAGACAGGGAGAGGGGACTTGAACGATGGCCCCAGAGCAAGCTCAGGCTTAGAAACAGGATGAGATAATGCCATGTCTCTGGCAGAGGCAGCTGGTGCCATGCAGACAAGTACAGGGCAGATGCCCCCCTGCCACTCAGGCTGGAGGCTGGTGTAGGGCCATTCATGACCCAGCCCAATGACTCAAAGAAATATGTCAGGGCAAGGGCTTGCCTTCCAGGAGCTAAGCACATAGAGCTACCCAGACAGGCTGGAGTGGTGTCTGCAGGCGCTGTGAAGAGGGGCAGGCCAGGGGAGGGACTAGAAGGTCACCTGGGGCTCAGCTACTAGGGGAGGTCCTGGGTAGCCAGGGATACTTCAGATCAGGGCAATCCCCATGGTATGGGGAAGGGCAGGGGAGGGGTAGGATAACCTTGAGAGCACATTCCTGGGCAAGAGTTGACCATGTCACCCACACTGTGCCAGCACCAACCCTCCCCAGCTCCAAGCATGAGTGTCCTTGCCCAGAAGCCACTCCTTCTCCAACTCAGAGAGAAGAAAAAGAAACAGGTTAAGGCTGGTGCCTCACTCAAACCGACCTTTAACTTGGCTCCAAAACTAGCCTTCCAGATGCAGACTCTGTGATCTGTTTCATATACTAGCAATGTGTGAGTGGGTTGAGGGAGGAGGCAGAATAGTAATTTAGTATTGTGTTGGCCAAAAGTTTCATTTGGGTTTTTCTGTAACTCTTTAGGTCCTCAGTAAGAACTTTTGTGGGTTTGTTTGTTTGGGGTGGGGGTAGGGGTAGAGAAAATTGGTCATGGTGTTTGTTTTTGAAAATGTCTACATTTGTTCTAGGCTTCCCTGGGGGCTCAGTGGTAAAGAACCCACCTGCCAATGCAGGAGACATGGGTTCAATTCCTGCGTCAGGAAGATCCCCTGGAGAAGGAAATGGCAGCCCACTCCAGTATTCTTGCCTGGAGAATCCCATGGCAGAGGAGCCTGGTGGGCCGCAGTCCATGGGGTCACAAAAGAGCTGGACACGACTTAGCGAGTGAACAACGGTGCTTATTCCTGCCTAGCCCGGGCTCAAGAGAAGCTGTCGAGCAGAGTCTGCTGACACCGGTCCTCCCGGGCCAGAGTCCTGGGTGAAGTTCACAGCACCTGGGTTGTTTCTCCATTTAGTTTCAGAGATACTTTTTTCAGTTCACCCAGGGTCATTAGGTAATCTGCTACCCGGGGACACAATGCTGATTCATAAGGCCTGATTCATTTGTGTGGAGCAAGAGAACTACCATCTGGGACAGAGCTTCACATCAGGGACCAGGGGCTGCTCAGGGGGCGAAATCCTCTCAGAACTTGGGATGAGTGGGTGGTTTGGAATTTTTGGATTGCCAGCAAAGAAGTGGAGTGGTCTCCAGGGTTGTTTACTTAAGCTGCGATGGCCCTGGTAATTGCCCTTGTCCACCGAAACGCTCGGTGGGATAAGAGGCCACTATAGCCACAGAAAGGCAGCTGCCCTGCAGAAACCACTCCAATGCCAGCTGGCACAGAGTGTCCTCTCTGTGGGAGTACTGCTGATAGAAACCCTCCTCCCTCTAAAACCTACTCAAGTGTGCTTGGAAGACCAGCTGCCTGGCATCACCAGTGAGCTTGTTAGAAAGGCAGGGTCATGGGGCTTCCCTGGTGGCTCAGTGGTAAAGAGTCTGCCTGCCAAAGCAGGAGACATGGGTTTGATCCTTGGGTGGGGAAGATCCCACATGCCTCGGAGCAGCTCAGTCTGGTGCCACAAGTGTTGAGCCTGTACTCTAGAGCCCTGGAGCCCAGACTCCCGAAGCCCGAGTGCCCTATAGAGCCTGTGCTCTGCAGCAAGAGAAGCCACCGCCGCAACAGGAGCTGCTCTCTGCTCGCAGCTAGAGCGTAGCCCCTGTCCCACACCACTAGAGAAAAGCCTGCGCGGCGACGAAGACCCAGCACGGCCACAAATGAAAGAAATAAGTAAAAATTAAAAAAACAGAAGAAATGCAGAGTCACGGGCCCCTGCTTAGAGTAAGAAGCTGCATTTTAACAGACCCCAGAACACTCATGCTCTTTATATTTTAAGAAGCCCTGGGCTGTAGAAAAGGAACAAATGTGAGTCAGTTGAAGTGAGGTGGATGAACTGAGAGCCTGTTTTACAGAGTGAAATAAGTCAGAAAAACAAATATCATATATTAACTTACTTATACGAAATCTAGGAAAATGGTACTGATAGAACCTATTTGCAGGGCAGGAATACAGATGCAGACGCAGAGAATGGACTTGCGGACACAGTGAGGGAAGGACATGGGAGACGCATTGAGAGGGCAGCCCCGTGTGCAGAATGGATGGCTAATGGGAGCCTGCTGTGCAGCACAGGGAGCTCCCCTTGGTATCCAGGCTCCATGTGGATCTCAAAATCCACTTTAGCTTGATTCATCTCAACACCCGCAGGGACTCTTTCCTGTCCATAGGGTCCCTCAAGGCTGGACCCAAGGTCTCCCACCTGGAATGGGGACGGCACTGGGCTCAGCAGGGCTGCCTTCTATTCCGGATTCTCTTTCTCTCTACAGCTCTCGGCTCCTATTGCCTACTTTTGAGTCCCGGCGTGGGTTTTATTATAGGAGTGGGTCTCTTCGAATGCTTCTTTGTTTGAATCCAGTCTCAGAAGCAGTCATCTTACAACGTTTAGAGATGGTTTATCATGATTAGCTGCTTTCTGATTACCTGGTTGGGGGCTGTGAGCTTTCATGTCATCAGTTAAGCAAGTTTCAAATTTCACTTTGGCACACGTGTACTTCTAGGACACATTTTGAGAGATCATTATCCCAGGCACATTGCATGTCGTGACCTTGTCTTTATATTTTGAGATCTTTGATTTTGTGCCTGTGGCACGAATTCCATTATAAACTGGACTCTAACCCTCCCAAGATGGTTGTGGTTACTAGGTCCAGGCTGGAACTTGGAAGTAAGCATTCTGTTCTGGGCCCAGGGCTTCATCCATCTGCCTGCTGGTTAGTATTTCAGTGTTTCAGTACCCGAGATGCAGTAAAGGGTGGTTGTAAGATCAAAGATCTCAAATATCTGAAGCTAAACTATGCCATTTAAAAACTGTGTCCCTTGAAATTACTCTATGTTTTTTGCACTCTCACATATTTGTCCATAAAATGAATATGGTACCTACTTGACAGAATTGTTGAGTTCAGTTCAGTTGCTCAGTTGTGTCCGACTCTCTGCAACCCCATGAATCGCAGTACGCCAGGCCTCCCTGTCCATCACCAACTCCCGGAGTTCACTCAAACTCACGTCCATCGAGTCGGTGATGCCATCCAGCCATCTCATCCTCTGTTGTCCCCTTGACCTCCTGCCCCCAATCCTCCCAGCATCAGAGTCTTTTCCAATGAGTCAGCTCTTTGCATGAGGTGGCCAAAGTATTGGAGTTTCAGCTTTAGCATCAGTTCTTCCAAAGAACTCCCAGGGCTGAACACCATCTCCTTTAGGATGGACTGGTTGGATCTCCTTGCAGTCCATGACTCTCAAGAGTCTTCTCCAACACCACAGTTCAAAAGCATCAATCTTCAGCGCTCAACTTTCTTCACAGTCCAACTCTCACATCCATACATGACCACAGGAAAAACCATAGCCTTGACTAGATGGCCCTTTGTTGGCAAAGGAATGTCTCTGCTTTTGAATATGCTATCTAGGTTGGTCATAACTTTCCTTCCAAGGAGTAAGCGTCTTTTAATTTCATGGCTGCAGTCACCATCTGCAGTGATTTTGGAGTCTAAAAAAATAAAGTCCGACACTGTTTCCACTGTTTCCCTATCTATTTCCCATGTAGTGATGGGACCAGATGCCATGATCTTTGTTTTCTGAATGTTGAGCTTAAAGCCAACTTTTTTACTCTCCTCTTTCAGAATTGTTAGGAGGCTAAAATTGATACAGTGTAAGCGAACAGGGTTCTCAGACTGACACCTGGGAACCTTAGCTCTAGGACATAGCTTCTCTACCATTCAGGAGACTGTGTGAGATGAAGCAGGGGAGCCAGGCCAACTCTCAAACAGTCTCCTCCTTGACCACATTTCCGTGTACGAGAAAGAAAACTTTTGGCAGGATCATTTTCCAAACCAGGGGAACATTTGTCTACTTGCATGTATTAAGCTGAAGAAACCAAAAAGTTTCTGATGATACAATATTTTTCCAAACACTGTATTTGCTGATTTAGGATTTGGATTTAATCATCTGTTTGCAACTGTTTTCTTTACACATTTGTTCATGTTTCTCGTTTATATCAGCAACTACCCAGAACTTCACAGCCTCTTTTTTTATCCCCCTTTTTGAAGACCTCAGCTTATGATAAATTTGGCCATACTGCACAGAGTTTATCAGAATTGTGTGTTGCTATTTAAAGATGCCAGATTTACACCATAGAGGAAGGGGAACTAAGATACAAATTAAAGTGGTCCCAAATAGGAAAAGGAGTACATCAAGGCTGTATATTGTCCCCCTGCTTATTTAACTTATATGCAGAGTGCATCATGAGAAACACTGGGCTGGAAGATTCACAAGCTGGAATCAAGATTGCTGGGAGAAATATCAATAACCTCAAATACGCAGATGATACCACCCTTATGGGAGAAAGTGAAGAGGAACTAAAAAGCTTCTTGATGAAAGTGAAAGAGGAGAGTGAAAAAGTTGGTCCCAACACTTCACAGAAAATAGATGGAGAAACAGTGGAAGACTTTATTTTTGGGGGCTCCCAAATCACTGCAGATGGTGACTGCAGCCATGAAATTAAAAGACACTTGCTCCTTGGAAGGAAAGTTATGACCAACCTAGATAGCATATTCAAAAGCAGAGACATTACTTTGCCAACAAAGGGCCGTCTAGCCAAGGATATGGTTTTTCCTGTGGTCATGTATGGATGTGAGAGTTGGACTGTGAAGAAGGCTGAGTGCCGAAGAATTGATGCTTTTGAACTGTGGTGTTGGAGAAGACTCTTGAGAGTCCCTTGGACTGCAAGGAGATCCAACCTGTCCATCCTAAAGGAAATCAGTCCTGGGTGTTCATTGGAAGGACTGATGCTGAAGCTGAAACTCCAATACTTTGGCCACCTCATGCGAAGAGTTAACTAATTGGAAAAGACCCTGATGCTGGGAGGGATTGGGGGCAGGAGGAGAAGGGGACAACAGAGGATGAGATGGCTGGATGGCATCACCGACTCGATGGACATGAGTTTGGCTAAACTCTGGGAGTTGGTGGTAGAGAGGCCTGGCATGCTGCGATTCATATGGTTGCAAAGAGTTGGACAGGACTGAGCAACTGAACTGAACTGAAACTACAGATGTCAAAAGGAGGAAGATGAAACTGATTTATTGATATTTTGAAACAAAGTTAATATATTTATTTTAATTCAGTTGCTCTCCATGGGACTTCCCTGGTGGTCCAATAGTTAAGACTGCATTTTCAGTGCAGGGGACATGGGTTTGATCCCTGGTTGGAAAACTAAGGGGGATTCCCAGGTGGCTCAGTGGTAAAGAATCCTGCCAATGGAGGAGACACAGGAGACGTGGGTTTGATCCCTGGGTCAGGAAGATCCTTTGGAGAAGGGAATGGCAACCCCCTCCAGTATTCTTGGGCTTCCTTGGTGGCTTAGATGGTAAAGAATCCGCCTGCAATGTGGGAGACCTGGATTCTTTCCCTGGGTCAGGAATATCCCCAGGAGCAGGGAATGGCAACCCACTTCAGTATTCTTGCCTGGAAAAATCCCTTGAACAGAGGAGCCTGGCGAGCTACAGTCCATGGGGGTCACAAAGAGTCAGACATGACTGAGTACATACACATGCACGTACGGGGATCTAAGATCCCACATGTGCACAGCATGGTAAAAAAAAAAAGGAACCTCATCATGGATAAGTACACATACTGAGAATTTAAGAAATCAGCTTGTCTTGTAGAGATAATATGAACGCATTGCAATTCTATTAAACCTGTACTTAGATTTCTCTGATGGGTGGTGGTGAGATAAGTAGGAGTCAGCATCATCAGCCTTCAGGTTCTGCCTGGTCTGGAGCCTACATGCTTGTGGGAATCATTAGTTTCTCCCACCTCGAGGGGACTTCAGTATCTACAAAACAGCTCAAAGCTATTTTTCCTGTGTGGAGATAGTGAAGGACAGGAAAACCTGGCATGCTATACAGTCCATGGGGTTGCAAAGAGTCAGTCACAACTGAGCAGCTGAACAACAATCCATTGATGGGAACCAGGACTCTGCCCCAAAGCTAGACTATTATTTCTCTTGACCGTTTCTCCTTTGTCTCACATTCTCTCCCTTTCCAGGCTCCTCTATTCATAGGATTTTCCAGGCGAGAATACTGGAGTGGGTTGCCATTTCCTTTTCCAGGGGATCTTCCTGACCTGGGAATCGAACCCTGGTTTCCTGCACTGCAGGCAGATTTTTTACTGACTGAGCTACAAGGGAAGCCCTTTCCCTAATTAACAACTGCTTAAATCTGTCCACTGGAACTCAGGGAAGGTCATGGAGGCTGTGGTGGTGGTGGTTTAGTCACTACGTTGGGTCCGACTCCTCTGTCCATGGGATTCTCCAGGCAGGAATACTGGAGTGGGTTGCCATTTCCTTCTCCAGGGATCTTCTCGACCCAGGAATCGAACCCAGGTCTCCTGCATCGCAGGCAGCTTCTTCACAGACTGAGCCATGAGGGGAGACCCTTTGGAGGCTGGATGAAGGCTATTTCTGGTAATCGAAGAAACGGGGGACACACAGAAAAGCTTTGTGCCCAGGAGGCACACAGGGCCCTGCTGGATCTCAGGGCCCTGTGTGAGATAAACGACTAGAATCATTTTTAGCACACTAGGTTTAGGTTTTTCTAGGTTTACCTTCTCTTCACATGTACTCTTGGCTTAGCTTTGAAGTGAAGTGAAGTGAAGTCGCTCAGCCATGTCTGACTCTTTGCTCCCCCATGGACTAGAGCCTACCAGGCTCCTCTGTCCATCGGATTTCCCAGGCAAGAGTACTGGAGTGGGTTGCCATTTCCTTCTCCAGAGAATCTTCCCCACCCAGGGACTGAAGCAGGGTCTTCTGCATTGTAGGCAGACACTTTACTGTCTGAGCCACTAGGGAAGCCTTTTAGCACACAGTAGATGCTTAATAAATCTTAGCTGTTATCTGTCATTCAGCTGTAATATCAAAGATGTTCCCAGCCAAAGACTAGATTCTTCTGCATCATTTGCTAACTAGAGTAGCAATAAACTGGGGAAGAGAGTCTATGTATAGTGTATCAGACTGCAACAGTATGTGGATATTACATTATCCACGGAAAAGAGAGAAACTGGGAATAGTAGTGCAATTAGCTAGTACATGCAAAAGTAGATTTTGAACCCAGGTTTCTCTGCTCCAAAGGCCCGCCTGTCCCCTTTGAACTCCTGCTGAGAGCTCAGCATGAGGTTACAATGTGCAGTGGCTGTTAAGGTAGGGACTGAGGTGGCTGGCAGATGGCATTTGTAAAGGCCTGGAACAGAGGAATGGTAGTCCTGCTCCATCCTTCTGTTTGACCAACTGGATTGGTCAAACCATGCTTCCAATACTGACTAAGTGAGTGGGGAAACGTAGAATTGTGTCCTGTGGTGGCCCTTAGAAGGGATCAGTTATGTTAGTTTCTGTTTTGAAACTAGAAGGGCTCAATAGGACCTTATATCCTGCTCAAAACTCCGACTTTGAGCACTGGATTCATTGGCATAAATAATCTAATTAATGTTAAAATTAATTATGTATTCTGCTTTCCTGCCCTGAGTAACTTTTACCACTTGCTATAATGTAGGGGCAAATTCCACCATATTAACCTGGATTGCTCCTGCTCCATGCTCTCCCACGTGAGCTTCCTCTTAGCACAGAATAATTTAGTCAGGAGTATTAGGACAGGAAACTGAAGGTTTTCAAGTACATTTTAAAGGGGAAAAAATGAAAAATAAAGTGGAAAATAGTAGCAACCTCAAATATCAACCCTCAAATATATTAGTTGACAATCCTCCTTCATTCTCTGGAACAATCCTGTTCCAGTGTGCAGAACTCCACATTTTTATTTTTATGATTCTAGTCTAAGGTGATTGCCCTGAGCTTAGGATTCCAAAGTAAAGAAAGTGGATATAGGTTGTCAAATAGGAGCTGTGGGCAGAGCCAATGTAGGTTGGAGTGGTATCTATAGTAGTTACTGGGAGGACCTATACTGTGTATCCAGCAGAGTTCTGCCATCATTGACCAAAGTGTGTTTGAAAGCATTTGAAAAGACTTGATCTGTGTTCTCTAACAGTGCCTTCCCACTCAAAAAACCTCAGTCAATATTTGCTGAAGTGCAGGGTGGTAGAAAGTTGAAACAGTGGGCAAAATAACAGGGAGAATCCTTTCAAGTTGATGTTTAACTTTGAGCAAGTTGTTTGTCCTGTTCACTAGAAAGATTTAAGAAAGAAGATGGATTAGGACTGTGGTTTTCAAGCACAGGTCGTAGCCCCCCAAGAAATTAATTTAATAGGTTGAAATCAGCATTTTAAAAAATTAAATAGAAAATTCCAGACTGCTTTGCACATAGCAAGGGTATTATTTAATTAAACTTTTACTTGTTTCATGTGAATATATACATATACCCACATATACTGGATGCAGTCCCTGGGGTTGCAAAGAGTCGGACACGACTGAGCGACTGAACTGAGCTCAACTGATACTGGATTGTTCAGTCAAGTGAACATTTTACCGTGGAGCCATGCAGTGCAGTCAAAAATGTTTGAGAAATGCCGACATGAGAGAACTCATTTAACATTTGGGCCACAGAGAGGACCCCAGAAAAAGCAAATGATTTTGAACCTTCAGTTTCTGAGTTGACAGATTAATGTGATTTATAAATTGTGATAAAATATACATAACATAAACAATTCACGTCTTACAAGGTAAGGGAAAAAGCACTAAATGCCTTTGTCTAAACACTAAAAACCTCCCACCCCCAACCTGCATCATCTTAGAGGCTTGGAATACTCCAGTATTCTTGCTTGGAAAATCCCATGGACAAAGGAGTTCATGGGGTCACAAAGAGCTAGACATGACTGAGCACGAATAGGCGTATAATTTGGAACAAGATTTAGAGTAGAGAAGTACAGTCTGCCTTAATAAACACACTAAAACCTTACCTTCCTTTTCAGATCTGGGCAGTTGGCTGTTGCAGACCTTGATTCACTTTTATTTTTGCTTGTATTTCATATTTGGATTCTTATTATGTGTTCTTTAAGTATAAATTCTATTTCCCCAGCCATGTTGTTTGCATTTTCAGGGGTACAGATTCCTTTCCTATCTCTATATGTGTCTTTCTTGGACACACAATGCTCTACTGTGCTGTGCTTAGTCACTCAGTCATGCCTTACTCTTCGTGAGCCCATGGACTGTAGCCCTCTAGGCTCCTCTGTCCATGGGGATTCTCCAGGCAAGAATACTTGAGTGGGTTGCCATGCCCTCCTCCAGGGGATCTTCCCAACCCAGGGATCGAACCCAGGTCTCCCACATTGCAGGCGGATTCTTTACCATCTGAGCCACCAAGGAAGCCCACAATACTACTCAATGAGCATTATTGTATAAATGCAATAAATGGTAATTGATTACCTTTTCCTCTCAGCCATTATCAATAATTGAGTCATTGATTAACTGGAATCAGGGCAGAAAGTGCCACTGAAGATGAGAGAGTCAATTCCTAGGCAGATTGATAAGAAGTCTGGGGTCCCTAAGGAGGAGAAAGGGGTCTGGGGCTCTGAAAGAGGAGATAGGGGTCTGGAATTCTCAAAGAGAAGGAAAGGACAAAGTTTTTCTATATTCCTTAGTAAGGATTATGTAACAACAATGTTTCCTGCTTATTTCTCCTTCCTGAAAACCTTCTGACTAATCCTGATATCTTAGAATGGATATTATGGGAGTGGGTCTGGTAAGATCTTTCTGTTGTTAACTAAATAATCCTGTCATCTTAAAATGTAAATTGTGGGAGTTCAGTTCAGTTGCTCAGTTGTTTCAGACTCTTTGTGACCCCATGGACTGCAGCACACCAGGCCTCCCTGTCCATCACCAGCTCCCAGAGTTTTCTCAAACGCATGTCCATTGAGTCGGTGATGCTATCCAACCATCTCATCCTCTGTTGACCCTTTCTCCTCCCGCCTTCAATCTTTCCCAGCATCAGGGTCTTTTCCAATGAGTCAGTTCTTTCCATCAGGTGGCCAAAGTATTGGAGTTTCGGCTTCAGCATCAGTCCTTCCAATGAATATTCAGGACTGATTTCCTTTAGGATGGACAGGTTGGATCTCCTTGCAGTCCAAGGGACTCTCAAGAATCTACTCCAGCACCACAGTTCAAAAGCATCAATTCTTCAGTGCTCAGCTTTTTTGATAGATTGTGGGAGTGGGTCTTATAAATTGTGGGTGTGGGTCTGGTAAAACTTTTACAACCTTGAGATATTTTTTTGATTTATTGTAGTAACTAACAAAAAAGTATTTAATTCCCTTCGTCTCCCTTCTGATGTCTATGTCAGAAGCTTTCTCAGTCCCTTTTCATACTTTTATAAAACTGCTACACAAAAGCTCTTGAGTGATCAAACCTGGTCCCTGGTCCCAAAGCTAAATCTGCTTCTTCAGAGATCAAGAATCTGACACTGTTCACCGTAAGCTATCAAAGACAACTCCTTTTCTGGACAAATAACCTCATTGCTAGTTGCTTAGAACTTTTCAGTTTCCAGGCCACATTTACTCATTTGGCTTGGGCTCTGAACTAGCAGCACCTCGTATTTGTATAACTGTGTAATTTAAGGAGCTTTCCTACTTTTTACAGGGGAAAACAACGTTATTTTCCTGGTGAAGAAAATAAAAGCATGTTATCTCTATGGGGCCAATGGGAAAACTGAGGCACAGAGCGCCATTAAGCCCATCGTTCTGCAGCACAGTTGGGACAGCTCTGGACTAGTTGGTAACTTTGAGGCTGGGGCCCTTTTCACTTCATCAGTGACTTCTCTGCTTTACTTTTTTCTGTTATTCCTCTCTCACTGAAAATAGGAAGATTCCTGCTTTCATCTCAAGGTGAAGAAAAGGGAGGGAGGGAGAATTTTGCAGCTAATGATTCCTGTAACTCTCTTCCACCACTGGTTTCCCTGAGGTATTTACATAGAGTAGGATTTTTTTAATACACACTACAGGAAGCTGGTCTCCTCATCAATTTAAGTCTGGCCTGAAGACATCTTCCATGTTACTTTTCCTGCCTGATCCCACTCTATTCCACCCAGACAGACTCAGCCAAAGATCTTCTCTGTGCCAGAGTAGACTGTGGTTTTAGGAGACTACACCTGCCTTATCTCATTTAAACACACAGACAATCTGTGAAGCAAGTATTTTTTATTCTCATTTAAGAGCTGATACAACCCAGGCTCAAGAAAGTTGAGAACTCCAGTTGCTTAACTTCAGTTTTCGTGCTCTTTCCCCAGATCTCCAGGGCTTTCATTTATTTACTTGCTTGTTTATTATTTAAGCACATTGTACACCCCTCTCCAGTCTCCAATTTCCTTTATGCAAACTTCTAGTATACATGATTTTAAAACAATTTTTGTGTGCCTTTTGGAAGAACTGCATGGATTTTAGGTCTTATGTAAGTCCGTGGAAGGTTGGAAACTGAATAATATCCATTTCAGTTATGATGAATAGTTTACCAAAATTTTATAGTTACCAAAAATTTATTTCATTGCAAACATCCAAGTTATTGGTCTCCAGAAGTGGGAGCTAATGCTATGCAATAATGGCAACAACAACAATGAAACTCTGATTTAAAAAAGTAAAATCTTTGAGCATATGTATAGAATATTAGACAAAGCAGAATTGCCTCTCCGTATGGTTCCACAACAAAGCATGACAAATTAATTTTGATCTACTTGAAATTACAGAGGAGGGAGATCCCGCAGAGCTTCTAGGGAGAAAGGGGTAGTGAAGGGAATGTAACTGCATTGTATCCCTTGTTACTAATAAAAGCATGAAAATAAACATATAATGGACATGCTCTTTAGTGTCTTCTTAATGGTTTCATTAGGAGCCTGGTAGGCTGCAGTCCATGGGGTCGCTAAGGGTCGGACACGACTGAGCGACTTCACTTTTACTTTCTTGTCAATGTAAACATTTTAATTTGGATTTTTATAGATTATATCCTGACCTGCAGTCTCCTAGTTAAATTTTCTCCACGTGGTTATAAGATTTTCACCTGGATATCAGCATTGTTAGTTTCTTTTCTTTTAAAGTCCCATGAGCTGGGGAAGGAGAAGGGACTCAGTCGACCTGCTGTCAGAATTTCCAGTTGGCCCCATCAAAACGAATCTGTTACATTCCCTGCTTTTTTTCTGTGTAGATCCACAAAGGTGCAGCGATATTACTACATAGGAGGTTTTAAAATACTTCTCCTTAGCGAGACTTCAGGGAGTATAGAGAAGGGCGGTGGACATCCCTGCGGGTAGTAAGGGGAAGAGAAGAATCTCAAGGCCGAGAAACATATTTGCATTTCAGAGGACTGTTGTCTCCCTCTAGGCTCTGACCTGGAGAGCGCTTCTCTGTAACCCTTTTTGTGGCCGAAGACTGTTCTCGCTTAGGGGCTATTTGTAAACGCGTCTAATCTCGCTCACTGTATATTACCGACCAAAGGGAGGGAAAAGGTGAGAATGTTTGCTAAGACTTTAGAAAATGATAACAGTCCATTTTATTTATTACGCATTGCACAATCCTATAATAACAACAATGGCAAAGAACATCAAAGTTCTATTCTATCACCCTAATAAATCTCTTGTTTCTGTTTTCTCTTCCATTCCCTCATGCATTAAAATATTCTGCAAAGTTCTATGCCAGTCTTAGTGATTCATGGGCAGCTTGTATACATCCGAAATACAAATCTGCATTTTCCTTTTTTTNAATATGTTAAGTCTATTAAAGTCCAGAATTAAAAATTTTGTCATTGATATGAAATGTTTTCCAAAAGTCTATATGTAGCATAGTACCCTTCAACTTGTCTTTGATGGAATGATCTTGTTAAGTAATGGTGGTGGTGAACCTAGCCTGTGCAGAAGACTGTTGGATAGCAAACAACTCAGCTAACTCTGCCCTAAGGAGTGGTATTTACTTGCCTTTGATTACGTAGCTATCTGTAATGAAGAAAGCTCCCAGCTCACCCTGAATCAGACAACAATTGAAAGCTCTTAAAAATGACTCTCTGAGGCCTTTTAGAACTCTTGTGTGTGTGCCCCTTCTGTCTGCTCTCAGATGACCACTACACAGATAGACTGCAGGGACTTCAAGTGGTCCTGACCTTCAACTTGAGCAATCTTTTTCTCAGAAAGCTAAATAAGAATGAACATTTTGCTTTGTTTTCTTTTATTCCTTCCACTGCTTTTTCATTTTAGGCTCATAAAGTTAGACTCTTAAAGCTAGTAAAAACCTTGACCAGCCGTCTCTTTATAAGGCATTCTGGTTATACACACACAAGTTATGTGTTCTAAGGGCCATGCAGTTTTGTAAATTCCTGTAATCTTTTCATTTTCACCTGCAAATGCATAAATGTCTTGGGAGACTGTTTACATAATGGGTATCTATAACCAATTACTTGCATCTTGGAGCTCTGCCAGGTAAAGGTTAAGGTTTTTCTACTTTTTAAAATTTCTTACCTATCCAAGCTTTGCCCAGTGTTTGCAGAATAAACCAAAATAGTAGCAAGGATGGGAAGATCCCACATCCAAGGTTTTCATTATATTCCTTTTCATATAATTTCCAAATTATATTAAACATGAACTTCACATACATTTAGCATACTCTAGTACTGTTAAGAAGTAAAGTTATCTTTACTTTGTTGATTGCCACATAATTCCGCATCAAATTTTGTGGGATAGAGAAATCAGTCAGAGAAGGCTTCATAGAGATGGCCCTTGAGCTGATCCAGGAAGAAATGGGTAGGACTTTTAAGAACAAAGGAAGAATGTTAGTGGGTACAGGAGGGGGCTGGATTTTGTCTCATTCTGGAGAAGGTAGAGGGCAGTGAAGTTATTAGGTGGTGAAGGTCTCTAGAACAGAGCCTCAGAAGCAGACAGAGAAACTTCATTTATGTGAGCTCCAAGGACTTGGAACTGTGGCTTGTTTTTGAAATTGAAATGGGGTTGTCAGTATTAAAAAACACGTGTCTTATTTTTATTTCAGGTAAAGTGGAGTAGTGGCTTTGAATATGTTTTCTATGTAGGTGAAAGTGTATTTTGGTACCTAATCCCATTAGCTATATATATTTTGTACAGACCTATGATTTTAAGACATACCAAAGTAGCATAAGACCTCAAGATAATTACCATATTAAAAAATTAAATAGAAAATTAATGCCACATATCAAGAAAGTAGGAATAAGATGATTTGAATTTGAAAGAAGCTTGAGACTGTAGTCTAGCTATTACCTTTGCCTGCCTCTGTCTTCCATCCCAAGGCTCAGTTTAAAACATTTCTTCCTTCCATTTCATGTTCAAAACATGTGGGGCTCTGATTTTGCTAACCTGAATTTTCATTAGTGTGAGAAACTGAATATTTTCCCCAGTTATCATTGAGAACACCAAAAATACACAAGATGCTAATATAAGTAAAAATCAAGGTGATTTTTGGGTTGTCTTTTATAATAGATTGTTAGCACTGATGATGACATCCTGAAATAAGCTAAGTAACAGTTGTTTGGCTTATATATGTAGTCTTGTAACAGAACTACCTGTTTATAGGTTGGTATGAAAAGTTTTTCTCCCATGCTTTTAGAGCACATAGTTGTTGCAGTTAGAAAAAACATTAAGGGATTCTTTTAAATAGAAAGCTTTACTAATGGGTGAAATTATTTTGAAAGAATGACTTAATTTTGTTATGGGTAAAACTTTAGGAAGAGCCTTTGTGGATATCGTTTTAGATAGAATGAAAATGTGGATACAATTGTGTTCTTCACAGATGTGGGGTTAAATGATGGAGTTAAAATGAGAATTACCAAGGATATGGAGAAAAGGGAACACTCTTCCACTGTTGGTGAGAATATAAATTGATACAGCCACTATGGAAGACAGTATGGATATTCCTTAAAAAACTAGGAATAAAACCACCATGTGACCCAGCAATTCCACTCCTAAAATTGAAAAAGACACATGTGTCTCATTGTTCATTGCAGCACTATTTACAGTAGCTAGAACATGGAAGCAACCTAGAGGTCCATGGACAGATGAATGGATAGAGAAGTTGTGGTACATATACACAATGGAATATTACTCAGCCATAAAAAGGAATGCATTTGAGTCAGTTCTAATGAGGTGGATGAACCTAGAACCTATTATACAGAGTGAAGTGAGTCAGAAAGAGAAAGATAAATACTGTATTCTAACACATATATATGGACTAACACATATATATGGAATGTATAAGAATGGTACTGAAGAACTTATTTACAGGGCAGCAATGGAGAAGCAGACATAGAGAATAGACTTACGGACATGGGGAGAGGGGAGGAGAGGGTGAGATGTATGGGAAGAATACCATGGAGACTTACATTACTATATGTAAAATAGATAGCCAACTGGAATTTGCTGTATGGCTCAGGACACTCAAACAGGGGCTCTGTATCAACCTAGAGGGGTGGGATGGGGAGGGAGATGGGATGGAGTTTCAAAAGGGAGGGGATTTATGTATACCTATGGCTGATTCATGTTGAGGTTCAATAAAAAATAAGTTAATTTAAAAAATGAGAATTACCTAGGACATACTTTTTTTCCTCCTCTGACTTGATTTCTTTTATGTTACAGTCTTAAATTTTGTGTCTGGGGATTGAAATAGAAATAGTATATCTGTTTGCTCAATTAAAAATATACTTACATTTTAACTATGCAAAATCATGACATGTGCTATTAACATCTGTTTCTTTAGGCTTGCACTCAATCTCATTGTTTATTTACACCTTTTATTTAGATCACTTATTTGAATGTGTTGTCAGTCTTAAAATTCATTTAAAACTAGAAACCTTGAGGAGTGGCTGAGTCAGATGAATATTAAGCTGGTAAGCTGTTTTTTCCTAGAAAAGGGTGATTAAAATTGGTTCAGGGTGTTCAGGGTGGAGCCTTCCAGTTCTGGCTCTAGTGATTGGGTTTATACAGTTGAGTGCAGTGATAGTGATAAGCTTTTTGTACCAGATGGGGTGAGATTGTGCTTCTAAGAGTATGAACTTTTGCTTATTGGCTCTGGTCTTTAAAGCTTGAGGATTAAAAATTGTTTTTTTTTGTTGTTGTTAATAGAGTTTGATAGGAGACTTTTCTAATGCTAGTTTGTATAGTTTCTTTGTTTTACAATCGACATATATATCACATCTTGCTTTGTGCTGTGTGGGTGTTAAATGTGCTATGAGTATACTTTTAGAGGAAAAACTTTAAAATAGTGTGAAATAAATGTCTTTTTATACATCTCAACATACTTTCAAGCATCACGATGCACTCAAACCAAATTAATTAGAAAAATCTAGATTTCAATTAATACCTGTGCTTTAACTTTTAAGACTCTTGTTTACAGAGGCATAGTTTGCTTTGAAAAAAGTTAAAAGTAATTTCTTAAATTTCTGGAGATGAGAACATGCTCTCTGTAAAACCAGTTTTATAGACAGCTGTTGGACCTCATTTTTAGGTGATCAGTTTTCGTCCTTGAACAAGTCGCTTAAGGGCTCAAATAATTGGCCTTTTCATCTGTAAAATAGCATACTCTGTGCTTTTCTTTTATCTATTTTTGCATCAAAGATCGATCAAATCATTTGTTAGAAATTGTTCATTTAATCAGAAGGATCGGGTTTTCTCTCCTTTTTTATTGGCATGATTCGTTACCAATGTGTGTAGCATAACCAGTCTTTGGCTTAATTTTACTTTTGTTAGGTATTTTTTTTTTCCAGGTGCCAGGTGTCTTTTGTATTTGTCCCTTTTCTTTGTCTAGTAAATTCAGTTAAAGTGAACTATTTGAAAGTAAGTGACAGACAGCACGATACTTCATCCTTAAAATGGTTGGCATTAATCTCCCAGCAAGGACATACTCCTCCAAAAAATGCAATACCGTAATACCGTATCACAATTCTAAATCTAATATTGATACAATACTGTTGTCTAGGATATAGTCTGTATTCAAATTTCTTACTTCTCCCAATAATATCCTTCAAGTTGTCCTCAACCCACCTCATCCCTCCCTCAATTCAGTAGCTAATCAAGGATCACCCTAAATTTAGTTGTCATGTTAAACCATCTTGGTTAAAGATCCTTTCTGGAAAGGTGATAATATATTTAAAAGTAAACTTGATATATAATACTTAATGGAAAGTCGTCACTAGTCTAAATACAGTGGTATCTGTGTTAGATATCTCATTATGCTAATTCTCTGTTTTGTGTCTAGGCTCTTTTTGCGGCAGCTCAGAATGATGGATCAAGCCAGATCAGCATTCTCTAACTTGGTATGATTTTAAGATGTATTTCTCTGTCACCAGCATATGAGGATGCTTTTCACCCAGTAAGCAAGAAAAAATACCCAAAGCTATCATCAGTTACTCATTTATGTTTGAAGTGGTGGTCTTGAGGTATAATAGATCTCACAAAGGAAGGTTATATTCAGTCTTGAGTACAGTTAATTATGGAAAATCATGTAAGAAGTTTCAGGGCATAGTGAAGAGATAGTCAGGTAGTTCAGATAAACTAAAGAAAGCACTGGTCAAAATGTCTATCAGTAGACATGATAACAGAAACTCTGAATGAAAAGGCTGAACGAGATGAAGGCCAGTGTATGAACCAGCCCTCTTCTGCTATTGACAGAACTGGGCACAGGGAAGTGTGCTAGCTTGAAAAAGGAACTTCTTTTTCCTTGAGAATGTACAGCAAGTCATAGTAATGGCCCAGTAACACCTGATCAAGCTTCCTTTAAATGTCTCAGTTCCCTTTCTTCTCCTTCATAATGCTTTCTTTCTTTTTTCTTAAAATCTCAGTTTGGTGGAGAACCATTGTCATATACCAGGTTTAGTCTGGCTCGGCAAGTAGATGGTGACAACAGTCATGTGGAGATGAAATTAGCTGCGGATGAAGAAGAAAATGTTGACAGTAACATGGGGGGTAACCAAACCAGTATCACAAAACCGAAAAGGTTAAATGGATATATCTGCTATGGGATCATTGCTGTAATCATCTTTTTCTTGATTGGTAAGAACAGCCATTCAAAACTTTAAAAATTCCTTGTCGGCAACTCTAGGAAGTTTGTTCATCCAGCTCAGCAAACATTTATGTAGTGCATTGTGCAAGATAGGAATACAATGATGCCTAAGATTTTATACCTGCCTTTGAGGTTAGCTTGGTGGGAGAAGAGCAACACAGGAATCATTTCAGTGTAATGTAAAAATATTACACTAGCAATTTGCACGGGTTATTTGTAGCATAGATGCTGGACCTGAGGACTCACAGAAGCTTCTGGGAAGAAAAGTTACCTTTGCTTTGAAAAGCTAACGGTTTAAAATGAGATTATTATATAATAGATTGAATGGTTTAAAATAGACAAAGCTGAGATGTGTTCTTTACTTTCAGATGCCTTACAGTTTAATTAATGCCAGCATTTTCAAGGGATAACTGAAAATATTAACAGTTCTTACAGGAACAGAGTATAAATGAAATTCTTTGAGTTCAGCTCTGAAACTTTTTATCCTTAGGATTTATGATTGGTTACTTGGGCTACTGTAAACGTGTGGAACCACAAGGTGATTGTGGGAAACCGGCAGGAACACAGCCTTCGTGCCCAGAGGAGACAGAAGCTTCAGAAGCTTTCGAACCCGAAGAGCCGCTCCCTGGAGTGCCTCGCATATTCTGGGCAGACCTCAAATCAGTGTTGTCAGACAGACTGGATGCCGTAGACTTTGCCAGGGCCATCAAGTAAGCCTGAGCTGCTTCCCAAGTTCAACCTCAGTGCCTAAGCAAGTACTATTAGGTGCCATGGAATAGAACAAGGGTGATAGTCTAGAGGAAAAGCTGTTTAGAATAGGCAAGACATTTTCAGTTGAAGGGTAGTGAAAGTGAAAGTGTTAGTTGCTCAGTTGTGTCCACTCTTTGCGACCCCATGGATTGTAGCCCACCAGGCTTCTCTCCGTGGAATTCTTGAGGCAAGAATACTGGAGTGGGTAGCCATTCCTTTCTCTAGGGGATCTTCCCAACCCAGGGATCGAACTCAGGTCTCCTGCATTGCAGGCAGATTCTTCCCCTCCCACCCCCTGCCTTTTTTTTTTTTTAAAGAAGATTCATAGGCTCTTGGTCTTTTTGTCATATGGTTCTTTGTAACCTGTTGCTTGCTGTCAGACTTTGTTCTTCTCTGATTTTCCATCTCATCCCCCTGTAAGTCATGCTGAGCCCTGCTACTATCCATAAAGGGATCAGCAGCCTTTTTCATCCTCTAGCTCAGGACTAACTGACAGCCCAAGTCTCAAGTATTTTTTGATTTCTTCTGGTTCTTAATCAACCCATACCCTAAGAAGTGTCCTTCAGGTTTCTGTCTTTAGACTTTTCTTTTTTTGGCTGCGCTGTGTCTTCATTGCTGTGTGCACGGGCTTTCTTTAGTTGCAGTGAGCAAGGGCTGCTCATCTTTTACCTTTCGTTAACCCCGAATTAGTTTCAATGGGACAATAATTCTTTTGATCTTAAATGAGAAATCTTGGCATTTTTACTTCTGGTGAGTATTTTTGTGTGTACTGTACACTAGGCATTATGGATAAAGTGAGGGTGAGGCTATAGTCTCAAAAAAGATTATATAACTAATATGATGTGTGTATTTACAAAGAGTCATGAGATATCAAAAGGAAGAGGAGTTTTGCTTCTGGGATATTCGGAATGCTTCAAGAAGTGAAATTGAAGCTGTATGTCTTGAATTCACCAACAGTAACACTGCCTTTCATTTCGCTTACAGCAGATCTTATGGAAACTACACATTCCCCTAAAATTACCCTAAGCAGATATATAGGGATGAGGCTTTATAGTAGATAAAGAGGTTTAATTTCTTCAAATATAGCTGCATTCCCCCCCCCCCCCNCCCCCCCCCCCCCTTCTAAGCTTGTCTCTATCTGGTTAATCCAGAATTTTGGGTCACAGTTGTTTTATTGAGTTATGCTTTTAAGACAACTTGCTTGATACTTGAGTTCAGTGTTTAAGTTAAACTTTAGTTCATTTAACAGTGAGTTTTTTCCCTTCCAGGATGCTGAATGAAAATTCTTATGTCCCACGTGAGGCTGGATCTCAAAAAGATAGCAGTTTGGCTTTTTTTATTGAAAATCAATTACGTGACTATAAACTCAACAAAGTCTGGCATGATGAACATTTTGTTAAGATTCAGGTCAAAGGCCGGTATGTTGAAAGATGGTAACCTCATTTTATAGAACTAGCTATTCTCAGGTGTGCTAATTATTGTCTGACTCTTTGTGACCCCATGGACTGTAGCCTGCCAGGTTCCTCTGTCCATGGAATTCTCCAGGCAAGAATACAGGAGTGGGCAGCCACTCCTACCATCTTGCCTGGTAGGATCTTCCTGACCTAGGGATCGAACCTGGGTCCCTGCATTCCAGGTGGACTCGTTACCATCTGAGCCACCAGGGAAGCCCTAATGATAGCAAAAATGAAGTCGATCTGTCATGTCCGACTCTTTGCGACCCCATGGACTGTAGCCCACCAGGCTCCTCCGTCCATGGGATTTTTCCAGGCAAGAATACTGGAGTGGGTTGCCATTTCCTTCTCCAGGGGATCTTCCTGACCCAGGGATCGAACCCAGGTCTCTCGCATTGTACGTAGATGCTTTTACCATCTGAGCTACCAGGGAAGCCCCAATTATAGCAAAGACCTTCAAAATAAATAATGCATGTCAAATGCTAAATGTATTAAATCCATTTAATTTTTTTCTCAAAGATGCCTTCGCTTCATTTTCCCTTAACCTTTTTTTTTTCTTTTTCGCAGTTCTCAAAATTCGGTGTCTATAGTGAGTACAGGTGGTGACGGCAGTCAGGCATACTCAGTGGAGAATCCTGAAGGTTATGTGGCATATAGTAAGGCCGCGACAGTTACTGTGAGTAAGGCAAAGCCATGCATGAGACTTTTTCCCCTGTTGAATAGCTCACAAACTCATTGTTTTTCCTGTTCTTAGTATAAGTTTACTTGTATAATGTAGCTGGTCATAGGATATTTTTGTTCTCATCCCTCCTATGCCATAGTTAAAATCCCGAGTCCTCAGCTTGGTCGGCAAGGCCCTGAGTAATCTACTGCTCTGCTCTTTACTCACTCTGCTGAGGCCACTCTCACCTCCCTGCTGTTCCTCAAACATGCTCCCACCTCAAGGGCTTTATAGATCACTTTTCCCTTTGTCTGTCCCACTCCTCCCTTAAATATCAGCATGGCTTCTTCCCTCCCATTGCACTGGAGTCTCTTCTCCAGCATTTCCTCCCAAGGGAAGTCTTCTTTGATTATCTTATCAAAAATGTCCTTCCTCCAGTCCCTTCTCCTTACCCTGTAAGTACAGAGCCTGACATTATTCACTTGTTTCCACACTAGAATGTAAGCTACACAAAGGGCTAGGGGTTAGTTTCATTTTCTGCTATGTCACAGAGCCTCGGACAGTGCCTGACACATGCTGAATGAATTCATGTATCAGATTCACCCTTATGTGGAGGCAGATATAAATAACCATCTTGGCTGGAGTCTAATGTTAGTTAGATGCTTTAATGCTTGATCTTTTAAAATTTAGGCAACTTTGGCCAAACTACTATAGAAGTTGAAAAACAGCTAGGTAGATCTATCTAGGTTTTTTAGGTTAAAAACAACATATTTATATGCCAGAGTCTTATCTGAAGACTGTCTTCTGAGCCAAATTAAGTTTTATGGTTGTTCTCTGTCTTCCTGGTTGCCTGTGCTATATCACTTTAACTGGCCACCCACAAGCCAGTGTTTTGGAGGTAGGTAGTGATAGTTTACAGTCAACGATGGCGGATTCCTGATCTCTGAAGAAGATTTAGCTTTGGGACCAGGCTTGATCACTCAAGACCTTTTGTGTGGCAGAAGTTTTATGACAGTGAAAAAGGACAGACAAAGCTACTGACATAGACATCAGAAGAGGACAGAGCGTCCCCACTCACTAGTGGTATCAAGGCCTTCAGTTCAGTCGTTCAGTCGTGTCCAACTCTTTGCGACCCCATGAATCGCAGCATGCCAGGCCTCCCTGACAATCACCATCTCCCGGAGTTCACTCAGACTCACGTCCATCGAGTCCGTGATGCCATCCAGCCATCTCATCCTCTGTCGTCCCCTTCTCCTCCTGTCCCCAACCCCTCCCAGCATCAGAGTCTTTTCCAGTGAGTCAGCTCTTCTCATGAGGTGGCCAAAGTACTGGAGCTTCAGCTTTAGCATCATTCCTTCCAAAGAAATCCCAGGGCTGATCTCCTTTAGAATGGACTGGTTGGATCTCCTTGCAGGCCAAGGGACTCTCAAGAATCTTCTGCAACACCACAGTTCAGAAGCATCAATTCTTTGGCGCTCAGCTTTCTTCACAGTCCAACTCTCACATCCATATGTGACCACTGGAAAAACCATAGCCTCGACTAGATGCACCTTTGTTGGCAAAGTAATGTCTCTGCTTTTGAATATGCTATCTAGGTTGGTCATAACTTTCCTTCCAAGGAGTAAGCGTCTTTTAATTTCATGGCTGCAGTCACCATCTGCAGTGATTCTGGAGCCCAAAAAAATAAAGTCTGACACTGTTTCCACTGTTTCCCCATCTATTTGCCATGAAGTGATGGGACCAGATGCCATGATCTTCGTTGTCTGAATGTTGAGCTTTAAGCCAACTTTTTCACTCTCCTCTTTCACTTTCATCAAGAGGCTTTTTAGCTCCTCTTCACTTTCTGCCATAAGGGTGGTGTCATCTGCATATCTGAGGTTCTTGATATTTCTCCCAGCAATCTTGATTCCAGCTTGTGCTTCTTCTAGCCCAGTGTTTCTCATGATGTACTCTGCATAGAAGTTAAATAAGCAGGGT
>SJYQ01003524.1:283039-304525 GCA_006410935.1 Redunca redunca
TGAATATTTAGTTCAGTTCAGTCGCTCAGTCGTGTCCAACTCTTTGCGACCCCATGAACCGCAGCACGCCAGGCCTCCCTGTCCATCACCAACTCCCGGAGTTCACTCAAACTCACGTCCATCGAGTCAGTGATGCCATCCAGCCATCTCATCCTCTGTCGTCCCCTTCTCCTCCTGCTCTCAATCTCTCCCAGCATCAGGGTCTTTTCCAATGAGTCAGCTCTTCACATCAGGTGGCCAAAGTATTGGAGTTTCATCTTCAACATCAGTCCTTCCAGTGAACACCCAGGACTAATCTCATTTAGGATGGACTGGTTGGATCTCCTTGCAGTCCAAGGGACTCTCAAGAGTCTTCTCCAACACCACAGTTCAAAAGCATCAATTCTTCGGTGCTCAGCTTTCTTTATAGTCCAACTCTCACATGCATACATGACCACTGGAAAAACCATAGTCTTGACTAGACGGACCTTTGTTGACAAAGTGATGTCTCTGCCTTTTAATATGCTGTCTAGGTTGGTCATAACTTTCTTCCAAGGAGGAAGTGTCTTTTAATTTCATGGCTGCAATCACCATCTGCAGTGATTTTGGAGCCCCAAAAAATAAAGTTGGCCACTAGTTTCCCATCTATTTCCCATGAAGTGATGGGACCAGATGCCATGATCTTTGTTTTCTGAATGTTGAGCTTTAAGCCAACTTTTTCACTCTCCTCTTGGAGACCAGAAATCTTAACTTCACTCCTGTTAACACTGAACACTTAAAAAAAAAAAAAAATTATTTATTTGGTTGTGCGGGTCTTAGTTGTGATATGTGGGATCTATTTCCCCAATCAGGGATCAAACCCAGGCCCCCCCTGCATTGGGAGTGCAGAGTCTTAGCCACTGGACCACCAGGGAAGTCCCCTGACCACTTTTGACTTTAGAACTCTGATACTTTTTCTAGGCCTTGGCCTTCTTTTTTTTTCTCTCTCTCTTGGGTCTGATCTGTAAAATATTTGGTGGCAGACTCTGCCATTGTGCTAATACCATAATGCTCACTGAATCTAATATCTTTATCCTAGGGCAAACTGGTCCATGCTAATTTTGGCACTAAACAGGACTTTGAGGATTTAAATACGCCTGTGAATGGATCTTTAGTGATTGTAAGAGCTGGAAAAATCACTTTTGCTGAAAAGGTGAGTATGAGTTATTAAATATATAAAATCATTCTATAGCTAAATGGTATTGTTAATTTTCTTACATTCTGAAAACCATCAGTCTTAAACTCTCATACCTGATAATATAATTTATTAAAGTACTTTACAAATCAAATAAGTTCCTGTTATCTAAAGTTATAGGATATTTCTAAAACTGGCATAACTACTTGGAGTACTTTGCAATAATTGTTCTCCAGTAAAAATGTAGTTATGAGAAATGCTTAAGTGAAAGAGATTTAAATTGTGTTTGTGTAACCAAGTTATATATAAAACCAACATATATATATATGTATATATACACATATACATTCTCTCTCTCTCTCTTTATATTAATGTATATGATTCAGTTATAACTGTTTTATAAAAAGGAAAATTAAAAGTCACCTATACAAGGGCTTAGAGAATGGAAAGACAGTGGTTGTCTTGGAAGGGTTTTGTTATTTATATTTTGAATTCTCTTTAAGAGTTAGTTAAGCTTTATTGTGCAACCACATTGGAGTGGAAGTGTTTTTTACTTTTTAAATTGATAATCCATATACCATAAGATTTACAGTATACTATTCAGTTTTTAGTATATACACAGGTTGTACAACTACCATCATGATCTAATTCCCAAATATTTTCCTTATAACCTAAAGATACCCTATACCATTTTCAGTTACTCCCCGTTCTTCCCTCCTTCTAGTCCCTGGCGATCACTAATCTTCTCTGTTGCTATGGATTTGCCTCTTTTGGACATTTTATATGAGCAGAATCATACAATATTTTGCCTCTTTTGACTGGCTTCTTTTTGCTTAGCATAACGTTTTCAAGGTTCATCCGTGCTGTTCCGTGAATCAGCACTTCATTTCTTTTTCTGACTGAATAGTATTTGATGTAAGGATATACCACATTTTGCTTGTTTACTTGTCAGTTGACAGACATTTAGGCTGTGTCTACTTTCTGGTTTTATGAATAATGCTACAATAAACATTCATTTATATGTTTTAGGTGAATAGATATTTCTGATTATCTTGTGTGTCTACCTAGGAGTGAGATTGCTGGGTCATATGGTAACTGTTTAGCTTTTGGAGTATGTAACATTTTTGAAATGACAACGTTTTAGAAATGGAAGAGAGATTAGTGGTTGCCAAAAGTTGAGGGTGAAAACAAAGGGCAACTGGAAGAATCTTTGTGGTGTTAAAACTAATTGCTTGGTATTTTGATTGATTGTTTAGAACTTAATACATACAAACACATGAATGAGTGCAAGTAAAACTGGGGAAGTCTGAATAATATATGTAGATTGTATTGTATCAATGTTAGTATTCAGGCTGTTAGTTCTGCAGACTTTGACTAAAAGAAAACTGGGCAAAGTTTACAGTGGATCTCTAATATTTCTTAAAACTACAAATGAATCTACAATTATCTTGTAAAAATTTCAGTTAATTTCTTTAAAAAAGTTAAATTTTAAGGCAAGTATTTTTTCCTATACATGTTAGCTATTGAAATGTTGGAAGTATTGGTGTAGTCTGCTGTAGCCCTTTGTCTTTCAGTATATGTTCAGTATGTATTCTTTTAATTTTTGTTGATTAGATCTTCATTTTCTGAGCTTTATGTGTTTTTCTTTAGGTGGCAAATGCTGAAAGTTTAAATGCAATTGGTGTCTTGATATACATGGACCATAGTAAATTTCCCATTGTTGATGCAAATCTTCCAGTTTTTGGACATGTGAGTTTTTATTTCTTGACTAAATAAGTTACTGGGTTCTACAAATTGATGCTGGGTTCCATCTACATTAATAGCAATAGAACTATGCCTTCCTTAAATACTTTTTTTGCCCTTGGAGAATTTTAGCAGTAAGTGAGAAGACGAATTACATGACTTTGAAACCTAATTATTACTTATTGCTAAAAATACTTTACCAATAGTACCTTGAATTAAGAATTTGACATATGCCATATAAAAACAAAAGTCATATATTATAGAGTCACTCCGACTTTCAGACTATAAATGTAGGTTATAGCCTCATATAGAATTTGAATCTTATAGGGATTTCTTGAATAAATGTGTGAGCTAATTACTCTTTTGTTTTACTAGGCTCATCTGGGAACAGGTGACCCTTACACACCTGGATTCCCTTCTTTTAATCACACTCAATTTCCACCATCTCAGTCATCGGGATTGCCCAACATACCTGTCCAAACAATTTCCAGAGCCGGTGCAGAAAAGCTGTTTCAGTAAGTTCTTATTTGAAAGCCATCTTGCAGGGTCAAGTTTTATGATTAGGGAGAAATAATAATCTGTTGATTTGATAAAATCTTAAAATAGTTGGCTGTAATTTTTCACATGTTGGGTGTTTGGGGGATGGTTAGCTGTTAACTTGATGTATATAAAAATGACATTTTTCCTCTATAAAGTGATCTTAATAGACATTCGATTCATTAAACTTGAAGAGAGCTTGTTCAGTCCACCCAGTGAATTTCTTGTGTAATATTGTTGGCATACCTTCTGCTTGAGTACTTCCTGTGGTTAAAGCATTTTGTTACCTATGGCAACATTCAGTTATTGGAGAAGATCTGTTAGAATTTATATTGGGCTGAAATCTTATTCCCTGGAATATCCATTAGTTCTGGATGTTCTTTTTTAGCAACAGAATGATTTGTTTCCTTGTCTATAGATTGAATATCCTCAGTTCTCATGACAGTTTCCCAGATGCTTTATAGTCATAATTAGCCCTTCTGGATATCCTCCCTAGTGTACTAGTATTTCTGTTTAAAAATAGAAACCAGGCTGGTTAGAATACATGTCATTAATTTTTATCTTGATCTGGATATATCCCCTCATATTGGCAGGGGATATTAGTCTATTTTCAAACATTCATGTGAGCATTTATCTGCTATGTGACATAGAATAAGTTACTCTAACCACATTGGTGATGTTTGATGTAATTGTATAGCTGAAGTGTATTCTACTTAGCAGGATTACTGAAATCAAATGAAGAGCCATCTACATGCAAGGACTTTATATATGACTATTAATAATGTGTCTAAGAGGTTTTTGTAATAGGTGATTCTTTTTGACTAAAACCAAACTTAGAATCAGCTACTTCTTCCTACTACCTACAAGCCTTTCCTAATCTGTGAAGTCAGCCCTTTATCATGTTCTTGCATACTGGGGAGTTAATAATGTTTTGACTTATTCATGTAAGTGAGCCCTTTTTGAGGAGTCATTATTTGGATAACACATGCGGAATGAGAAAGGGGAAGCTATCTAACCTAACTATAGCAGCATGAGAGTATTCTTTCATAACTGAAATAAGAATGTATACTTGCCCTGTTGGGCTTTCCTTGTGACTCAGCTGGTAAAGGATCCGCCTGCAATGTGGGAGACCTGGGTTTGATCCCTGGGTTGGGAAGATCCTCTGGAAAGGGAAAGGCTACCCACTCCAGTATTCTGTCCTGGAGAGTTCCATGGACTGTATATGTATAGTCCATGGGGTCTCAAAGAGTTGGACACGACTGAGCGGCTCTCACTTTCACTTTTCACTTTCACTTGCCTTGTTAGTGGAGAGTTAGGAAATATGAGAATGTATTAATGCATCTTTATAGATAAGCACTTCATTTTTAATCCATCTTGGAGTCTATTTAAAATGTAAATTATAGCTATTCTCTGGCAGAAAGACATACATCAGGTGGGATAGGTAATTTTTTAAAAATTCATTAAACTAGGAAGCAACTCATACTTTTCAAATGACTGCCTACAGATGAGAGTAAAACACAGTGTTTGGTCACTAGTGAGTAACTTTGTGTGTTCTCTCTATTTGTCCTCTTAACCTCGAAAGTCACTGATTTTGTAAACCTAGAGGAAGTTAACAGTAACTCAGAACTCTGATCTCTACTTTCTGCTTCTAGAAATATGCAAGGAGACTGTCCTGTTAATTGGAGAACAGACTCTTCATGTAAGCTGGTATTATCACAGGATAAGAATGTGAAACTTAGCGTGAACAATGTACTGAAGGAGATAAGAATTTTTAACGTCTTTGGAGTTATTAAGGGCTTTGAAGAACCAGGTAAAGATCCTGGGCACTTTTTGTTTGGTTTTCCTCACTAAAGATGTGGCTAGAGGGAGCGAGGGCAGGAGGGCTGACTGGGCTTAGTTTCTTGAAATGCTAAACCATATCTGCCGTAAAGTGAACTAAAGTTCAAGTGCCAGCTTTAGTAGGAGGTAATAACAGCCTAGAAAGTTAACTTGTTGAACTGAACATTGTGCCTAGGAAATCTCTTTTTAAGTTATTAAATAGACCAGAGGTAAGCAAATTTCTTCTTAAGGGGGCAAATAATAAACATGTTGTAGGCCAAACAGTCTCCATTGCAACTCTTCAACTCTGCCACTGCAACATGAACTCAGCCACGGACAATATTAATGAATGGGCACACAGGCTGTCGTTTGCCACTATATCTGTTTGCTATCAAATAGTCATGTATCATTTGGTAAGGAAAGCCCTTGGACTTCAGTGCTTACTAGACAGTTAGCGAGCACAAATAAGTAGGCAGTGAGTAACCTTAATTAGTAATGTAGAAAAAAGAGATTAGCATTGTCATATGAATGTTTAATCCCTGGAGTCCTAAGTCAGATCTGAAGTAAGGATCTCTTACCCTTACTACATATACTACATTTTTTACCCTTATACTAATGTGCTTATTCTAGACTTCACTATTAGAAAACAGTTTAAAAGCTGTTTGAATAATTTATCTTTTTTTTTTTTTTTTAAGATCGCTATGTTATAGTAGGGGCCCAGAGGGATGCCTGGGGTCCTGGAGCTGCAAAGTCCAGTGTAGGAACAAGTCTGCTATTGAACCTTGCCCAGATACTTTCCGATATGGTCTCAAAAGGTAGAGTACAAATTTTGAGAACTTGAGCATCTATGTACTGTGCTTCTAAATGTTATAATATACTTTGCTCACTTTTGCCTGTGTTCTTATGGTTCACTTGTGCTGGGCCCTAGGATCCAAAGATTCAAGAATGTGATGGGGGTTTGTATGTGTGGGTAGGTGGATATAAGAGTGGCAAGTACCACAGGAGAAAGGCTTAAAAGTAAGCCTTTGTTACATAAACATTCCTTAAAGTTTATTTTATTTATTTATTTTTGGCTGTGCTGGGTCTTCATTGCTGCACAGGCTTTCTCTATTTGAGACAAGTGGGGACTACTCTTTGTTGAGGCGTGTAGGCTTCTTATTGCCATGGCTTCTCTTGTTGCAAAGCATAGGCCCTAGGACCTGGGGCTTCAGTAGCCGCAGCACATGAACTCAGTAGTTGCAGCTCCTGGGCACTAGATTGCGGGCTCAATAGTTGTGGCACACGAGCTTTTAGCATGTGGGAGCTTCCTAGACCAGAGACTGAACCTGAATCTTCTGCATTGGCAGGTGGATTCTTTACCACTGAGCCAACAGGGAATCCCTAGACCCTGAATTCTTAAGTACAAAGTAGGTTGTCTTTTGTTGTATCTGCCTTTGACCTTGAAACAGTTTTCTGTGCAGTGTCTTCATCGTACTGGGAATCATGAGTTTCTCTGAGACACTGAAAAGCATTGTATTGGGCACTAAATTCTCTTTGACATATCCAGAATGATACCGCAAATCTAACATGGTCTCTAAGGAATCTCTTTGAAAGCAAGCAGTGTCATACCTCTGCACTATGTTCTCTAGTTTGATTATAGAATGATAATATATAACTTGGTAAATAAAATACTCTATTTGATTTATAATCACTTTCAAGCCTTTGTCATATGGTACTTGCCACTCTTTTATATTGACCCACCCACACATGCAAACCCCCATCACAATCTTGAATCTTTGGGTCCTAGGGCAAGTTGCAGTGCTTAACTCATATACAAAAGTAAGTTAATGCAGAAAAAGATGTACCCGGGGGAGGGGGAGGAGTGGAGTGGAGGGTAGTGGCCCATAAAAGCCCCAAAGGAGCTATCATTAATTTCTCTGAAAACTCACTCTTTCCTAAACTTAAATTTGTGAGTTTTAAATCTATCTCAAATATTTGTTTTTAAAGTAATCTGGTATTTTAAGTGACTTCTAGGCAAATCGTTTTCAAAGAAGATACTTTGGTTGTGATTTCAAATAGCTCTTGGTCTGGAAGTTATGGGACTCAAAGAATGGAATGTAGGAGTGAGGTCTAGTAAGCTGGTCCCTACTGTGTATTTAAGGTCTTATTTGCAAATGATCTATTATTTTAAAAATTTATTTCTATTTCTTCTTTTGGTTCTTTTCACTTGGGGCCTCAAAAGGAAAATAAATAGTTTTGAATTTGTAGCCTATAATCTGAAATTTCTGCTGCCAACCTGTAACCTTTCCCAAGATAGAACTAACTTTTTGTCATCTCTTAGGTCAGTTTAAACCCAGCAGAAGCATTGTCTTTGCCAGCTGGAGTGGTGGAGACTTTGGAGCTGTTGGTGCCACTGAATGGCTAGAGGTATTATCTATATCTCATCCATGCCCAGAATGGGCTTCCCACTTGTAATTGCTTATCTTCCAAAAACCATACTCTTTTAGATTTGTTTATAGCATTTTTTACCTTTGTATCTTTAGTTTCAATAAAATCCAAACTTAAACAGAAATCCCTAATGATAGCTCTGTCGGTGATAACTGGATTAATACATACTAGTACATCCGTATTTTTCCTTTTCCAGGGATACCTTTCCTCATTGTATTTAAAGGCTTTCACTTACATTAATCTGGATAAAGCTGTTGTTGGTAAGTGTCTTTTCTTTAGTATATTTTCATGATAAATTTATAAACTACTTATAAAATAGAAGAAGAAAGCTTTCTAAAGCAGCACTTGTTATTTTTTACAGTCTACACTGGACGTAGCCAGATCAAAAGATTGACATAGCTTTCTCTTAAATAATACATTAAGTTATATGGGTGTGGATTGCCTTGCCTAGAGCAGTGGTTCTTTACATGGTCCCAGATCAGCAGCATCAGGATCACTTGGGAACTGTGAGAAATGCAAAATTTCAGGCCCTACCCTAGGCCTTTTGAATCAGAATCTGGACCATACCATCTAGCAAACTGTCCTAACAAGTGCTCTAGACCAGGAGGAAATAAACCATACCAAGAGAATGGTACTTCTGGAGACTAATTCATAACTTGCTAGATTGTGGCTTCATGGATAGAAATATAAGATAAGCAAACTTCTGAAAGAGTCTGGTGTTACTAAAAATGTAACCAGTTACAGATGTAGCCAGTGGATGAAGTGGCGAGTAATGAAATATCTATTTGGGGAAGAAAAAGGAAGGAGTTACAATTAAACTAAATTTTATTAGTCACTATTGCTATTTTACCTTTGCAACAAAATATATTGACTATAACAAGCTTGGTATAGCTAATAGATGACTGCCCTAACATGGGTGAACCAAAAAGTTACAAAAATACAAATCATTAACATTAAATATGCAAACTCAAGGACTAAGAGCTTCAGTTGAGTGAAATTTGGTGTTTAGCAATCACTAAAGAGCTTGTCTCCTCAACCACTTTTTTGTCTACTTCATCAAGAGGGATAGTGGTTGTATATGCCATCGATCTAGGTTATTGTCCTTCTGTTTGCCAAGTAGTTCTAGCTGTAGAAGTAGTAGTGTGCAAACTGCTTGACTAAAGTAGGAGCAATGTTAATCTCTTCGCAGGTACTACCAATTTCAAAGTTTCTGCCAGCCCACTGTTGTATACACTTATTGAGAAAATCATGAAAGATGTGAGTATATCCTTAATCATGAAAGTGTAATGAAAGTTAGACAAAATATTAGGATGACAAACATTTACATTGAACTGTAGGTGTCTTTGAGGGTTGTCTAGAGTCAGAATGTTAAGGAAGGGTTCAGTTCAATTCAGTCGCTCAGTCATGTCCGACTCTTTGCGACCCCACGAACCGCAGCACGCCAGGCCTCCCTGTCCATCACTAACTCCCGGAGTTCACTCAGACTCATGACCATTGAGTCAGTGATGCCATCCAGCCATCTCATCCTCTGTTGTCTCCTTCTCCTCCTGCCCCCAACCCCTCCCAGCATCAGAGCCTTTGCCAATGAGTCAACTCTTTGCATGAGGTGGCATGAGTTTCAGCTTTAGCATCATTCCTTCCAAAGAAATCCGAGGGCTGATCTCCTTCAGAATGGATTAAATGAACTTAGAACCTGAGACTTAAATAAGAAAGCCAGATGAAATGCTCATTGAATAAAAACAGACATATGTATGACTATAGTTTTGAATGAGCAGGGAGAAAAAACATATTGGAGTGATTAAAGCTGGAGACGAAAAAGGGTCAGGGACCTTGATTCCATGGGAAACTGGGGAGTTACTATAGGGTCTCCCAATAGGGCAGTAATGTGTTTGCAGGTTAGGCTGGCAGTAGTATAAAATGTGTTGGAAGGAAGAAACTAGAAAGAAGATAGTAGGCAGAACATAAAGGCTAATAAGCACTGTTAAAACTGGGTGAAGCCCCCTTTAAAATGTTAAAAAGGAAAGCTTCTTTTCTCATAACTAAAAGAACTAACAGCACAAGCCTAGAAGGAATAACTTCAGAAATTATGGATTGTTTTAACTGTTTAAAGAAATTTTTTTCAAGATGATATAATGAAAAATTTAATGTTTTAAATAAATGTTTATAGAGAAAAAATGTTAGTGACTAGTCTAAATGAATAAATCCAGAAAGGTTCATTTTAATCATAATTTATTTTACAGGTGAAACATCCACTTACTGGGCTGTCTCTGTATCGGGACAGCAACTGGATCAGCAAAGTGTAAGTTGAGAGAGGTGAATGAATAGCTAACAGGAAAGCAGGGTCGCTCAATAAATAGCACCTACTATGTCCATTCGAGGTTTAAACATAACCTAGCATTGAGTTTACCTGTACCTGGAAAGATTCAGTTTAAGAATTTGCTTGAGGGTAGGATAGGGGTGCACGTAGCATAGTCTGTTCTTTAGAAAACTTTCTAAAGACACTTTTTGGCTCTTCTTGTAGGAAGAAACTTTCTTGGGATAATGCTGCTTTCCCTTTCCTTGCATATTCTGGAATCCCAGCAGTCTCTTTCTGTTTTTGTGAGGTAAGTCTGAAGAATGGTACAGGATTATATCTTAGATCTTCTTTGGTCAGTTTTGAGACCAAGTTTCCTAGAACGCTTAGTATGTATTGAGAAATTATACATGTGCAGTTACTGTGTAATCTTCCTTATTGTCAGTCTTAACATAGAATTTTAATCTCAGCTTAGTTAGCATTTGAGTTTATTTGCTAAAACGTCTTCAGTTATATGTGATGACTTTTAGTAACAAGGCTGTCTATTGGCGAGTGCAAGTATAGAATATTTCCTTCAAACAGAGTTCTACTGGATCATGCTGTTCTTGATGCCTGTTGAAATATGATTGTAGATGTTTGTCCTGAGATGTTAGTCTCTTAGGTAGGGATTATAGATAAAAGCACAAAAAAAGGCGAGCTTTTTAAGGGACAGAACTTTGAACTGACCAAGTTGTTGGAAAACCAAGATTGGCTTGGTACAAGAGCCAATTAGAAGACACTGAAATCCAGGCAGACTAAAAATGAAGGCATCTGTTGGAGTTGAAAAACTAGCTCTGTAGCAGGCTCTTCCAAGGTATGAAGAGATCCCAGAGTTCGTACAGGGGTTCAGGGTAGAAACTGTTGACTTTGGCATCAAATTGTTGACCCAGTAGAGGCCAGGTCCTTACTAGACTTCTTCCCACTGGGTGTTTTAGCCTGGGATTAGGACAGAAAAAGTGAGGAAGTGATGAAAGATGTGGATTTAGAGATTAACATAGATGGAATTCCCCTAACTTTCTGCTAGATCAGCAGTATGAATGGTATTGAAATATTAGGTCATGATGTCTATTTAGTACCCTAGGAAGAACTGAGTGTCAGGTCCCAGGGTTGAGGAAATTTATGGATGATCTCTGCTGACCTTCAGAAGTCTTTTTTTTTTAAGCTGTTCAGAGGTATAGGTAATACCTATACAAATAACATACATACCTATACAGATACGTATGCAACACATACAGATAAGCATGTACATTCTGAAAGTTAAGGACTGAGGTCAAACCGAAGGACTGCCCATGAGACTGTCACCAAGGACAGTGGTAGAATTGAAGAAATAGTTACTAAAGTTGTCCAGTGAAAGTAGAGAGTTCTTGTGAGTGTCTCGTCAAAAAGGTAGCATGAATGGATGAAAGGCAGCATGAATGCATGATGGGAAAGAAGGTAAATTTTGCCTAAAAGTAACACTTTATATTGAAAGTACACTTCAGGGATGCTCTCCTCTTCTCTCATGCCAAACTTCTCAGGGAGACAAGAACAAGGATACAACCTGTTCTGGCTACAAATCTGTTCAGGGTCTGTGATGTGATAAACAGGGATTCAGTACAGCTTAGGAGAAAGTAAAATCATTCCAGGAGTAGGTTAGGTTCAGAGGAACAAGCAAAAGCTCTATCTTCTGAAAATAGTGGATAGGAGATAAAGATGGAGAAGGAATATATTAGAAGCAAAGGAAGAATTATAGTTCCTGTTACCTTGATGGGGGAAACTAGAATGTGAAGCTCCTCGTCTTATAACCCACCTTTGTTTCCCAGGACACAGATTACCCTTATTTAGATACTCCCATGGACACCTATGAGACACTGAACGAAGAAGTTCCTCAGCTGAACAGAGTGGCACGTGCAGCAGCAGAAGTGGCTGGTCAGCTTGTGATTAAACTTACCCATGGTATTGAGCTGAACCTGGACTATGAGATGTATAATGATGAAATACTTCGGTTTGTGAAGGAAATGAACCTATTCAGAGCAGACATAAGGGTAAGCACTAATTAAATCAGGTTCCTACTGGTAAAGTATCAAACAGTCTGAAGAATACTGTTTAGCTATTCCTGGGGAGCAGGACAGGTAGCCAAAGTATGTTTTAAAGTGCACTGAAGTATAATTTTGCGTAGAATCCACAACTCACTTGAGAGGAAGCTCAGAGACTGCAGTACATAGGACAGACCACAGCAGTTGTTTCAGAATCTACAACAGTGTTACCTCATTCATCTGAAACAATTTCTCATTCACGTATTCCTAGCACCCCATAAAGAGGCTAGATGTAAACCATATGAAGATCTCAACTATGAACTTTTAAGTTTGGGCCACAAATACTTTCCAGGTGGAGAGAGGAACATAGCCAGTGGGTTTATTTAGTGTTGATCCTTTTTGTTGAATATTCAAAGTTTTGATAAAACCAAATTAATATTAATGAGTGGCTTTTATAGTACCAGAAGTCAATTCAACAGATCCCTTAAATAAAGTAAATCACTGATAACCGAATCTTAATTATAAGGATTGGCTTTCTTGAAACTTAAAACTAATTGTAACTGATCAGAAACTGGGACATAAGAATGGATACTAGTACTATTTGCTGAGCTTAAATATGAGTACGTTACTTAGCTTAGCTGGAACCTTGTATACAATATGCTTATATCTAGCTTTTGCTGACTTGAGCTTGTTTGTGAGTCTCACCCCCTTTTATCAGAATCATTTCAGTTCCTACACCTAAATTTGGAAAGGTATGTAGAATAACACCCTTAGAAATATAACATCTAATAGTGACGTTCATGTCTTTCTGTATCAGGATATGGGTCTGAATATGCAGTGGCTGTATTCTGCTCGTGGAGACTTCTTCCGTGCTACGTCTAGACTAACTACGGATTATAAGAATGCTGAGAGTACAGACAGATCTGTGATGAGGGAAATCAATGACCGTATCATGAAAGTACGTAATCCTTAGAAAAAGAGGAATTCAAGTTTGTTCATTTCTAATTGGTAAATCTTGTGTTTTTAAAAAGTAGATTTTATAATTCTAGGAGCCTGGAATCCTTTCCCGCTTTAGAACTCAGCACAAATTTTTAAAAAAAGATCTAAAGCTAGTATATCTAAACTGAAAATATGGAAGACATTCGACCTAGTATGAGTTTTTTTTAGGCTCTAAAATCATTTTAAAGAAAGGATCAGTAATGATTCTCATCTGTCGTTTTCTCTGTATTTCTGTTTAATTCAGCCCTTAGCTGTTTTATTGTAGTGGAAACTTGTAAAACTTCCGTATGTAGGCTCCAACCAAAAAAGAAACAAAAGCAACCCAGTGCAGTTAGAGTTTACAAGGGAATTGACAGCTTGCCTTACAGTTTTAACATTAGAAGATTAGTAGCTTGGTCCTCAACATTCTTAAAATTCAGGGAAATTTAAACATTAAAGTGAGAGCATGATGGTTGTTTTACTATATCAGGTCATTTTCTCACGACAAAAGCTGTAGCATTGTGTAAGGTCTATGTTTTGCTTTCGTAGGTGGAATATCACCTCCTCTCACCCTACGTGTCTCCGAGAGAGTTTCCTTTCCGACACATCTTCTGGGGTTCTGGCTCTCACACTCTGTCAGCTTTACTGGAGCACTTGAAGCTGCGTAAGAAACTTAATGGTGCTTTTAATCAAACACTGTTGGAAAACCAGTTGGCTCTGGCAACTTGGACTATTCAGGGAGCTGCAAATGCCCTCTCTGGGGACATTTGGGACATTGACAATGAATTTTAAATGTGACACCCATAACTTAATATGAGAACGTCAGGGTAGTGTGGTTTCTAGACTTGTATTGGTTATGCTAAATTTTCAGTAGGGCTAAAAAACTAATATTAAAAATCCACCCAATCTTGGTACTACTAGATGTTGGTCTTTAGGCTCTTTTAATACAGGGTAGGTACTTGCATTTCTAGTTAAATTGAATAATTTTTTAAAATGTTCACAGTAGAATATTTTCTGTGATTATCTCTAGAATTTTTAGTGCTTTGTAATGGTAACTGCCTCTTTCCTGTCATAGTTCTGAAAAAGTCAGAACCAGTTATGTGAACTATTGGTCTAAATCCTAAGGATGTGAGCTGGTTATCTTTTGAGCTGGAGGAGGAAGGTGGTGGCTTAGAGTGATCTTCCATCTTCATTTGATGCTAGACAGACACCAGGCTGTAAGGCTTTACTCTCCATGTGGGGTCTCTGCCTTCTATAAGGATTTAGCTGGTTTCCACATCTGAACAGTTCACTTTCAGAAGAGATGGGACATGTTTTCTTGCCAATGAGGTCTGAAATAAGGGCCTTCAGCTGCATAAAACGAGGTTCAACTATTTATCACAGGAGTAAGGCCTTAATGTGGCAACCTCAAGGTTATCTATGAAAAGAGGAGACCAGAAAGCCAAAGACCTAGTATATTTTATTTTCCTCTATCCCTTGTCCCGTAAACCTTTGTTAGTTTTTTGTTTTCAGTTATGCCAAGGTATTTTGAAAGAGAACCAGATTTTAGGTGTGTACTTTCAAACTCAGTTTATCAGACTTTAGAAAACACATTGCCAAATTTTGGCCAAAGTGTTAATTTTTTGGAAAAGCTTCCTGTCATTTTGGCACTGAGATATTTATTGTTTATTTATCAGTGACAGAGTTCACTATAAATGGTGGTTTGTTTTTTTTTTTAATAGAAGATAATTATCGGAAGCAGTGCCTTCCATAATTATGACAGTTATACTGTCGTTTTTTTTTTTTTTTAATAAAAGCAGCATCTGCTAATAAAACCCAACAGATACTGGAAGTTTTGCACTTGTGGTCAACACTTAAGGGTGTTAAAAAGTAACCACAAGCCAAATAAAATTATAAAGCTCAGTCTGGAGAATTAAATTTAATTAGTGGTTGCTAATCAAGTTAAACTTCTATTTAGCTAACCAGATAAAAATGGCAGTTCTACTAAGTGCAGTGAATTGTGACCAAGTTATAAATTAATGTCACTTAAAAGCTGTGATTGTATTCATACATGCAAAACTTTATAGTTCAATTTACCGAAGATGTAACTTCAATTTGAATTTTGCAAAATTTCCAGTACCTTTGTCACAAACCTAACTCACATTATCGGGAGCAGTGTCTTCCATAATGTATAAAGAACATGGTAGTTTTTGCCTACCACAGTGTCTGTATCGGAGACAGTGATCTCCATATGTTACACTAAGGGTGTACGTAATTATCGGGAACAGTGTTTCCCATAATTTTCTTCATGCAATGACATCTTCAAAGCTTGAAGATCGTTAGTATCTAACATGTATTCCCAGCTCCCTATAATTCTCTATCTTTTAGTTTTAGTTGCAGAAACATTTTGTGGTCATTAGCATTTGGTGGCTAACTTCAACCACTGTAAAATAAAACTACTTCCTTCAAGGTTCTTTGTTTTTAAACCTAATGTGTTTTATTATATTTGTGGTCTCTCTGGACCTTCTGTTAGGCAGGATAGTAGCATACATTTATAATGTTTGCTGTTGCCAAGTGAATTTAACTTTATCCCCTTATTTGCATGTTATCTCCTATAAATGTAGTTCACACAAGTTTGAATCCAGAATTAACCTTTTAGCTTAAAGCAGTAGAAACTTGTACCAGAGTTTGCGGGGAGGGGCAACTGCAGGGTTGAGGGAGGTAAAGTTTGCTAAAAGGTCTTTGATCATGTCTCCCCAACCATTAGTATTTGGTGGTTATAAGTTAAACGTAGACATGAACAAGTAAGCTTGAGACCACATCAGTTAGGACTTTATTTTCTACTCACCCATTTTTATTATAAACCTGATAATCAGCTGTTTGTTCTAAGGCAGTTCAATACTGTCACCTAAAAAAAAGTTCATAGGGTAATCTTAAGATTCTTAAACTTAGTGTCATTTATGTAAATTAAAATAGATCTAGATCAATACAGCCTCACTGATTTGTTTGACTATTCAGTCTGTTTCAGTCTTCCAGTGTTTTATCTTGAACTGGTACTTAGTGTAAGTGAAAAGTTCAGAGTTGGGATTCCTGGTTTGAGTATCATGCTTTGTCATTTTAATGAAAGTTCAGTGACTTCAAGGCATATTATGAATAACGGGTATACATTTTACAGCAGTAAATTTCTTCAGAAAATTTTTCTGTAGTTAGGATTAAGTTATTTGCAATCAAACAAGTCATTAATGTGGTAAGGGGCTTAATATTCCCGAAAGAAATGGATATCTGACTAATGCCAACCAGCTGGTCAGATTTTTTCCGGTTTTAGATGTTACATGTATTTTGAAGGTAAAAGGATAAAATGAGTGAGCTTTGTCATGATTCACTATTCTAGAACTTGCATGACCTTTATTGTGTTTCCTCTGGAATGTTCTTGAAATTTTAGTTTACTAAAGATAGCGTATTAGCCAATTTACTGCTCAGCTGTATGTTTGTAAACAAGTGATATGCCCTTAAAATTGTATATAATCTGGTATGTGCAACAATGTGGAGATTCCTCAAATGATTTAATAAAATGCTTGAACACTGAGTTGTCATTTTTAATAGATTCCACTTAGGTTCCCAGTAAAACTGAGCAGAAAGTACAGAAGGTTCCCAGTAAAACTGAGCAGAAAGTACAGAGTTCCCGTGTACTCCCTGCCTGCACACCACCCCCATCCCAGTTTCTTTGACTAGCAATATTCTGAGAGTGCCCCACCCCCACCAAGTGCATTTGTTACAATCAAGGACTCTATCTTGACACATCATTATCCTCCAAAGTCCATAGTTTACATTAAGATTCACTCTTGGTTTACATTCTATGGGTTGGACAAATGTATAGTGATATATTTACTGTTATAGTACAGTACAGAATAATGTTACTGCCCTTAGGATCCTGTTCTGCCTCTTCAGCTTCCCTTCCCAGGAACCTCTGGCAACCACTGATAATTTTTAGTGTTTCCATAGTTTTGCCTCTTCCAGAATGGCATGTATTGGGTTGGCCAAAAAGTTCATTCAGGTTTTTCCATTACATCTTAGGGAATCATACAGTTCATTCAATGTAGCTTTTTCAGATTGGCTTATTTCAGTTAGTAATATGCATTTAAGTTTCCTCTATGTCTTTTCATAGCTTGATAGCTTGTTTTTTTTTAGTGCTGAATAATATTCCATTGTCTGATATAACAGTTTATTTCTCCATTCACCTACCAAAGAACATCTTTGTTGCTTCTAAATTTTGGTAGTTATGAATAAAGACATGTACAGGTGTTTATGTGGACGTTGAGTTTTCAGTTCATTTGGGTAAATACCAAGGAATGCAATTGCTGGATCAGATGGTAAGAGTATCTTTTTGTAAGAAACTTCTAAAATGTCTTCCAAAGTTACTGTACCATTTTGCATTCCCACTAGCAGAGAATGAGAGTTCCTGTTATGCCACATCCTAGGCAGCATTTGGTGGTATCAGGTGTTCTGGATTTTGGCCATTCTAGTAGGTATGTAGTGGTGTTTCATTTTAATTTGTA
The DNA here is from genome assembly GCA_006410935.1 of Redunca redunca. Classification (NCBI taxonomy): domain Eukaryota; kingdom Metazoa; phylum Chordata; class Mammalia; order Artiodactyla; family Bovidae; genus Redunca; species Redunca redunca. Next base: position 300,578 of record SJYQ01003524.1, read on the forward strand.
TTTCCCTAATACCGAGACGTTGAGCATCTTTTCATGTTTTTATTTACCAGGTGTGTATCTTTGGTGAAGTGTCTGTTCAGATCTTTTGCTCCTAATTTAAGCAGGTTGTTTGTTCTCTTATTGTTGAGTTTTAAGATTTTTTTTTCTTTTGGTATATTTTAGATAACAGTCCTTTATTAGATATGAGTTTTACAAATATTTTTCCCCCAAAAGGACTTTTGTAAAGAATATATGGTTTATTCATTTTTTTGCATGTGGATGTCCATTTGGTCATTGGTTTTCATTAAGAACACTCTAACAGGTCACATTATTTGCAAGTATTTTTTCCCATTCTGTAGGTTGTCTTTTTGTTTTAGATTAATTTTCAAATATATACAAACAACTCATACAACTCAAAATCAAACAAACAACCCAATCAAAAAAATGCACAGAAGATCTAAATAGACATTTCTCTGAATAAGACATACAGATGGCCAAAAGGCACATGAAATGATGGTCAACATTGCTGATTATTAGAGAAATGCAAATCAAAACTACAATGGGGTATCACCTCACATCAGTCAGCATGGTCATCATCAAAAAGTCTACAAATAATAAATGCTGGAGAGGGTATGAAGAAAAGGGAACCCTCCTAGACTGTTGGTGGGGATGTAAATTGGTGCAGCCACTGTGGAGACTACTACAGAGGTTCTTTTAAAAACTAAAAACAGCTACCATATGATCCAGCAATTCCACTCCCAGGCATATATCCAGGAAAAACATATATGCACCACAGTGTTCATAGCCACACTAATTTCAGTAGCCAAGACATGGAAGCAACCTACATGTCCATCAACAGATGAATGGATAAAGATGTGGAGGGTGTGTGTGTGTATATACACAATGGAATATTATTCACCCATTAAAAAGAGAATGCTAGCAACATGGAGGAACCTGGAGATTATCATACTAAGTGAAGTAAGTCAGAAAGACAAATATATGATATCACTTATATACGGAATGAAAAAAAGGATACAAATGAACTTATTTACAGAACAGACTCACAGACATAGAAAACAAATTTACAGTATCCATGGGGGAAAGTTGGGGGAGGGATAAAGTAGGAGTTTGGGATTAACACACACAACTATATATAAAATAGATAATCAACAAGGACCTACTGTAGAGCACAGGGAACTCCACTCAATAGTTTATAATAACCTATAAGGGGAAAGAGTCTGAGAAAGAGTGGATTTAATGTATAATAATCACTTTGTTATATACCTGAAACTAGCAACACAGTAAATCAACTATAATGTCAAAATTAGAGGTGCCATGTGGGAAAAGATTGATAAAATGATTTCATATGAATTGTTACATGGAAAAAAAAGAAAAACCTGATTTCATACCAATTGTTGCATGGCAAAAAATTAGCATAACCAAATTATAAGGTAATTGGCAAAAAATATTTTCTTCATACATAAAAGGCTTCCTTAATACCTAAAGATATATAACGCCTTTTTGATATAGCCTAATTCCTGCAGCCCTTTCTCTTTTCTATACTGTTTCCCATTCTCCCTGTTTTGAAAAGTATTCTTTGTAAGTGCTCACACTAAGAACCAGGAACCTTGTCAGCTCAAAGTGTGTTTGACTATTATTCATGCAGGCAGTAGCTGCTGCTGCGAAGTCACCTCAGTCGTGTCTGACTCTGTGTGACCCCATAGATGGCAGCCCACCAGGCTGAAGTCGCTCAGTCGTGTCTGACTGTTCTCGACCCCATGGACTGCAGCCTACCGGGCTCCCCCGTCCATGGGATTTTCCAGGCTACTAGTGCTTAGGAAAAAAGTATGTGAGGGTATGTTCATGCATGTATGAGCTGGAAGGCAAGAAAGGAGGCATGAGGGTCTGACCTGTTCCCATGCTAGAACTCAGCCCTAGTGTTCCTTGGTATCCAGTTGGTCCTCTCAACTAATTCCATAACCCCCAACCGAGCACACAGAAACTGGCCCATATCTAATTTCTATATGTAAATTCCCAGAACTCACTAAATATTTCACTCTCTTCTGTTTTAGCAGCTTGGCTTTGGTATGGTATATATGTATGTGCTAGAGAGGCAAGAGACTTGGGAAAAGGAATTAGTAGACCAGGATCCCTGAATTTGTATCTAGGTCATGGAAATTCTAATCCAGTCACTACCCTTAAGTTGCCGGATGTCCTTGGGTAATCTGCTATACCTCTCAGACCGCAGTTTCCCCACTTCTAAATGCAGGGGTTAGGCCTGATGTTCTCTAGGAGCCTTTCTAACTTTAACATAAAATCTGTCTTCCACTGAGAATGTATGCTTCCTCCCTCAAATTCAGATTTGATTCTATCCTTTTAGGGTACCTTTACAGTCCTTTCTTACCCATCCAATAGCTCAGATGTGCTACTGATGAGACTTAATCTGTTCTTATCTTGGAGACATTCTTCAGACACTTATGCAAGTGCCCTAGATCTCCCCAACTAGTATCCCTATTGGTTTAACCATCTGATCACCTCCTTTGGGGGTTTGATATTGAGGTGTCCTGGAGGACTAAACTAATATTCCAGAAACTTGTCTTTTTACTATAAACAAGCCGACCAACAGCATATACAAAAATAAATACAAAATGGATTAAAGACCTAAATGGTGTAAGACCAGGTATTATAAAACTCCTAGAGGAAAACACAGGCAGAACAATACCGTTTGACATAAATCACAATATATTTTTTGAATCCTTCTCCTAAAGTAAAGGAAATAAAAGCAAAAATAAATAAATGGGACCTACTTAAACTTAGAAGTTTTTGCCCATCAAAGAAAACCAACAACAAAACAAAAAGGCAATCTACTGAATGGGAGAATATACTTGCAAATGATATGACCAATAAGATTAATATCCAACATTATTAACAGCTCATACAACTCAACATCAAAAAAAACAACCTGGTTAAAAAGTGAGCAGAAGAACTGAGTAGACATTATTCCAAAGAGGAAAGGCAGATGCCCAACAGGCACATGGAAAGATAATCATTGTCGCTAATCCTCAGGGAAATGCAAATTAAAACCACAATGAAATAGTACCTCACACCTGTCAGAATGGCCATCATTAAAAAGAACACAAATAAGACATGTTGGCAAAGATGTAGAGAAAAGGGAACCCGTACACTGCGGGTGGGAATGTAAACTGATATGAATACTGTGGACAACTGTATGGAGGTTTCTCAAAAAAAACAAAAATAGAACTGCTTTATGACCTAGCAATTCCACTCCTGGGTATGTATGAAAAAAACCCAAAACACTTATTTGAAAGATACATGCATTCCAATGTTCATAGCAACACAATTTACAATTGCTGATACAGAAAAACAATCTAAATGTTCAACAGATGAATGGATAAAAAAGATGTGGTACATACACACAATGGAATACTACTCAGCCACAAAAAGAATGAGATTTTGCCATTTGTGCAACGTAGATGGACTTAAAAGGCATTATGTGAAGTAAAATAACAAACAACCCAATCAAAAAAGTGGGCAAAAGAACTAAACAGACGTTTCTTCAAAGACATAAGGATGGCTAATAAACACATGAAAAGATGCTCAACATCACTCATTATTCAGTTCAGTTCAGTTGCTCAGTCATGTCCGACTCTTTGCGACCCCATGAATCGCAGCACGCCAGGCCTCCCTGTCCATCACCAACTCCCAGAGTTCACTCAGACTCATGTCCATCGAGTCAGTGATGCCATCCAGCCATCTCATCCTCTGTTGTCCCCTTCTCCTGCCCTCAATCCCTCCCAGCATCAGAGTCTTTTCCAATGAGTCAACTCTTCACATGAGGTAGACAAAATACTGGAATTTCAGCTTTAGCATCATTCCTTCCAAAGAAATCCCAGGGTTGATCTTCAGAATGGACTGGTTGGATCTCCCTGCAGTCCAAGGGACTCTCAA
>SJYQ01003525.1:17766-49089 GCA_006410935.1 Redunca redunca
TGATTGACTCATTCATTTTTAGTTTCTCTTGTTTTGTAACATAATAATTTTCCTCTGAAAACTGTTTAGATTGAACTCCACATGTTTTGCTTTATGGCAGTCTAGTTGTAATTCATGACCTAATATTTGATAATAAACACTGTCCATTATGATTTCTTCTTTGACTCATGACTTATCTAGACTCTTGCTCATTTAAATTCCCAGATATTTGTTACTATGATTTTTATTTGTTTATTTTTTAGGCTGTACATTATTGGTTTTTCATTTTATAGCAGAGTAGTTATGGAGCACAGTGTATGTCATTCATTTTGGGGCATTTGTTGAGACTACTTTGTTGTCTGGAACCTAGTCAGCATTTGAAAATGTCTCATTTGAGCTTGAAAAGAATGTGCATCCACCAGTACACTGATTTAGTACCTTCACTAAGTTATTAATTCTGTTGCTCACATCTTTTAAAAAATGTTTTAAAATTAACTATCAGTAGTGTGAAGTCATTCAGTATTGTCTGACTCTTCATGATCTCTTGGACTGTAGCCTGCCACGCTCCTCTGTCCATGCAATTCTCCAGCAAGAATACTGGAGTGGGTTGCCATGCCCTTCTCCAGGGGATCTTCCTGGCTCAAGAATTGAATCCGGGTCTCCTGAATTGAAGGCAGATTCTTTACTGTCCGAGCTACCAGTGAAACCCTAACCATCAGTAACTATGCATAACTGTCAGTTTCTTGGAGACTGGTGTTAAAATACCTGTCTCCATTGTGCAGATACACTTCAGTTGAAGTCACACTTCAATTTTCCTTTCTGCCTGCGAATTCCAGTCTCCACTGATATGTCTGATTGAATACTCCACGGGCTGAGACCTAGCTTCACCTTTGTTCGCTACTATCGCTTTATTTCTATGTTTATGGCTTCTGGAGTTTTCCTGTCTTCTTTTCAAGCTGAAAGTTGTGCTAAGCCACTTAAAAAATACTTCATTCAGAATTTTCTTTATTGTCAGAGGGAAACCATCTATACTAGCTAGGTTTGCTGGGTTTGTTCCTGCTTTTCGTCTGCTTTCCAATTCTGCCTTGAATTTCAACTAAGATAAATATTCCAACGTTTATGTTTATTAATTCCTCCCACCTGTGTCTCCCTTATTTTCACTTACTGCATTCTTTTTTTCTAATCTCTTGGATTGGACTCCTTATTTTCTTGTCATTATTTTGTACTAATTTTGTAAAAGCACTCACGAATTTTGATTTCTCCATGAAGAATTTTTTAAGGAAAGGTATATGCCTTGAATATCATTTTCCCAATTTTCATTTGTAGCATTGCTCTTTGTCCCTCTGCATTAGAAACCTATTTTTCAGTTTTGAACAGGATGCTATGGTGAAGATAGTGGTAGAGAACAATCTATTTGGCACTGTTGAACAAGAGATCTGAGTTTATTTTAATCTAGAGATATATGATGACAAGAATGCTGCAAGGCAAAATTGAGAAAAAAATAGGAAACACTGCCAAGAAATATCACATACATCTATTTTAAATAAAACTTTTTGGGGGAGTAGAGTTGATTTACAATGTTGTTAGTTTCAAATGTACAGCAGATTTAACCTGTTACACACACACATATATCCACTCTTTTTTAGCTTCTTTTCCCATGTAGGCTATTGCACAGTGTTGAGAAGAGTTCCTTGTGCTATTCAGCAGGCCATTAGTAGTTATCTATCTTATATATAGTAGTGTGTATATATCAATCCCAGGCTTCTAAATTATCCTTACTTCCTGTTACTCCCAGTAACCATAAGTTTATTTTCTATATCTGTAATTCTGTGTCTGTTTTGTATTTGTAGCTTTTTTTTTTTTTAAGATACCATATGTAAGTGATATCATATGATATTTGTCTTTCTCTGTCTGACTTACTTCACTCGGTATGACAATCTCTACATCCATTCATGTTGCTGCAAATGGCATTATTTTGTTCTTTCTTATGGCTGAGGAAATTTTCTATTCTATATACATACCACATCTTCTTTATCCATTCCTCCATGTTGATGGACATAGAGGAGTGGATAAATGTTGATGACATTTAGGTTGCTTCTATGTCTTGGTTATTGAAAATAATGCTGCAAATTGGGATGCATGTATCTTTTCAAATTATGGGTTTCTTTGGATATATGCCGAGGAGTGGGATTGCTGGATCACGTGGTAGCTCTATCTTTAGTTTTTAAAGGAACCTCCATACTTTTCTCCCTAGTGATTGTACCTGTTTACATTCCTACCAACAGTGTAGGAGGAGGGTTCCCTTTTCTTCAAACCCTCTCCAGCACTATTGTTTGTAGATTTTTTAATGATGGCCGTTCTGACCTGTGTGAGGTGATACATCACTGTAGTTTTGATTTGCATTTCTCCAGTGATTAGTGATGTTGAGCATCTTTTCATGTGTTTTTTTTAGCCATCTGTATGTCTTCTTTGGAGAAATGTTTATTTAGATCTTCCTCCAATTTTTTGATTGATTTTTTTTTTTAAATATTGAGCTGCATGAGCTGTTTGCATGTTTTGGAGCTTAATCCCTTGTCAGTTGCCTCTTTTATAAATTAAATATCACATAAATCTTGATGAAAATCAAGTTTCCAGAGCTTCAAAGTAAATCTTTAAAATTTATACTTCATACATCTATAAATTCTCAGAATTTAAAAGGGAAAATTGGCTTTTATTTATATTTTAAAAATTTTGTGAGCACATCATTTTTTAAAAATACAATGTAAAATTTTTAACTAGAACTTTCTCTTCCAGTCACAATGAACTAATAGAGAACAGATTGCCTTCAAGACCAGAAACCCACACCCCTTGCCTTAAACAACTAGAAAAAGAGACACATGAGAAATACATGGTTTTGGACATTGGACAGCAAATAGCACAGGACCATGACTCCTGAGAGAAGGGAAATAAACAGTGCAAGACTTATGTTTTTACCAGTTTATTCTCACAGATAGTTTTCATACTGCAATATAGTTAGAGGAAACTGAATAACCAAGGCCTTACTAAATTGAAGAGAAAAAAAGTAAGAGTCTGGGAGCCTGAATTGACTAGAATTTGCTGCTAAAATTCCTGAAGAGATAAAAAGCTGCACAAAAAGAGTTCCATAGATTTTTCAGAGGGATCTCTTGAGGTTTTAGCTGAAAAGCAACCTACGCACAAATAAGAAAAACTATCTGAGGATCATAGAAAGAACTGTCATGAAGAAGTAAGCAGAATAATTCCTAGAGATCACTCACGGTTGGGAATTGTTCATGTTCTTACCAATAAATGTGTAAATACCATACAATACAAAGTTCATCAGATGGCATTCTCCGAAGAGCATCACGTTAGTGGGACTACTTTAGCTCTAGACTGAAGCCTAGTTTGGACATTGTTCTGATGACCTCCTCTTTAGCCTGTTGATGAAGGAGGGTGACTTAACCTTAAATAGTATGAAGTGGCCAAACACATGCCACTCAACAATGGACAGAGGAGATTGGCAGAGGTGTACTGGCCACATACACTCACAGCTTGGGAGTGGACATGTGTGCGTGCTAAGTCACTTCAATTGTGTTTGACTCTTTGCAATGCTATGGATGTGTAGCCCACCAGGCTTCTCTGTCCATGGGTTTCTCTAGGCAAGAATACTGGAATGGGTTGCCCTCCTCCAGGGGTTCTTCCCAACCCAGGGATTGAACCCAAGTCTCCATATGCCATAGAGGAATACATGGAGCGGGGGGTGCATGTGGGGCAAAGTAATCCCAAAGGGCCAGGGGAAGCAGTTTCCAGGCTTTGGAGAGGGAGGAAATTGTTAAATTGAAAGACGTCAATTACCAAAGCTCTCTCAAGCAGGAACAGATAATTTTAATGCTCCTACATCTGTTAAAGAGATAACAATTATATAATTTATATAATTATATAACTTCCCACAAACATAGTAAAGCTACCACTAAAGTGATAGCAAAACCAAGCAAAGTTGTGCCAAGAAACAAAAGAAAACAATTAAGAAAACTATGGAGCAACATGGCTCATAAGCATCTATAAAAAACTCCAAACAAAAGTTTAGCAAACTGAGCCCCTAAATATATTAAATGGATAATATATCATAATGAAATGGATTTTAGCCTAGGAATAGAAATTTGGTTTTACAGAANCTAGGAATAGAAAGTTGGTTTTACAGAAAATAAAACAATGTATTCACTAAATTACAAGTTAAAAAAGAAAAATCACATCAAAAACATCTCAACAAATGGAAAGAATGCTTGAGAAAATTACATCTATTCCTTGTAAAAATACTAGCAAAGAAATAACAGAAGCATATTCCCACAACCTGAAAAAGGAAATCTGTAAAAAAAAATAAAAACAAAAACAAAACCTACAGCTGATGTAATACTTAATGGTAAAAGAACAAATGTTTTTCCTCTAAGGGCAGGAACAAGACATAAATGTTGGCTCTTCCTAAATTCATCATTGGGAGGAAGGACTACATCATGACAGAGTTGCATATCTGAAGGGAAATTTCCCTTGTTTATATCTGTAAGAATACATGCAAGTGACTAACTGTTTATTGCTCAGTGATAGAATGAATAGGGAGGTCACGAATAGGGAGGTCATGAATAGGGTGGTCACGAATAGGGAGGTCACGAATAGGGAGGTCACGAATAGGGAGGTCACGAATAGGGAGGTCACATATAGGAGGATTCCTTCCCAGAAGCCAAAAGAATACAACCTTTCCATGCTTTTTAAGAACTTGTGGTTACCCTGACAATTTTTAACAAATGACGATTTTATTTTCAGTCCCAAATTCTACCTCATATTGATTCAATTTGAATTCAATTCAACCAAATTCTACATAGCATTAGCCCAAAGTCTTTTTGTTTTGCTTAACAGGAGATGATTTTTTTTAGGGAAGTTACACTGAAAAAAAAAAAAACAAAAAACACTGGTCTGGAAATAAAAGTTCTGATTGTGATCTTGGTTCTGCCATTCAGGCAATTACCTTATCCCTTCTTAGCCTCAATTTCTCATCCAATAAATAAGTAAAAGGCTAGACTCAAAAGATTCTCTAACTTTCTTCCAGCATAGAGTTTTTCTTTCTTTTTTTTTTTTAAGAAGTATTTAACAGTATCTTTACAAAATCACCCAGTGAATTTGTTAAAACATAGATTCCTGATTTCTGCATTGAGAGTTTCTGATTCAGTGGATCTGTGGTAAAGCCAGATACTTTGCATTTTTGACAAATTCTGAGGTCTAGATGCTATTGTGGTCTTCAGACTATACTTGGAGTAACACTAGTCTAAACTCCAGAAATTATAGTTGCAATTCTGTTTCAAGACACTAGAAGATAAATTTTTGGATTAAAACGAGTCAGAAATACTCCAGTAAGGACAATGTTTTGAAGAGTTCATCATAAAAATATTTCTGTTGCTATAAAAAGCCAGTATTTATTATTTTATATTATCATCTGGTTTTGGTTGGTTAATGAAGTACATGCTTAGTTTATGCGTATACTTTAGCAAATTTAATCCTTTTTATTGAATAACTTTTATGCACAAAGATTCTTGACTTGTATTTTGGGCTATATTTTAAGCATAGGTTAATGTCTTTAATCTTTCATGAACTCATTAGTAAGTGAGGGAGGCAGGCAGAAAACAAACAACTTTATATAAAGCGTCAAATAAAAATGTTAAATAGTTCTTTAGAAAACACAGCATACCCCCTTTCAAAACAGAGGAGGATGAAGGAGAGATTAATTCTAACTGAAGTGTACAGAGAAGAGCTAACAAATAATATGTTACAACCTGGTGACCAGATCCTGGTCATAGACTAAGTAGAAAATTCTAGTGTAAGGGAACCTATAAAATAGATATGGGGAGGCCTGTTTTATGTTTTAATATTTGCTTGACTTTATCGGGTCTTAGTTCTGGTACATGTTATGTCACACAGGATCTTTCATTGCAGAGCAGGGGCTCAGTAGTTGCTCTGTAGCATGTTCCCCAACCAGGGATTAAACCTTCATCTCCTGCATTGCAAGGCAGATTTTTAACCACTGGACCACCAGAGAAGTCCCTATAGGGACCTATTTTAAATTCTCTTCTATATTAGAAGACTCACTTTTTGGGGTCTTTCTTTTATAGTGCTACACACATTTTTCAAGTGTATTCCTTTTAAATATACTGGGGATGATCTAAAAATAATCCATCAAGCAGTCATTATGATCTTAAAAAGTCACTTTTAAATCTATTGCTTCTCATTAATAGTAATATCTTCTACATTTTCATGTTAATGAAGAATGGATAAGCAAATAGATAATCAGTGAAATCATACACTAGTCAAATCAAATTTGCAATAGAATGAACAATATTTCTAAAAATAAATTTTGGTGAAAACTTCAATGTAATGTGTGTTTTCTGATTTAAGGAGAGTACAAAATCATATGAGTTATACATATAAACTATCCACATAATATTCATGTAATTATATGAGTTGAACTGTAAAATAAGTAAAATATTAGAAATTAAAGTTCCAGAGGTGAAGAGGTTTAACTGGATTCAAGGGCTACACCTGTAGGTTTTATTCTCTTATTCTAGTTCCCTACTTGCATTGTGATATTGAATTGTTATGATATTCATAATGATTGGTACAATATGTTGAATGACTATTATGTGTTATCCACATAACATGCATTTTCTTGAATAATCCCAACAATCCTAGAAAATAAATATTACTAACTTCATATTAAATATAAAATTAAAAAGTTACCTTTCAAATGGCATGGTAGATTTATACTTGACTCCAGAGTGAGTACTTTGCCCATACTACTTACTTTGTTTCGAATTATTCTATTTTCACAGTGGAAGAAGAAAATCCTGCTGATTTAATTACTAATTGGTCAGTACTATCAGCTTCCCTGGTGGCTCAGTGGTAAAGATTCTACCTGCCAATGCAGGAGACACAAGAGATGCAGGTTTGATCCCTGAGTCGTGAAGATCCCCTGAGCAAGAAATGGCAACCCACTCCAGAATTATTGCCTGGAAAATCCCATTGACAGAGGAGTCTGGCAGGTTACAACTACAGTTCATGGGGTTGCAAAAAGTTGGACATGACTGAGCAACAGTACTGTTATCAGGCATGTATCCACTTTGTATGTGACTTCAGAAAAAAAAAAGTCTTTATTTGTTTGGCTGCACCAGGTCTTAGTTGAGGCCTGCAGGATCTAGGCTCCCAAGCCAGGGACCAAACTCCAGCCCCTGCATTAGGGGCAAGGAGTCTCAGCCCCAACCACTGGACCAACCACCAAGGAAGTCCTTGTCTGTGGCTTCTGATAACAAATCAAGCAGGGACAGGGGGCATAAGAGGGTGGAGGAATTGGTGGACATGGAGTACATCTCTCCTTGGATACATCAAGACCAAATCAAGCAGAAGAGTTATCCTGATGGTGCTATATGTGGGTGCGTGCACGCATGCTAAGTCTCTTCAGTCATGTCTGACTCTTTGAGACCCTATGGACTGTAGCCAGCCAGGCTCCTCTGTCCATGGGGTTCTCCAAGCAAGAATACTGGGGTGGGTAGCCATGCTCTTCTCCAGGGGATCTTTCTGACTCAGGGACCGAACCTGGGTCTCCTGCATTGCAGGCAAATTATTTACTGTCTGAGCCACCAGGGAAGCCCCAGGGCTTCCTTTCAAATCACACCAACAAAGCCAGTCCTGCACTAGATAAAGGTTTCTTTGCCTGAATTCCGTTCCCAGTCTCCTTTGGTGGCCCATCTTCCCATTCTTCCTGAGTTCTGCTTGTTTATGTGTATGTATGCTCTTTCCTGTCTTGGTTTGTATATTGATCTGTCTTTATAAAATGTACTTTATAGAGTACATGCCTCTTTCATATGTGTGGATCTCTTTGTGATTGTGTTACCGTATGAATTGTTTAATATCAATTTCCCGTTGCCTCTCTGGGATGTGTTTGTGCTTCTCTTTGTTCATAACTTCCTGCCCAATCCTTTATCTTTATGTATGGGTCAGTTTTTACGTGTTGAATTCACTTTCTCTTTTTTTTCTTTTTCTGTCTCTGCCACATTCTACTTACTTCTCTCACGCTCTCCCAGGACAGGTAGTACAGCAGAGTGGATTAGAGGACATACACTGAAGTCAGATTGCCTGGGACCAGACCTCAGCTCTGCCACATACTGTGAGATGATCTTGGACAAATATCTTCACATCTCAGAGTTGCAGTTTTCCCATTTGAAGTATGCTGATGACAATAGAGCCCAATCATAGACACAGACAACTTCAAGATGGTCTGTCAAAGACTGTTTAGGACTCCAAGTTCACCCACAGAACCATCCCTCCTGGAATGCCATCTGTCAGAAGTGTCACTCCAAAAGAAAGCTTGCAATCCCTCCACAATTAAGCCTGGATGGAGACTCTTTCTAACACATTCGGTCTTTGTGCCTTGGAAGAGAGAAAAAAGCTTATCAGTTTCTCTTCTATTCGAGATAACATATAGTCTTAGGCCAAGTTTCTGAGCAGCACAGGAGCCCCCAGGTTCACGATTTGTAAAGGAAGTGCTCAGAGACCACAGGAAGGGAGCCACGTTAGCAGCACAGGGAAGCGAAAGAAACCAGGGAGGAGCCTCACAGCCTGATTTGAGGGAATGTCACATGCTCCAGAATGTGAATTTCCCCTCAACATTTGTCCCGACTGGAGGGGGAAAGAACTGGGCTTTCATAGTTCTATGTCAGTAGTTATAAGGGCTGGGACCATGGGAGGTACATAAGCTCTCATGTGCCTTCACTTCTTTGCTCCAAGTCTACAGGCAAACAGCTTCAGGTGGCCTCAGGCAGTTTTCTGAGGAGACTCAGGGACAGGCTAGAAATGGGCAGAGGGCCACTCAGGGAAGGAAATGGGGACCCAAGGAGCTCTAGGCAGAGCACTGAGAATGTCCCCAGCCCTACACATATCAAAATGCAGGATGAATCGACAACATTTTAGGAATAAAATTTGAATAGGTTCAAACGTACTTTAAAATTTTAGTCCTTCGTAAGTGTTGGTGCTTTAACACAGGCGGCATTTCCCACATCTGGTTGTCCTACTTCTTGAGTCTTGACAACACATACCTAGTAAGATTAGACGCTGGTTCCATTTTTTTTAAGAATAGCAACTATAGTCTGTCTGAAACTTAATTCAGACTCACTTTTCTTATACTTACAAGTTGGCACAAGGGATAATGACGTAGGAAAGAGAAGAGATTTTCCAAGGTTAATGCATATCACAGGCTCATTAACATTTGCAGGTTAAGAAGTCTTCTAAATGAGGGTGTGGTGGTGGTTTATTCACTAAGTTGTGTCCGACTTTTGTGACCCCAGGGACTGTAGCCTGCCAGGCTCCTCTGTCCATGGAATTCTCCAGGTAAGAATACTGGAGTGGGTTGTCATTTCCTTCTCCAGGGGATTGTCCTGATCCAGAGATCAAACCCAGGTCTCCCACACTGCAGGCAGATTGTTTACCCACTGGGCTATGAGGGAAGCCCAAATGAGGGGGCAAGAGCTAACTTCTAATGACTGCTGGGCTCTCTGACAGGAGCCAGGCCACCACAAAACAATGGAAGTTAAGGGAGATGCCATCTCTTACTGATTCTTTGATTTCAAATGTACCAAATGGATCATTCAGTTCACTCCTAGGCCCTGAAAAGCCTTTCCCCACCTCATTCTAAAGGCCCAGAAAAGGCCAAGCAATGAGGCAGTAAAGTTTATACTTGGCAGCCTTGGTCTCTCTTTTCTGAGCCTTTTGGTTTTTTTTTTCCTTAGCTGGGGCTCCTGAGAATTTATCCTCAACCAATAGAGAAGTAAATTGAGTTTTAACTATGTTTAACCTCTTTGGTGTTGTGTGTGAAGCTGTTAAATAGACACATCTTCAACTGCTATGGTCTGTGTTGACATGACATGTCATATAAGATACTCATGTTTTAATCATATCTAAGTTTTTAGCAACCCATCTGGAGAAAACCCATCTTACCAATGTCTACAGAACATTTCTCTCTGAGAACTTTCTTTTTTTCTTCCTTTCTTTCTTTCTGTTTTCTTCCCTCACTCCTTCTCTCCCTTCTTTCCTATCCATCCATCCAACCATCTATCCATCCAGGGAAGAAACAGATAGGAGAGAGAGAGGGAGGGAGGGAGAGGGGGAAGGAGAGAGAGAAGGAACATTTCAAGGTTAAGAAGTAAAGCAGGCTGCAAGCATTTTATGGAACAAATTAGAGGAATCAACTCTCCATAGAAATCAACTGGTAGTGAAATCTGAGCATGTAGATAGAAAAAATGAAGATACTCTCAAAATAGTAACGAGGGCTTTCAAATAAGAAATACACAAATCCCAATGTAGGTGGCCTGATAAAAGTATCACAGCCATAGAAGAGAATATAAGAGAATTCCAGATTGAAGCAGTATATGTACTATGTATTCTCATCTACACTGACTAAAATGCTCTCACAGCTCCTCAGTAAAAAAGAACTAAACATCTAGTTTAGAAGTATATCAATCATATCTGACTCTTGTGACCCCATATGCTGTAGCCCACCAGGCTCCACTGTCCATGGGATTTCCCAGGCAAGGACAATGCAGGGGGTAGCCATTTCCTTCTCCAGGGTCTCATCATGACCCAGGGATGGAACCTGCATCTCTTATGTCTTCTACATTGTAAATGATCTCCTACATTGCAGGCAGATGCTTTACTGCTGAGCCACCAGGCACAGCTGTATAAAAGTATATGAGTGTGTGAGTGTGCATATATACATATGTGTGAACTGCAACTGACTTTTATGGAAAGAGACACGGTTAGCCAAGACAGAACACTTTAATTCTACTCTTAACAGGTGAAACTGAAAGTGACTCAGTCGTGTCCAACTCTTTGTGACCCTGTGGACTGTAGCCTGCCAGGTTCCTCTGTCCATGGAATTCTCCAGCCAGAATACTGGCAAGGGTAGCTGTTCCCTTCTCCAGGGGATCTTCCCAACCCAGGTCTCCCACATAGCAGGCAGATTCTTTACTATCTGAGTCCCCAGGGAAGCCCAAGAATACTAGAGTGGGTAGCTTATCCCTTCTCCAGTGGATCTTCCATAGCCAGGAATCAAACCAGAGTCTCCTGCATTGCAGGTGGATTCTTTACAAGCTGAGCAACCTACCGATATTAAAAAACAAAAACAAAAACACCCAGGCCATGCACAGAAAAAACAAACAGAGGAACACTGTTGTTATCTGGTGTTGGTTCCAAAGTCCCATGGGGATCTTCAGTGGCTGGGCTAGCCTAGACCATACACTAATTCTTTTGACTTGGCTGATTGGTCCTAAGTGGCCTAGGACCAAGTCCAGAGGAAGACTTTCTTGTTTTCTTTGCTTCTAGTCCAAGATTTAAATCTGAATTCTGAATATCAGCACTCAAGGAAAGCACATCATCTAGCAACAAACAGGAAGAAAGCACAAAAATCAAGAAAGTATTCGGCTCAAGGCATAGGGCAAAGCTGGTGAGATTCCCTCCTTCTCCATTTTTTGGGGTTGTCTGGAAGAGGAACTCAGTGAAGATCCCTTGGCTTTTCTTATGCAGCTGGGTGGAAGAACTATCCAGGGCTATGCAACATAGACCAGACAAAAGCCTGAAATATGAAGTGTCTGAAAACAGTTTGCTTTCTATAAAACTGAAAATGAAAACAGCAAAATGAACCTGTTCTCTTAATCAAGAATACTCTTTGTTATCACAAGAGAAAGCCTCTTTGTGACCCCATGGACTATACAGTCCAAGGAATTCTACAGACCAGAATACTGGAGTGGGTAGCCCTTCCCTTCTCCAGGAGATCTTCCCAACCCAGGGATCGAACCCAGGTCTCCCACATTGCAGGCAGATTCTTTACCAGCTGAGCCACAAGGGAAGCCCAAAGGGGTCTTACTCTCAAAATATTCCTGAAGAGATATTAAAATATATACAGAACCATCTATACGCTTTCAACCTCTCACTCTGCTGTTAAATCCAATGTTTAGGACTTTCAACACTGTAGTATATCAGCTCTGAGTCTAGCAACTTTTGTTGAGTTTATTTGCCCAGCTGTTTTCTTGCTTCTTCATGTACAGCTCCCATTTACTCCTGTTTTCATCTGTTTGGTTCACTTGGGGGCTGAGAGTGATTGGTCCATGGATGGTAATATTTCCCAGAATGGGCAAATCAGTCTCTTTCTATCTTCTGTCTGGTCAGAAACTATAGGATGTAAGTAAATAGTCAGGAAGCATTCTACATATTGACCAGAATGAGAAATCCAGGAAAATAAAGTTAATTCCCACCCCTCAAAATAGAGGTGAGAAGTAGAGAGAATGTCTTGAGAATATTACCATATACAGAAGAGTCCTTCAGTATTGATTTATTCCTGAGGCTAGTTCAACACCCATTCTTCCAAAGTCTTGATTGTCTTCTAAGTTCTGAACATTAGACAAATATCCTTCCAATAAAATTTCCCCTTTCGCTTAAGCTAGTTCAAGGTGGGTTTCTGTCACTTATATGTGATAGAATCTTGACTAATACATCAAGAGTTTCAATTGTTCTATTTTTTCTAACATAAAAGTGGCTGAATTTCCCTGGTAGTCCAGTGGTTAAGAATCCACCTGCCAATGGAGAGGACATGGGTTTGATCCCTGGCCTGGGAAAATTCCACCTGCTTCAGGGCTGCTAAGCACATGCACTGTAAGTACTGAAGTCCGTGTACTGAAGCCCTAAAGTACTGAAGCCCTAAAGTCTGTGAAGCCCCTGCAATGAAAAGCCCATGCACTGCAACTAGAGGAAGCCTGCATGCAGTATCTGACCCAGTGCAGTCCCCCCCAAATTGCTCTGTGAGTCCTCATTGGCTTCAAACTTTAGATTCTGTACTGAGAATGCTAGTTGACGGTGCTGGCCCAGGTAGAGCACCCCTATTGTCTAGATCAAGTTAGCCTGAGTGGCCCCAAACAAAATTGGCCAAAAGGGGAGGACTTTGCCTATTCCACCCAAACTCATGCCTTGGCTAAGACTTTATGGCAGAGACTGCTAGTTGCCCACTCCACTTTTCATTCCCTGTTTCTTCCTTGTGATGAAAACTGTGGACTTTAGATGGAAACATGATTGCCTGGGGAAGAAAAAAGCTCTACCTTCTAATCTTCCCAGCAGCTAGGTATGGCATGCGATTGAAGTGAACGATATGTAAAGCAGAAGGTTTTTTTTTGTTTTGGCTTTTGTTTTTACAGTTTCTCAAATACCTTCTTTACTGATCAGCTGATATGTGTTCTTTGCTCCCTTTCTTCTTCAAGCCTCCCTCTTTTCAGCTGGCTTTTCCCTCTTACCAGTTCCCAGGGAACTTGACTGGTTCCCTTGCACCATGAGGTGAAAGGCATGAGCTGAAGTTAATAAAACCTGGGTCTATGATATCATGAAGCTCCATATCACCCCTGGCAAACATATCTTCAGGCATTTTTTTAAACATGAGAGAGAAATAAACTTATTTTTTGTTTAAGTAAATATTTTTTGTTATATGTAGCCAAGCTAATCCTAAATGATGAGTCATTCCAGCTGGAGAAAATTCTAATTAAGATCACATGCAAAAATATCCAGAAATTAAAGAAGAGACTTGAGTGACTAGACTGGAGCAAACACCTAGGATTGTGGCACAAGTTCAGTGCTCTGAGGCTTGAATTAGACTCAGTTCAGTTCAGTTTAGTTCAGTAGCTCAGTTGTGCCCAACTCTTTGCGACCCCATGGATCGCATCATGCCAGGCCTCCCTGTCCATCCCCAACTCCCAGAGTTCACTCAGACTCACGTCCATCGAGTCCGTGATGCCATCCAGCCATCTCATCCTCAGTTGTCCCCTTCTCCTCCTACTCCAATCCCTCCCAGCATCAGAGTCTTTGCCAATGAGTCAACTCTTCGCATGAGGTGGCCAAAGTACTGGAGCTTCAGCTTTAGCATCAGTCCTTCCAAAGAAATCCCAGGGCTGATCTCCTTCAGAATGGACTGGTTGGATTTCCTTGCAGTCCAAGGGACTCTCAAGAGTCTTCTCCAACACCACAGTTCAAACGCAGCAATTCTTTGGCACTCAGCCTTCTTCACAGTCCAACTCTCACATCCAAACATGACCATAGGAAAAACCATAGCCTTGACTAGACGGACCTTAGTCAGCAAAGTAATGTCTCTGCTTTTGAATATGCTATCTAGGTTGGTCATAACTTTTCTTCCAAGGAGTAAGCGTCTTTTAATGTCATGGCTGCAGTCACCATCTGCAGTGATTTTGGAGCCCCTCAAAATAAAGTCTGACACTGTTTCCACATCTATTTCCCATGAAGTGATGGGACCAGATGCCATGATCTTGGTTTTCTGAATGTTGAGCTTTAAGCCAACTTTTTCGCTCTCCACTTTCACTTTCATCAAGAGGCTTTTTAGCTCCTCTTCACTTTCTGCCAAAAGGGTGGTGTCATCTGCATATCTGAGGTTATTGATATTTCTCCCTGCAATCTTGATTCCAGCTTGTGCTTCTTCCAGCCCAGCATTTCTCACGATGTACTCTGCATATAAGTTAAATAAGCAGGGTGACAGTATACAGCCTTGACGTACTCCTTTTCCTATTTGGAACTAGTCTGTTGTTACATGTCCAGTTCTAACTGTTGCTTCCTGACCTGCATACAGATTTCTCAAGAGGTAGGTCAGATGGTCTGGTATTCCCATCTCTTTCAGAATTTTCCACAGTTTATGTGATCCACACAGTCTACAGTTATTCTGCATTGTGAGTAGAATTTAAGGTAGGCTTATGAGAGACACTTGAGTCCTCCAAAAGGCAATGTATTTATATTTATATGTGGTAAAAAGTCCCAAATTCACATTTCATGAATAAGTCGAATCAATCTCAACAAACATTAATCTCTTCATAATGTTCAGTGTTATTTTCAGAAATGCCATCTGAGTAATATCACCATTCTACTAAAAGCCCTTTGATGACTGAAATCTCTTAACATAATTAGCAAAGATTGTATCTATTTGTTTGGGGTTTTTGTTTTATTTATTCTATCAGGACTAACTATAAGCTCAGTGAAGGCTGAGCTATGCCTATGTTATTATGTCACCAATGCCTAGCATATGTCACCAATGCCTAGCATTGTGGCTAGTATATAGTAAATAGTCAACAAATATTTGCTAAATGAATGACAGATGAATGAAGAGAGCAAAAATTCATGAATATGAGATATCCTTTAGGTAACATTATTCTATCATTATGCAGAGTGAACCAGTCAAGATCTGGTGTGCCAAAAGATTAAACCAAGTTGCACTTTTTACAAAATTTTGCTCTAATTGTTTGTATGTGCAGAGTGGGTGTAATGATATGCTGCATAAATAGGCAGGATTCTAGACTAATACCCAAGGATTCATGACCTTGTATGGCCCCCACCCTTTGAGTGTGGATAAAACTGAATATGGTGGGGTATCACTCTTATGACTAGGTTACTAACTAGTTGACCGACCAATCTCAAGATAGAGATTATCTTTGTGAAATGAAAATACCTCCTGCCATATCAATAAATAAGAATTATCACAACCATCAGTGATTTCTGGCTTCCAAATGTAAATGAGGGCTGCCCAAACTGTGATCCAGCAGATGCTGCCACCCCACGGTGATTGCTGAGGAGCTGGGGGACTGCAAGAAGCAGCCACCTGCCACTCCTCAAGGTGAAAAAGGAAACAGGTTTTGGCCCCAGAGAGTTGAGGTGCATGGGGCTTCCCAGGTGGTGCTAGTGGTAAAGAGCCTGCCTGCCAATGCAGGAGACGTGAGACAAGCGGGTTCCTTTCCTGGGTCCAGAAGATCCTCTTGAGGAAGAAATGGCAACCCTTTCAGTATTCTTGCCTGGAAAACCCGTGGACAGAGGAGCCTGGCAGGCTACAATCCATAAGGTCCCACAGAGTCAGACACGACTGAAGCAACTTAGCACAGCGTAGCACACAGCTGGATACTTACGGAAGGAAAGAAGGAATTCAGTGAACCCAGAGGCTTGCAACTTCTCATACGTAGAATGCTAAATTGTTTAACTTGATATCTGAGTTTTCTTACCTCACAATAATCTTTGATGTTCAGATTCTTCTCCCTTTGTTGCGAACTTGTATACAGACTGATTCCTCCTCCTGCCTCCTTGGAGCAGTTTTCTCAGGGCTACTGAGATGCTTGCCATTTCCTTCTCCAGGAGATCTTCCCAACCCGGGGATCGAACCCAGGTCTCCCGAGTTGTAGGCAGAAGCTTTACCATCTGAGCCACCAGGGAAGTCACTTGCTGAGATGCTATCTCCTTGCTTCAGGGTCCTTAACATTCCCACCAAACACAATAACTCTCTACTTTCAGGTTGTGACTATATTTTTAGTTGACATTCTCAGTGATCTTGACCTAATCGAGTGAGCTCTTAAAAGATGTAAGAAACATCAGAAAATATACTAGTAGGTATTGTGGACTCATTATGGGAGACATATGACAAGGAACTTTGAATGGCTTTTGATCACCAGTCAATAGCTAGAAAGAAAATGGGTACCTCAGTCCTACAACTGCAAGGAACTGAGTTATCCCATAAATGACTAAATTTGGAAGAGAAGCCTGAGCTCCAAAGGAGAATAGCATCAAGGCCAGCACCTTGATTGCAGTATTATGAGACCCTGAACAGTGGATCCAGTTAAGCTATGCCCAGACAATTCATCCTGGAGAATTTGAAATAATACATTTGTGTTGTTTTAAGCCTCTAGGTATATGACAATTTTGTATATAGTAATAGAGAACTGCGACAAACACTTTTACATATATGACTTCATTCTCAGGGAGATGAACAGATTTATGTTTTTACTTTAGTGTTTACAAATAATGAAACTGACTTCAGAGAGGTTAAACAACTGGTCAGTGTTTGCCAACCTAGTAAGTGTAGGGAAGGATGGGGAGAGTTTAATAGAAAGATCATATTAGAGGTGGAAATCCCCCCATCATGTATGCATGTATGCAAATGATGGAGTAGACTGAGAACTGAGGCTGCAAACACCTCCATAGTGAAAGTGAAAGTGAAGTCGCTCAGTCGTGTCCGACTCTTAGCGACCCCCTGGACTGCAGCCTTCCAGGCTCCTCCGTCCATGGGATTTTCCAGGCAAGAGTCTGGAGTGGGGTGCCATTGCAAACACCTCCATAAAGTGGTGTAATTGCTTCTATGCAGATGACAGTGTTGACTGAATATCTTTATTCTAATTATAGCATAGTAAACTAAGCCAAATCTTTTCAACTTTTATTGGGAAGACTGATGCTGAAACTCTAATATTTTGGTTACCTGATGCAAAGAGCCAACTCTTTGAAAAAGACCCTGATGCTGGGAAAGATTGAGGGCAGGAGGAGAAGGGGATGACAGAAGATGAGATGGTTGGATGGCATCACTGATTCAATGGATATGAGTCTGAGAAAACTCCAAGAGATAATGAAGGACAGCAAAGCCTGGCGTGCTGCCGTCCGTGGGGTCGCAAACTATTACAGCTCTGTCAGTGCTTTTTAGGTTACTTATTTGTACTCCTGACTTCTTACTCCTATTTTCATTTTTCTATTTACTCAGTACGTTTATTTTGAAATCTGCCTTAAATTCTATACAGCATGAAGTATAATAGGAAGAAGGAGGAAAGGAAGAAAGAAGGTAAAAAGGAAGGGAAAGAGAAAGAGAAGAAGAGGTAGAAAGAGGAAGTGGAAGAAAGTAAAGATGAAAAGGAGCAGAAAAATAAGAAACACAGGAAGAATAGAAAGGCAAAAACTACAGAATGATGCCTTACAACTCATATGACTCAGATTAAATGACTTGCCCAAATTCAGTTTACAAGCTATAATCTGTAGTTCCCAAGTCTTCTGGCTTTAAAATTTATGTTTTCTTTTTTTTTCAGGCTGACATAAATATTTGATCATCCTTACCCTGGGACTTTCTATTTTTAAAAGAGTCTGTGTACTTTGCTTGAGCAAATAAGGCAAATACCTATTTCACCTACTCTCAGTGAAAAGAATTATCAGCGCTTCTCTGTTACCAGTTAGGTTTTGTAGTAGATTTAGGTCTTTTGTATCACTAATAGAAACAGGCTGATGAAAATAAGATGTGATGAATTTGGATGAGTTTCATCCACACACGCTTCAAAATCACATTTTAACTTAAGAGTAATACCAATGTCTTGAAAATTTAACAGATCAAAGAGAAACCAAGAAAAAAATGCCATTTTAGAAAGGAGAAAAGAATAGCAAAGTAAATAGAAGGTAATAGAAGACAGGAAGAGAGGTTGAAGAGGAAAAATGTTATAAAACAGAGCTAAAGAAAAATCAGTTTTTCATAATAAATCTTAAAATCCACTCTGGCATTTATATTGTATTTTTTCCAAGCCTTAAATGGTTCTTGTTTGTGACTCACTTATCATGGATGCAGTTTGGATTGTAGTGTGCTTTAGACCATATGGGATATCAGAGTATCTAGAACACACTGATCCACGCAACTTGACATTATCTCACTGTACAATTTGAGATGGGATTGCTTTGTTAGGATTATTTTTTTGTTCAGGGAACAAGGTATGTTTTCAAAGCTTTTGTATACAGTAACAATCACTGTTCATTGAGGAGAAAGGTTAAACTTGAAAAGAAAGAATAAATGCTAAGACCCTACCTGCAGTATTTCCTATCACAGTTAGCAACCACTCCATCTTTCCACATACTGAGATCAGAATATATTAGAGTCATTCGAACTGCTCTGTTTCTTTCACATTCCACTTATAACCTATGCCCAAATCTCCTAGCTCTGTTTTCAAAACACTATCACCAGCTCCACAGCTATCATCCTATTCTAAGACACCACTGTTTATCAGCTGCTTCCCTTGCTTTTTGTCCAAATCTATTCTCAACCTAGAAGTCAGAGTCATTCCACTGAAATATTGGTCAGATCAAGGCACTTCTCGGCTCAATCCCTCCAGTGGCTCCCCATTCATCCCAGAGTAAAATCTCAAACTCACTCAAGGATCACCTCCCTGAAATCTTCTCTGAAATCTATTTAAAATCACCAACTTCCATCATAACCCTTCTGGAATGAAGCTTCACGGGTACAGGTGTGCATGTCCACTTTATTCACTGATCTACCCAGAGTACCTAGAATAATGCCAAACACACAGTATGTACGTGCTAACCATTTGTTGAAGAAATAAATGAATGCTTGTTGACTTGAACCTCTGAGGAATACAGCATAAATAGGTTAGTTGCTCAGTTGGATCTGACTCCTTGTGACCCCATGGACTGTAGTCTGCCAGGCTTCTCTGTCCATAGGATTCTCCAGGCAAGAATACTGGGGTGGATAGCCATTTCCTGCCTTTTTGGCTAAGATCAAGTGTATTAACAGTTAACTAACCTGTTATTAACCTTGGTTGATTTAACTTTTTCTACTCATATTTGAATATTATTTTATTACCCCAATAAAGAAGCTATCATAGGACCAACATGAGACAGAATATGACCATTTGAAGAAATGCAATTAGTAAATTACTGTTGGATTGTAGCAGGCACTAAGAAAAGAATCTACAAGAAGTGAGGCTGGAGAAACAAACCAGATGATGAATTCTCTGACATGCTCTGATAGAAAGATTGGGTTTTATCCTAAAAAAAGTATAGTATGGGCACTGCCCAGGTTAGATGATCTGGGGCTCATCAGGGAAAAAATATGCCCAGGAGAGACAGTAACACAGAGCAAGCTTCACTGGGCCATGCATGGACAGAGTTGCATAACAGGAAAGTCTCTCTAGACTGTTCAGAGGCAAAGGGACCCATAAGTACTTACATATGAAAGTAAGAAAGAATGAATAGCGACATCAACTACATACTGGCTCTTGCCAAGGGCATTTGCCATCTGCCTCTGTGAAGATTGAATCTTGTGCTGACCTTTGACATGCCCTGAAGGGAGTTCAAGGTGGAGAGTGGGGCACTTTGTGCTCCAAAGAAACTGGTGGGACAGGTCTTTAGACAGCTGGATATTCTCAGGAACTGATTTCATGATCCCAATCCTTGCAACTCCTGTATCTAGAAAAGCACTTAATCCCTTACTGGTGACATCAGCTCCTCATGACTAGCAGAAAATCTTTTGTAAGATAAGTGCTTGATTGCATTGAACTCCCTCTTCACCAAAAATCATATATATTGACCTCCCCCCACTGTCTTTTTGGTGAAGTTTCTCCAAGCTGTCTGAGGTGCTGTCTCCCAGGCTGCAGTCCTCACTGTGCCTCAAATACAACTTAACTTGCACTCTCACACTGTGCATCATTTTTTTAGATGACAGCAGTATTTATTTGAATGTGGCTCCAGTGACTTTTGGCAGACACAATGAGGAACATCTTGCAGAAAACTACATAGAAGGCCAAGTGTTTGATAGTGATCATGGAATAATAATAATAACAAAGTTATAGATTTAAGGAATATTAAGGAAAAAAATTGAGAAGATTTAATCATCAGATAAATGTGAAGGTTGAATGCAGTTTCTGACTTAAGAAAATGGGTGGGCAGCTTGCCAAAACAAGAAAAAAAGAAATGTGAGGAAATTTAAAGGAGGGAGCAAGAAAGTGAGTTCAATTTGGGACGTAACAAATTTGAGGTGCTATAAGACATCGAAGTCAAGACATTTGGTTTGCTTGCTTGTTTGTTTGTTTGTCTTGAAGTATTCATTAGCTACATGGATCTGGAGGGAATCAGGGTTGGAGTATCAGTGTTAAATGGTAGTTAAAATCCTGTAAATAAATGAGATTTTCTCTAAGGGAGTGTCAAGTACAAATTGGCACTTGCCAAGAGCATTGCCAGCTGCTGAACAACAAAGGCATTTGCCATCTGCCTCTACTGAGATTCCTGGTGGACTTCTCTGGTGGCTCAGATGGTAAAGCATCTGCCTACAATGTGGGAGACCCGGGTTCAATCTCTGGATTGGGAAGATACCCTGGAGAAGGAAATGGCAACCATTCTTGGGCTTCCCTGGTGGCTCAGAGGTTAAAGCGTCTGCCTGGAATGCAGGAGACCTGGGTTCGATCCTTGGGTTGGGAAGATCCCCTGGAGAAGGAAATGGCAACCCACTCCAGTACTCTTGCCTGGAGAATCCCATGGAGGGAGGAGCCTGGTAGGCTACAGTCCACGGGGTCACAAAAAGCCGGACAAGACTGAACGTCTTCACTTTCACTTTCCAGTATTCCTGCCTGGAAAATCCCATGGATGGAAGAGCCTGGTAGGCTACAGTCCATGGGGTCGCAAAGAGCTGGACACAACAGAGCGACTTTCTTTCTTTTCTTTTCTACTGAGATTGAACCCAGAGCTGCTATAGCTGTTGACCTTCAACAACCCCTGAGGGGGTTCAGGGTGGAGTGATGCACTCTGTGCTCCAGGGTATCTGGTGGGACAGGTCTTTAGTTCAGTTCAGTTCAGTTCAGTTCAGTCGCTCAGTTGTGTCCGACTCTTTGTGACCCCATGAATCGCAGCACGCCAGGCCTCCCTGTCCATCACCATCTCCCAGAGTTGGAAGTTTTTAGGAACAGATTTTATGCTCTCAGTCCTTGTATCTCCTCATATCTAGAGAAGCAGTAAATCCCTTTATGATGACATCAGCTCCTCATGACTAACAAAAATGCTTTTGTAAAATGAGTGCTTATTTGTATTGAATTCCTCCTTCACCAAAACCTTATATGTTGACGTACTCCTACTGAGGCTTTGGAGCAATCTCAGAGCTATCTGAGGTGTTGCCTCCTGGGCTGCAATCCTCATTTTGCCGCAAATAAAACTTAACGTACAACTCTCAAGTTGTGCATTTTTTTTAGTCAACAGGAGATAAAGGAGGAAAATCAAGAGTCAGTGATGTCGTAACAATCATATGAGGAAAGAATTTGGAGGAGAAAGATGATAAATAGCATCAAGAGTAGTATAGAAGTCCTGTAAATTAAGGATTCAAACGTCTTTTGTTTTTAGCAAGATATTTGTAAGTGGGAAAGTGGTGGTAAATATATATATCACTCTTTGGAGAAAGTTGGCTCTCAGAGGAAAAGTGAAAGTCACTCAGTCATGTCCAGCTCTTTGCGACCCCATGGACTATACAGTCTGTGGAATTCTCCAGGCCAGAATACTGGAGTGGGTAGCGTTTCTTTTCTCCAGGGGATCTTCCCAACCCAGGGATTGAACCCAGGTCTCCTGCATTGCAGGCAGATTCTTTACCAGTTGAGCCACAAAAAGTAAAGTGATTACTGCTGCTGCTGCTGCTGCTGCTGCTAAGTCGTTTCAGTAGTGATCACTAGAAGGAGATAAACAGATAGGACATATTGGAAGAAAAAGAGAAGCCAAAAGTACAGAAGAAAGGAAGAACACTTGATTTAAGTAAGGGTCTCAAAGAAATGGAAAGATGTGATTCAAAGAGCAGATGGAAGGATTTGAAAGGCAAAAGGGCAACCAGTTAGCTAAAATATAAAGAAAAAGGTAAGGGTTGTGTTAACTATATTTACACATATTTACATTTGGTTGTGTTGTGGGGAGACACAGGGAGTGGAGAATGTTCTTATGTGGTAGTCTCTAATTTTCCCTCTAAAGGAGGGTTCATTTACTTAGAGTGATGGGAAAGATCAGAGTGGTGAAGGTTTGAAAATACTGTTGTGGGGAATGAGAGAGGAAGTGGACTAGAGGGAGAGATTTTACTGTGTGGTGTTAATAGCTAGACTGATGTGAGAAACCATGAATTTGTAATGGCATCAATCCATGTGGTTGTGGCATTTGTTTTTAGCAGTGCTTAGCAGCCAGAGACAAGAAGAGTGACTGGTTGACCCTGGGCTAGAGTTTTGCTAATTAGGTGCAGAAGAAGGATAAGGGGCAAAGGCACTGATAGTTTTGGCAAGAGAGCTTTTAAGTAATAAATTATGAAGTTTAGATATGTTGCTGCTACTAAGTCGCTTCAGTCGTGTCCGACTCTGTGTGACCCCATAGACGGCAGCCCACCAGGCTCCCCCGTCCCTGGGATTGTCTAGGCAAGAACACTGGAGTGGGTTGCCATTTCCTTCTCCAATGCATGAAAGTGAAAAGTGGAAGTGAAGTCGCTCAGTCGTGTCTGACCCTCAGCGACCCCACAGACTGCAGCCTACCAGGCTCTTCCATCCATGGGATTTTCCAGGCAAGAGTACTGGAGTGGGGTGCCATAGACAGTTAAAATAGGAAAAAGGAGCCCAGAATGACGGTGGCTAGAAGACAAAGAAGGGAAAAGCCTGTGAACATAGAACAAAGGAAGGTCCGAAGACTGGAGCGAGGACCTCAGGTGAAACAAACAGCCCTGCTGGCTAGCCCAGTTTACATCGGGCAGGATCAGGGAGGGGAGAAAAAACATATAAAAAGAGGAGCCAAAACTGAGCCAGGGGCCTCTCTTTTCTCTGTCTCTTGGGTTGGCCCACCCACACTCCTCAAGGGTGTACTATCCTTTGTTTTTCCTAATAAAACTGAGCTGTAACATCCATTCATCCATTGCTTCCAATTTTTCCTGCAGTGAGACAGAACCAAGGAAATTACAAACTCCCCCTGACAGATAGATTGAAGTTGATAATGATTATTTAATGCCTACACTTAGCAAGGAGTAATGTTATGCGTTTTACATAATTTATTGCTAATCTTCCCGTCAAATACGTGATATAGGTATTACTACTCTCATTTACAAATGAGGAAAATAAAGCTCAGTTGAATAATTTAATGAAGCCAGGAGAATGATTAAAGATTAAGATAACTTGATGGACCAAGGATTAGAGTTCTTATTGAGGTCTAAGAATACTTTTTGTGGACTGGCAAGCTGAGGGAGCAGAAACTATAGATCACCGTAGAGTGTAAAGAATTCTGGGTGGTATATGGTCCAGGATGTCCATACAGAGCTATATAGACAGTGGGTTTGGAGTGTTAGGTATACGGTCTACACAGAATTGGCAGTCATCCAAAATGCAGTAGAAATGGGGGCAAAAATCTAGCCTTATGATTGATAAACTCAAGCCTTTGGTAAGCATGTGGAGAGTAAGTTTGAATCAGAAAATGGCAGTTGCTTGTGTGAAGCATGATTATGCTCAAGGTCCTGAGTTTTAAGGAGAAGTTATGTTGCAGGGAGGAAGCCAGTTCTGACTCCATGATGGAAACTGTTTCTTTGACTTACTTTTCCTTGCTTTTGTATCAGTTCAGTTCAGTTCAGTCACTTAGTCATGTCTGTTTCTTTGGGACCCCATGGACTGCAGTACACTAGGCTTCCCTGTCCATCACCTCCTCCCGGAGCTTGCTCAAACTCGTGTCCATCGAGTTGGTGATGCTATCACCGACTTTTGTATAGTCATACTTACTATGATTATGCTTTTGTATAATCGTACATAATAGCCTGCCTCAGAGGACCCAGGCCATCTGCTTGACTGTAAAGTGTCTTTGTTCAGCTCACAGAGGCATAATTTGTCCCTACCCACCTGTGAATAGAAGAGATTAATACACCCTTTTCAAAGGCTGGCCATTCCCTTGGGGATGTTTTGCAAGACTGAAGACCTTTTAGTACTTTACCTCCCTACTGACTCTCCCTCTCTTTTCTGCCCTTTGAATTTAGTTCCTCATTGCTTTTCCTCTGACTCTATAAAAGAACCTGGCATCCAGACCCCTATAAGATGGTTATTTTGAGGTGCTAGCCTGCCACCCTCTCGGTCAGCTGCTTTCCAAATAAAGTCCTTTTCCTTGCCGTTACACGTTATCTCTCAGATTCATTGGCCTGTCATGCAGTGAGCAGGGTGAGCTTGGACTGGTAAGTTAAAGCTTAAAAACAGGAACAGGAGGGACTTCCCAGGAAGTCCAGTGGTTAAGACTTTGCCTCCCAATGGACAGGGTACAGATTTGATCACTTCTGAGAAAATCCCACCTGTGTTCTGGGTTCACTGGCTTCCCATATCCCCATTGAGGTTAGGGGTGAACTTGAGCAGGCAGTGGCTTGAGAGCACAAGTGATCTGTCACTTTTCAAGATTCCTAACTAACTGATAATGGGACTTAACCACAGGTCTCTGAAGACATCTAGCCCAGGTATGCAGACACTAAGGTTACCTAATTCCCAGGACCTGCCCTTTAGGTAAAAATAGCAGCAGCCCCGAGGGTGGCTGGTCCACAGCACTGTCCTTTATTAGCTCCCTTCTGTACCATATCAGACTCTTAATCCCTTTGAAGCTTGTGGTCAACTAAAACCTCTATGGGTTGACTTTTTTCCATGCCAGTGGCTATTAATTCCCTCGCTCCTTTGTAGTTTGCTTTACTTTAATGTAGGTCTAGGCTTTCTTTTCTTCTCGATTTTATCTTTTTGGTCCCAGCCTGTCATTCCAGTTTGACTGTTTTACAATGTTCATTTTCTCATCCACATCATCATTTATATCTCTCAGCATTCTCTCTCTCTTTTAGATTTAGAGAAGCATGCTTTCTTCAGCTTCATCCAAGCTATTGAGATGAAATAACAGTAAAGGATGAAGGACATAGACTTCAGTGCTCTATCACAGAACCTGCAGGTTGACACAAAATTTTATCAATATTTCTTCCATGAAGCTGCTCAGCTAGATAGAGATCCATCTCATTGTAGCCACTTCTGTAAATGTATGGGCTTCCCAGGTGGCACGGTGGTAGAGAATTCACCTACCAATGCCAGAGGCCCAAGATACCCAGATTCGATCCCTGGGTTGGGAAGATCCTCTGAAGTAGAAAATGGCTACCCATCCCAGTATTCTTGCTTGGAAAATTCCATGGACAGAGGGGCCTGGAAGGGCACAGTCCAGGGGGTCACAAAAAGTTGAACATGACTGAGCACACAGCACAGCTGTAAATTTATTCATGAAAATATCCAGAGAAACTCTGCTGAAATTCAAGATACAGCGTATGAAATTTCCCCAATGTATTACTTTAAAGACTCTAAAAGACAAAGCAAACAGCAAACAAACAAAAAGCAAAAAGCCTCCTAAATCATGAAACAACACAGGAAAGGGAAAGAGTGCTTTGCAAGGCAGAGCCTGAGGTCTGAGCCGTGGTGACTGCACTCTGGCCTGCACGGGCTCCCCTGAGTGTGATATCTGGTCTTCTTGCTTCTGTGTCAGGAACCTAATATTAGTTTCAGAATTCATTTAGATATAAATGCATGACTTCCGTGTAGTCTTCAGAGTCTACATTTGTTCCTAGTGGCAGAAAATACGTTTTGAAAATAACATGCTTAAAAATGAGTGGTTTTGAAGATGTGATAAAACATAATTGATGTTGTTTTTCAAAAGAAGATACAACATTTAAGAAAAAGTTTTAAATCAGACTTGAAAGCAAGTTTTTCTCTTTTTTTTATTTAGGAGGAACTGTGAAGATATGTGATTTTTACTGGCTATCTGAGTTTCTATCCAGCAGAAAACTAAAATTCTATATTTGTGATTGGATCTATACAATAAACATTACATTATGTTTCTGTTTTTAGACATCAGTTAATGGAGACAATTTAGCCTGATTTTTTGCTGAACATACTGAACACAAGATGCTTCCTATCAGCAAATAAACACATTAATAAAACATCTAATTTTTAATTGAATAGATGAAACTGTGCCAATACGTGAAAGAGTTACAAACTGCAACAAAATAAAACTGGTTTCATTAAACAGAACTGTATACATTGTACTGCTGCTGACTATATCTCAAGATAGGAAAACAGTTATGAAACCAAAAATTTGTGCTTCATAGAAAGTATACTTACTAAATATTTCCTTGTAAAGATTTCCTCCTAGGTACTAATAAGTTGACTTGAACAGTTTTTTTTCTTGCCAACCACTTGTATTTATGATTCAAACACTGACTTATGATTAAAGAGGAGATAAGTCAACCNNNAACCTTAAAGTGATGTTAATAACATACTTTATATTTTTATACTTCACTATTAAACTTCATATTTTGCAGTCTTTAATATGTTTAAAAGGACTTGCATCCAGTTTTGATTTTACTTTTAATTCATTTATAAAGTAACATACAAGAAAGTAGAAGTTAATGTAGTATATGCAAGTTTTGGGCAAAATGTTGAGTAGGCAATATTGCCTAAAAGTTGAGAAGCTTGATCTAAGTGTTAAGGAGGGCAGTGATACAAATTGATTTTTGGATAGCAAAATTAGTTAAGATGAAATAGCATTATCAAATGCATTCTTTTAAGGGAAAAGAGACAAAGGAAAAGACCAAAAAAAAAATCTTGCTTAGAATTATGAAGTGATATGGGGATTTGAGAGAGAGTTGGAAGACGTGTTGGGAAAAGAATGTTAAATTGGAAATGCTGTTTACATTCCCATTTGTCCACCATGTTTATTACAATATTTAAAGTTGCACTTTTACTTTTATTACAGGTTAGTTAATAATTCTACTTTCTGTCTGTTAAGTCAGGAAATGCCTTTTTCTCCTTTGCTTTAGCAGGTGAACATGCTCTGCTGCTGCTGCTAAATTACTTCAGTAGGGAGAAGGCAATGACACCCCACTCCAGTACTCTTGCCTGGAAAATCTCATGGACGGAGGAGCCTGGTGGGCTGCAGTCCATGGGGTCGCTAGGAGTTGGACACAACTGAGCGACTTCACTTTCACTTTTCACTTTCATGCATTGGAGAAGGAAATGGCAACCCACTCCAGTGTTCTTGCCTGGAGAATCCCCAGGATGGGGGAGCCTGGTGGGCTGCCGTCTACTCTGTGCGACCCCATAGACGGCAGCCCACCAGGCTCCCCCATCCCGGGGATTCTCCAGACAAGAACACTGCAGTGGGTTGCCATTTCCTTCTCCAATGCATGAAAGTGAAAAGTGAAAGTGAAGTCGCTCAGTCGTGCCCAACTCTTAGCGACCCCATGGACTGCAGCCTACCAGGATCCTCTGTCCATGGGATTTTCCAGGCAAGAGTACCGGAGTGGGTTACCATTGCCTTCTCCAGAACATGCTCTAGTCTAATTTCTTCCTTGGAAAGCAGATCCAAGGAAAGGATAACTTGACTTTGTGTGGGTTCTGGTCTGAGTTCCCTTTCTCATCTCCTAGAGGAGAGTTTTTCCATTGCTTTGGCTCTGTCCCTTTTCCATCTGCAGTTCCCTGCCTCCCATTCTGTTCTCAACACACTGAGATCTGGGGCTTCCCTGGTAGTCCTGTGGTTAAGACTTCTGGCTTCTACTAAAGAGGCATGGGTTCTATCCTTGGTTGAGGAGCTAAGCTCCCCCATACCACGCCCTGTGGCAAAAAAAAAAAAAAATTAAAATTAAAAAAACACACTGAGGTTTGAATTCTATTTGTATAATTTTGAGGAAACAAGTTCTGGCAAATCATGGCAACACAGGGTCTTTAGATTGATAGATTTTGTTGTAGTTTTTGATATCATCACACCTTCTTTTGATTCCCGCCTGTAACTTTTCTGTGTTGTCACTTTCTTTGTTTTTTATTTACCTCTCAGTCTGAGTTTCTTTTTCTCTGTGCATGAGTGCTAACAGACTTGTCCGACTCTTTGTGACCTAATGGACCACAGCCTGCCAGGCTCCTCTGTCCATGGGATTCTCCAGGCAAGAATACTGGAGTGGGTTGACATTTCCTCCTCTAGGGGAATCTCTTAAATATTGCTCAGTCATGTCCGAATCTTTGGGACCCCATGGGCTATATGATCCATGGAGTTCTCCAGGCCAGAATACTGGAGTGGGTAGCCTTTCCCTTCTCCAGGGGACCTTCCCAACCCAGGAACCGAACCCAGGTCTCCCGCATTACAAGTGGATTCTTTACCAGCTGAGCCACAAGGGAAGCCCTAAATATTGCTAAGTGTGTTCAATCTTTTTCCTTTTTTTAGTGTATTCTGCTCAGATCCACTCAGCTATGCCCTCTGGTTTATTTATTAGATGATTACTTCTAATTTGATGTTTCATTTTACACACTCTAAAAGGGACTGACTTGTATTTCAGAATCCCTTGAGTTCATCCCCATTGAATGCTTCACACATTTCAGCATCAACAAGGCAAGCAGGCAATCCACTTGTGCCTATGGTCAGTTCTCTGTGTAGTGATACCACTAACCCCAGACACACCAAGAGACACATGGATTCACTTCACTTGCCAGCTTCCTCTTGTGGCTCCTACTTTCAAATGATGTCTCATATCTATTCTCTCCTCTCCTTCACCTTCTCTGTGCATTAATTCAGGCTCTGTGTATTTTTGAGTTCACTATATGCAGGTCAGGAAGCAACAGTTAGAACTGGACATGGAACAACAGACTGGTTCCAAATAGGAAAAGGAGTACATCAAGGCTGTATACTGTCACCCTGCTTATTTAACTTCTATGCAGAGTACATCATGAGAAATGCTGGACTGGAAGAAGCACAAACTGGAATCAAGATTGCCGGGAGAAATATCAATAACCTCAGATATGCAGATGACACCACCCTTATGGCAGAAAGTGAAGAGGAACTAAAAAGCCTCTTGATGAAAGAGGAGAGTGAAAGGTTGGCTTAAAGCTCAACATTCAGAAAATGAAGTCATGGCATCCAGTCCCATCACTTCATGGGAAATAGATGGGGAAACAGTGGAAACAGTGTCAGACTTTATTTTTGGGGNTCACTTCATGGGAAATAAATGGGGAAACAGTGGAAACAGTGTCAGACTTTATTTTGGGGGGCTCCAAAATCACTGCAGATGGTGACTGCAGCCATGAAATTAAAGATGCTTACTCCTTGGAAGGAAAGTTATGAACAACCTAGATAGCATGTTAAAAGCAGACACATTACTTTGCCAACAAAGGTCCGTCTAGTCAAGGTTATGGTTTTTCCAGTGGTCATGTATGGATGTGAGAGTTGGACTGTGAAGAAAGTTGAGTGCCGAAGAAATGATGCTTTTGGACTGTGGTGTTGGAGAAGACTTGAGAGTCCCTTGGACTGCAAAGAGATTCAACCAGTCCATTCTGAAGGAGATCAATCCTGGGATTTCTTTGGAAGGAATGATGCTAAAGCTGAAGCTCCAGTACTTTGGCCACCTCATGCGAAGAGTTGACTCATTGGAAAAGACTCTGATGCTGGGAGGGATTGGGGGCAGGAGAAGGGGACAACAGAGGATGAGATGGCTGGATGGCATCACTGACTCGATGGACATGAGTCTGAGTGAACTCCAGAGTTGGTGATGGACAGGGAGGCCTGGCATGCTGCAATTCATGGGGTCACAAAGAGTCGGGCAAGACTGAGCGACTGAACTGAACTGAACTGAATACAATTTTATTGCACGTAATCAGTCACTCAGTAATATGTGACTATGTGATATCATGGATTGTAGTCCCCTAGGCTCCTCTGTCCATGGAATTTTCTAGGCAAGAATGCTGGAGGGGCTTGCCATTTCTACTCCAGGGGATCTTCCTGACTCAGAGATTGAACTGCTCATCTGAGGTTTCTTTTGTTCATTCTTTTAAAAAATTCTGTCCTTTCTTTGTCACCAAAGTTGTCTTTGTAAGCCAACTAGAATGATTCTGTTGCCTTTCTCACAAACTTTCCCAGACTTGTCACTTTTCAAGATAAAGTTCCAAGTCTTTCACATAGCATATAAGGCCATTTGTCATCTGTTCCCTGCCCACATACCCACCAAATTTCTTGCCAGAGAACACAACAGGTACTTGGAGTTCCCCAAACAGCATATGTATGCTCTTTTATTCCAGAGTCTTCTCATGGCCTAT
Organism: Redunca redunca; assembly: GCA_006410935.1. Taxonomy (NCBI): domain Eukaryota; kingdom Metazoa; phylum Chordata; class Mammalia; order Artiodactyla; family Bovidae; genus Redunca; species Redunca redunca. Next base: position 48,525 of record SJYQ01003525.1, read on the forward strand.
GACTCTATCACTTCCTTGCTATCTTGTTTCACTGTCAAAGAACTATAGTAGTCTCCCCTTATTCATAGAGGGTGCATCTCAAAACCTCCAGTGGATGCCTGAAACCGCTCCTGCTGCTAAGTCACTTTAGTCGTGCCCGACTCTGTGCGACCCCATAGACGGCAGCCCAACAGGCTCCCTCGTCTCTGGGATTCTCCAGGCAAGAGCACTGGAGTGGGTTGTCATTTCCTTCTCCAATGCGTGAAAGTGAAGTTGCTCAGTTTTGTCGGACTCTTCGTGACCCCATGGATTGCAGCCTACCAGGCTCCTCCGTCTATGGGATTTTCCAGGCAAGAGTATGCCTGTAACCATAGATAGTATCAAATCCTATATATACTATATTTTTTTTCCTACACATACATACCTATGATAAAGTTTAATTTATACATTAGGCACAGTAAGAGATTAACCATGATAACATAATAAAATCAAATAATTATAACAATATACTGTAATAAAAATTAAATGAATATGATTTTCCTCCCTTTCTCCTCCTCTCTGAATGTCTTATTGTACAAACTTAATG